>BSBN01000909.1:3547500-4147500 GCA_027924645.1 Cunninghamia lanceolata | reverse complement strand
TGTTTCTGCTCTTTTTATTGCTCACAGCTTCTGGTAATATTTATCCTCCTCCTGCTCCTGCTCCTCCTCCTCCTCAATATTAGTAGATTAATACATGGTTTTATCTTTTGATTCCAATAAAAATATATTGTTTCCTATGGAAAACATTAACAAATATTCTGAACTACTTACTGATTCGTAATATGGTGACGTCGTATTGAGGGATGAAGAGTGCCGCGATACGTGTATAAATGAAGATCATCAAGAATATGGAAGTTCCGAATGGAACATGCCATATGGATTGGGTTGTTTCTGTTATCATCGCTGTTAGAATAGATATGTTAAGATGTAGCCATCCTAATTTGATAAAGCGACTGCTTTTATCAGTGTGATAAATAAATAATGATTTAAGTTTATGCAAAACAAAATATTATAATGATCATATGTTCAAGTTACTTAAAAGTATAAATTATTTTCAAAACAATAGAATTAAATTTCAGAATTATGAGTTTTATTAGTTTTTTTTTGTTACCAAAATTAAAAGTTCAAAAGATTTGAAATTTATATACTATGCTATTTTTCTTAACAATAATTATCATTTTAATATAAATTCATCAAATTGTGATTCTTTGTTTAATTGTGTGGATATTGGTTTTATTGTGTTTTCAATGTAAATGATATCTAACTTTTTTAGGTTACAAGGATAATTTTTTACACTTATATTTTCTCTTTTTCTTCACGTAACATTTTTCAGTTATTCATTTTCTTTGCCTAGAGACAAAAGAATTGATGTCTTTTGACCTTCTATAAGATCTTGAGTTTTCACTTGCAATTGAAATATATTTGTAATCTATCTACATGAAGAAACAACATGCTAATGTTTAGATGAATATTTTTTAAAATTAGTATAAAGAAGATATATCACAACCAAGTAGATTGTGAGAATTAATATAGCTTTCCTTTTAGTCCATGCCAAATGATCCAACAATAATCTAATCTTTTATTCGAAAGCAATATTTTATTGACATTTTATGTTTTTTTTTCCTTTTTCTAAATTTTAAGCATCTTCATGGCTGCAACTATGGGGGGATACTTAATTAATAATGATTGAAACAATATTTGCATATATGATGATCATTGGCTTTTTTAAGTTTGCCATTCGAATTCAAGGGCATTGGTGTCCCTCTAATAAATGTGTACTAATATAGAATTAATGTAAAACAAGGTAATGTGATCATTATATGTTGTTATATACAAAAATATATATATTTATGTCATTATATTTTTCTCTTTTTGCTTTTAATTGACATGCAATATTATTAGGATAAGGACCTAATAAGATTATGTTACTCTCAAATAACTTTAGTTTATTTATACTAATAAATTATTCCATTATAATTAAACTAAATACTACTATATATTTTTAAAAGAAGTTAATAATAAAATTATTCTAAAAAATTTAAAGGGAAGTACAAAGTTTCTTTTATGTTTAATTTTTGTTAATAAATGAATCTGAACTATGGCGCTGCTACATTTTTAATAACCACACAGACTAGGGGAAACCCTAGTCATTAGGCTTCTCTTCTTTATTTCGTGATCTGCATGCATGAGGGGCATTTCACGGGGCAGTTTTGGGGTAGCGGTGCTTGGGTGGAGGAGTGGTTTCATACTGTTGTGTGGGTTTTGTGTGCTATTTTTGTGCATGTTTTTTTTCTCTTTTTTGCTCTCCCTCGACTGTGTAGGGGTGGGGTTTTTTTAATTTTTGTGAGGAGTATCCCTGTGTGTTGAGATTTGGAGGTATGGAGATTGTGGATCCTCCTCCTCACTTATATGAAAAGCCTCTTGGGGTTTCAAACAATTATTCATTAGGTGAAGGCTCATCATTTGAGAAAGGTTCTTCTAAACCCAAGAAAGTTAATGGTTGTCTAGCAGAAAGCCAAGAACATCCTATCTTGGTTATTCAACCTGAATCCATTGTTGAGGACGTTGCATGTTGGGAATTAAGGTATCTCAACCTTGGTAATTCCTTGTATTATTTTTATTGTATTCATTTATTCATTGCCTATGATGTAAATTAATTGTAAATTTCATATTGTCATTTTGTGGGATGTGGTACAGTGATGTGTTATCCTACATGGAAGATGACAACTTAGAATTTTTTCCTCACATGAGAAGATAGGTGTCCCACTTTGTGGTAGGAATATTTTGCCATGTGTCAGCATCTTGGATGTTGTGTAAGGGAATATTGACCATAACGGTCATGATAGATTCGTATGACGAATTTATGACATGTAAGAGTCAGAAATAGGAGATTCTATGATAGGTGAAGACATGTGTCGAAGAGCATCTTTGAAAAATGTATCTTTGGGTGCCCCAAGGTGGACTATGACATGTTGTAAGAGAATATTCTATTTATAGCTTATGTATGACAGATTCTCTTACAACTGTAAGTTGTAACTACTATGACAGATTATATGACGGTTGTAAGAGTCATAAGAGCATCTGTCATAGCCCATTTTGGAAATAGGTGACCTCTTTGGGATGAGGTGTGTGGACAAATGTGAGGAACATCTTACAATGTTGTCCAAGTGTCCATAGGCATGGGTTTTGGGGCATGAGGCCAAGTTGGATGCCCATTCCAAGATAGAGGCAATTCTACCTTGTATTTTCTATATAAACAGGTGCTTGGAGGAGAAGAGGTATTAGAGGTTTTATAGGTGCTATTATGCTGCCAGATCATCTGTAGATACGAGTGTCAAAGGCTCCTGCAAGAGCATTGGGTCTAATTTCTATTATAATGTATTTGTTTACGTAATATAGTTGAGCAGTGTTTTAGAGTGTGGGGTTTTTCATCTGTAAGGGTTTTCCCCACGTATATCTTATGTCTCTCTTTTTCTATCATTCTTTCTTCCTTATGTGTATGCTGCAATATCTCATGTAAATGGTTTAATGTTGCTATAATAGTTAGGATAAATTTGAATTTGCACTCTCCTCCCCTCATTAGATTATTGTAGGTAGGGTTTTCTATACACCAAGCTTCCTTTCAGTTGGTATCAGAGCCTGGCTAGTTTTTGGTTGTAGCTGCTGGGTAGGGGTTTTTTGAGGTAGTCTTAGGTTGAATGGGAGTCTTGTACAGAGTATTTTGTATCTTGTTGCAGCAAGGAGATGGCAACTACATCTGGAAGGTTAGAGGTGGAGAAATTCAATGGCACTAATTTTGAGTTGTGGAAACTCAAGATGGAGGACCTACTTGTTTATTGTGACCTATGAGAAACTGTATCTGATGTGAAACCTACAACAATGTCACAAGATGATTGGGACCTCAAAGATCAGAAGGCTAAGTATCTCATAGGACTCTATTTAGCTGACTCTATTCTGTTGAACATCCATGAGGAGAAGACAACAAAAGATCTTTGGAAGAAGTTGGGTGATGTTTATCAGGCCAAGTCCTTGGTAAACAAACTCTTCCTAAAAAATAAGTTGTTCACTTTGAAGATGGAAGATAGACGATATGTTGCAGATCACATGAATGCTTTCAACATGATCATTGCACAGTTGACATCTGTGGGTGTGAAAATGGAGGAGGAGGATCATTGCATGACCTTGCTTTGTTCTTTACCAGACTCATGGGATCATCTTGTGATGGCTATGGGGAGAACCACATCTACTTTTACAATGGATGAAGTGGTATCTTCACTGTTATCTAAAGAGATGCAGAGAAAGTCTTCCGAGTAGCCAAAGAGGCTCTTACGGTTCATGGAAGACCCAAGGAGAAAGGGAAAAAGAAAGACAAGAAAGCTTAGAAGGCTAGATCCAAATCCTGTGGAAGAACCAAATCTCCTTGAAAGTCTAAGGCTCTCTATTGGAATTGTGGAAAGTCTAGGTATTTCTAAAAGAAATGCAAAGAGGAGAAGTAAAAGAAGAAGAAAGCTCTCGATTCAGATTTTGACAAAGATGATGGTGATGCCTTCATCGCAGTACTAGCCACCCATGCATCTAATGATGTGTGGTTGATTGATTCTAGCGCATCATTCCACATGACCTCGCATCGAAACTGGTTTACTAAGTATGAAGAGTTTGATGGTGGAAGTGTGTACCTTGGTAATGACTCTCATCTGAAGATTGTGGGTCGTGGAAGAGTCTTAATCTGATTCCCTGATGGACAAGTGAAGGGGATCACTGGAGTTATGCACATTCCAAGCCTTGCATGAAACCTTCTATCTGTAAGTATGTTGAATTATACAGGTGTGCAGGTTATCTTTTTGAAGGATGGATGCAAGATGACAAGAGGATCTATGGTGCTTGCGAAGGGTACTTAGAGGGGTACTCTGTTTTAGATGGAGGCATGCACTTCATAGTGCAAGAGTTCATCTGACTCAAGGAAATGAGCTACTATCACTTCATCCCCACCATCTGAACATGCTATCAAGAAATCTGGAGTAACTGGTTCTGATGGTAGTGCACATGCCATGGAAGCCAAGCTTCCTACTAAAAATACTATGTTATGGCATTTGAGATATGGCCACATTGGTGAGAAGGGTTTGTGTACCCTGAAAAATAAAAACCTCATTGAGGGGTTAAATGATTGTAATCTCAAGTTTGACTTTTGCGAACACTGCATTTATGGAAAATAAAACTGTGTTCAATTTTACTCTAGTTCTCACAAGTCTTCTGGTGTATTGGATCTAATTCATTCTGATGTGTTTGGTCCTAGGAATGTTCCTTTGATTTCAAAATCTATATATTTTGTATATTTCATAGATGATTACAGTAGAAGGACATGGGTTTATTTTATCAGAAGCAAGACTAAAGTCTTTAGTTAGTTTAAGGAGTTTAAAGCCTTTGCTAAAAATCAGACTTGTAAAAAGATTAAGTGTTTGAGAACTGACAACGGTGGTGAGTTTTGTTCAACATAATTTGATAAGTTCTACAAAGAGCAAGGGATTGAAAGGCATAAGACAACTCCATACACCCTGTAACAAAATGGAGTTGTAGAGAGGATGAACATGACACTGATGGAGAAGGGTAGGAGTATGCTTAGTGGAGCAAGCCTCGAACAAAAGTTTTGGGCTAAAGTTGTTGCCACTGCTTGCTATCTAGTAAACAGATCTCCTACACCATCTCTTGTTGGAAAAATACCTATGGAGGTGTGGTATGGTAATAAGCCTTCACTAAGGCATCTTCGTGTTTTTGGTTGTCAGGCATATGCACATGTGCCTAGGGAGAAATGGTCTAAGTTGGATAACAAGGCTATTAAATGTATTTTCATTGGCTATGGTGTCAGTGTGAAAGGATACAAGCTTTGGGATCCCGTGACTGAGAAAGTGTTGTACATAAGAAGTGTTATCTTTAGAGAGCTAACACCTTCTTCCATTGTTCTATAGCCAAAATAGTCAGAAAAGAAAGAAGATGCGGTTCAATTTCCTTCTACCCCTGAGAAGACTAAACTAAGAGACCCTATGAGGCCTGATGATGAGGAGAGCTCTAGTAGCTCTGGAAGCGATGAACGAGAAGTACAACCTCAACCTCAGCCATTGAGGAGGTCTACACAAACAAGAAAGTAACCTGATAGGTTTGGTTATTCATTACTTGATTCTAGTTGTGCTTCTGCTTTACTTTCTAACACTTATAAGCCTAGAACTATGAAAGAGGCTATGGACATGAAAGATGTAGGTTCTTGCAAGGAGGCCATGGAGGATGAGATGACTTCTTTGGAAAAGAACAAAACATGGGACTTGGTAGATTTGCCTGATGGATGGAACCCACTGGTTACAAATGGGTGTTCAAGAAGAAATTCAGTGCAGATGGTAGTGTTGAAAAGTACAAGGCTAGATTGGTTCCAAAGGGGTACTCACAAGTGGAGGGAATTGATTATGGTAAAATTTTCTCCCATTACAAAGCTGACATCCATTAGATTTCTATTATCTCTTGTAGCTACTTACGATTTAGAGAGAGAACAGATGGATGTGAAGATAACTTTCCTTCATGGTGGTTTGGAGGAAGAAATCTACATGTCACAACCAGAGCATTACATAGAGAAAGGTAAAAAAAAATTGGTTTGCAACGTTAATAAGTCTTTCTATAGTTTGAAGTAGTCTCCTAGGATGTGACACTTGAAATTTGATGCCTTTGTGTTGTCAATTGGTTATCTGAGATCAAAATCATATCTTTGTGTGTATTACAAGTTTGACAATGATCACATTCTCATTATTGCATTATATGTTGATGATATGTTGTTGATTAGGAATGGTAAGAATATGATTTCTAATTTGAAGTCTTAGTTGTCAGCACAATTTGAGATGAAAAATCTTGGGGCAGCCATGTACATTCTAGGAATGGAGATCATAAGAGTCAGAGCAAACAAAAAACTTTGGTTAATCTAGAGTAAGGATGTGAAGATCGTGTTGGACAGGTTCAACATGGTAGATTGTAGACCAGACAGTGTTCTTGTTTCATTGGGAACAAAGTTATCTATTAGTGATTGTTAAAAATCTCCTACTGAGGTGGAGGACATGAGCATAGTACCTTATACTAGTGCTATTGGTATTTTGATGTATGCTATGGTCTGCAAAAGACTAGACATTGTCCAAGCAGTGCGAGTCCTTAGTCGGTTTATGGATAATCTTGTACAGGTACATTAGGATGCAGTTAAGCGAATGTTCAGATATTTGAGGGGTACTTTTGAGTATTCCATATGCTATCATGGTAATGCTATAGGACCTTTGCATTTAGTTTGTATTCATGGATTTATGGATTCAGATTGGGTAGGTGACATTGACAGCAGAAAATCCACCAGTGCATATGTGTTCACAATGTTTGGTGGTACAATTAGTTAGATGAGTAAGCGACAACCTGTGGTTGCTTTGTAAACTAAAGAAGCTGAGTATATGGTTGCAGCTCATGTTTGTAAGGAAGCCATTTGGCTTAAGAGATTGTGTTCAAATATTGGTGTTGATGCAGGTCAAATTATGATCAGTTGTGACAGTCAAAGTGCAATTTGGTGAAGAATCTAACTTCCCATGCCAGAACAAAGCATATTGATGTATAGTTTCACTTTGTGCGAGACATGGCAAAGGATGGGAAGGTAAATTTGGAGAAGGTAGATACTTTGAATAATGTTGTGGATGCATTGACGAAGCCAATGGGCATAAAGAAGTTCAGGTGGTGTTTTGAGTCTATGGGTCTCTCGGCCTATAGTAGTTAAATCTTATTATTCTATTCGCTCTTACAACGTGTTCAACAAGTGGGAGAATGTTGGGAATTAAGGTGTCTCAACCTTGGTAATTCCTTGTAATATTTTCATTGTATTTATTTTTTCATTTCCTATGATGTAAATTAATTGTAAATTTTATATTGTCATTTTGTAGGATGTGGCACGGTGATGTGTTATCCTACATGGAAGATGACAACTTGTAATTTTGTCCTCACATGAGGAGATAGGCATCCTACTTTGTCATAGAAATATATTTCCATGTGTCAGTATCTTGGATGTTGTGTAAGGGAATTTGACCATAACGGTCATGACAGATTCTTATGATGAAGTTATGACATGTAAGTGTCAGAAATAGGAGATTCTATGACAGGTGAAGACATGTGTCAAAGAGCATCTTTGAAAAAGGCATCTTTGGGAGCCCCAAGGTGGACTATGATATGTTGTAAGAGAATATATTATTTATAGCCTGTGACCATAATAGTCATGACAGATTCTTATGATGAAGTTATGACATGTAAGTGTCAGAAATAGGAGATTCTATGACAGGTGAAGACATGTGTCAAAGAGCATCTTTGAAAAAGGCATCTTTGGGAGCCCCAAGGTGGACTATGATATGTTGTAAGAGAATATATTATTTATAGCTTGTGAATGATAGATTCTCTTATAGCTATAAGTTGTAATTGATATGACAGATTCTATGATGGTCGTAAGAGTCATAAGAGCCTCTGTCATAGCCCATTTTGCAAATAGGCTACCTCTTTGGGATGGAGTGTGTGGACAACTGTCAGAAGCATATTACAATGTTCACCAAGTGTCCATAGGCATGGGTTTTGGGCCATGAGGCCAAGTTGGACGCCCATTCCAAGATAGAGGTAATTTTGTCTTATATTTTCTATATGAAGAGGTGCTTGCAGGACAAGAGGTATTATAGGTTTTATAGGTACTGTTATGCTACTGGATCATCTCAATATATGAGTGTCAAAGACTCCTGTAAGAGCATTGGCTCTAAATTGTATTGTAATCTCTTTTTTTACGTAATCAAGTTGAGCAATGTTTTTGAGTGTAGGGTTTTTCACCCATAAGGATTTTCTCCACATATATCTTGTGTCTTTCTTCTTCTGTCATTCTTTCTTCCTTATGTGTTTGCTGCAATATTTCATGTTAATGGTTTAATGTTGCTATAATAGTTAGGATAAATTTGAATTTGCACTCTCCTCCCATCATTAGATTAGTGTATGAAGCATTTTCCGCACACCTAGCTTCCTTTCATTGCGTACCTGAGCAATCATGCTTTAATCTGCAAGTTCATGGGGAGTTGCTTCTCTTTGCCAGTTTTGGAGTCTTGGGCTCAAAATGTTTGGAGATATGGAGATAAAGGTGGTAGTAAACAATTATTTTATAGTGGTGTTTACATGCATGGTAGATATGAATAGGGCTTTTGAAGGAGGGCATTATTTCTTCAATCAGGTTGGGCTTTTCATGAAACACTGGCATGTGGGGTTCAATGCAGCTGAGCAACTTCCATTGAGAGTTCTTGTCTAGGTTCATCTTCCATGGGTTCTCTTGGAGTGCTGGAGGAATGATATTTTACATATAATCACTCTTCTCCTTGGTAAGCCAATTGGTATGGCTCAACAAGCTCTAGACCAAAAGGTAATTATACTTATTCCTATATTTGTCTAGAAATTTATTTGATTAACACATTGCTAGATTCTATGGAGATGAGCCTTGCATCTATTTCTTGGATTCAATAACTTGATTATGAAACCCTCCCCTTTAGATGTAATTTTTGTTATGAATATGGACATGTATAGAGGAAGTGCCCTTAGGTTAATCAGGTGGATGGTGCATCTAATTCTAATTCCATTCCATCTCCTAAGAATGATAAAGGGAAGGCCCATATGGCTAACAGGGTGACAGATAAGGAGGGCTTCACCCAGGTCAAGCCTCATAATAAAAGCAGAGGTTTGATGAGAACCTTGAAGGATAGACAAGAACATGTGGTCTTTAATCAGTTTGATGTTATAGAGGACTTAGTACATGAGGAGGGGTGTCTTGTTGTGCTTCCTACTAGTGGGGAGTCCTTGGGAGTGGATTTGTACTGTGACAAAGGGGCTGATTTTTAAAACTTTCCTTTGGGGGAAGCGCATGTTGATCTAATGATCATAGATATTGTGTCTCAGTTTCTAGTTGGTCTAGTTCAAAGTGAGCTAGTGGTCATAAATAGGGTTGTTGCCTTAAAAGGTCACGTTTCTTACCCTCTATGGATTCTTTGGATTCTAGGAAGAGTAGTGGGGCTATGCAGGTTCTTGGTTTGCACTAGAAGTCCATGAAAAAGGGGCCTATAGAGAAACCTTCCAAGGTGGGTCATAAGAATGATCTGGAGAAGGTTAAGTTGCTTGGTGAGAATTTGGTGGATTCAGGGTTAGTGAAAACCATTGACTCCCACTTCTCCCAATCTAAGAAATGATTATTATTTCATGGAATATGAGGGGTATGAATAGCATCCCTAAACAAAATGCTATTTGAGAAATGAATGGTACTCATGGTCCTGATATGGTTTTCCTTCAGGAAACTAAGTTATCGATGGCTGGTATGCTGAAGAGAGTACCTAACATATGTTATCATGGTTTGTGTCCATGTTTTGGGGCTCATGGTAATTCTAGGGGGATGGCTTGTTTCTAGTATCCTAGGAAGATTGCCCCTCTTTGGTGGTGTTCAAGTCACTCAGTTTTCTCTGTGGTTGCTTCTAGTTTGGAGTCGAGTGAAACCTATCTTTTTACCAATGTGTATGCTCCTATAGAAACTTCTAGTAAATCTCAACTGTGGGCTCATGTTAGATATATAAGATTTTTGGCTCCCTTGTCATGGATTGTCGCAAGGGACTTTTATGTCATGTCTTGTCTTGAGGAGACATGCAGTGATAATCCTATACTTGACTAGTCTATTGGCCTCCTCAGGGAAAACATTGAATTTCTAAACATAGTTGATGTGAAGCTAAATAACGGTCTCTTCACTTGGAATAATAGGAGGTGTGGGGAGAATTATATTTTTGAGAGGATGGATCGATTCCTAGTTTCCTACTTCTAGGTAGGCCATAGGTGGTCTACTTGTTTAGAGATTTTGGATTGGAAATGGTTGGATCACTATCCGATTAATCTTTTTTCTAGTGATTTCGGATTCCCTAAGAACCCATCCTTGAAGTTTCAACTCATGTGGCCAAGGGACTCTTCTCTATTCATGACCTTATGGCTTATTGATGGTGACAAGGAAAGCCTACTCATGGTGGGGCTATGTATTCCTTTGCCAAAAGATTATAGTATGTGAAGTTTAAGATCAAGAGATGGAATAATTAGTGTTTTGGCAACCTTCAGCTCAAGAAGATGTTGACTCAAGAGGATTTAGATACCATAAATCACCAGATCTAGGACCATGATCTTACTAAGGATTTGATTCCTAAGGAAGAGGATATAGTTGTTAAGGAGCTAGTGGAGTGGGAGTTGAGGGAGGAGATTTTTTGGAAGCAAAAGTCCCGTGTTGACTTGCTTTAGGAAGAGGATTGAAAGATGACCTATTTTCATAATTTTGTCAAACCTAGGAGGATGGGAATCTTATTCCCACTCTAGTGTCAGTGGAAGGGTTGAAGTTTTCATCTATGGCTAAGATTTCTAGGGAGGTTGCTCAGTTTTTCACTGCTCTATTCACTAAAGATACCACCCCTATTGGTACTTATGAGAGTGCTATTTTGGGTTGCATTCCTTTTCTAGATTCTAAGGAGATGAATGTAGCCATCATGTGTCCTATTTTGATGCCTAAGTAGGAAGAAGTTGTGTTTCAAATGAAAAAGGTAGGACCCCAAGCCCAGATGGATTTCCTATTGAGTTCTTCTAGGAGTTTTGGGAAATTATCAAGTTGGATATTCCTAAGGTGGTCCAAGAGTCACAACATAACAATTAGATGCTATAGGTCATGAACTCTACTTTTTTGGCTCTTATTCCAAAATTGGAGGGAGCAAATTGTCTGGATCAGTTTAGACCTATTACTATCTACAATGTGGTTTACATAATTATCACTAAACTGATTATAGAAAGACTTAAGCCTTGTCACAACTCTTTGATTTCTCTTGAGAAAGGGGGATTAGTTGCTGGTAGGCAAAGTCTTGATGGAATTGTGATTGCTACTAAGGCCATTTATTCTATGGCAATTTTAAAGTAGAAAGCCATGTTCATCAAACTTGACATGTGATGTGGGGACTTCCAGAGGTTATAACTTTTGACTCAAATGTGGGTTTTCTACGAATTTTTATAGGTGGATGCATTAGGAGGTGGCATGTGGTTTCCCAACCCATCCTAGTTAGTTGGACCTCATCTTGGTACTTTTTCAAAGCTTGAAACTTTCATCGTGGCCCTCAAAATAGCAATTTAGTGTTTTTTCCTAGTTTTTAAAAAGTTTCTTTTTTTAATATCTCAAAACTCATGTTTTGAATTTAGGATGTTAGTTGGCTTTTTGTCCTACCTTAGTTTTAGGAAGTCTTTGGGAAAAAACTAGATTCTCAAGATATGAATGTAAAATTACCTGAAATGGCAAAATTTGACAATTGTCGAAATCTACCAAAAAAGGTAATTTTTGAGTTTTTTGTTTTCTTAGATATAAGAGAGTCTTCTCCCACTGTAGCATTAGAGTTGGTGAATAGAAGTTTTCTTTCAGTTTCCAAATATTTTTCTTTCACACTTGATGAATGCCACAATTTTATTAAGTCTATGTTGTTGGCTACATCATGTAGTATCAGAGCAGGAAGATAGCTGGGAGAGGAAGAGGAAGAGGCGATCTTGCCCAGATGCATAGAGAAATGCAAAATCTATAAAGACAAATAGCAGAACTTACAACACAGATGGAAAACCAAAGATTGGGTAGAGGAGATGAAACTGATGAAGAGAGAGGTTGAGGAGGAGTAGATCAAGATACAGAACATGAAGAAGAAGAATTATAAGGCATGAGTCTTGAAGAGAGGATGCTTAGGACCTTAGAAGGAAAAAATGAAGGGGTCAAGGTAGATGTTTTAGATTATACAAGTAGTCTTAAACCAGAGGAATTGATAGACTAGTTGACTGACATGAGAAATTTTTTTGAATGGAAATCCATGACAGGAAAAAAAAGGTGAAATTTGCATGCACCAAATTAAAGGGTCATGCAATGATTTGGTGGGATTGTCTTCAAAAGGAACGAACAAGGAAAGGCAAGGATAAGATCAGGACATGGAATAAAATGGAGAAGAAGTTGAGAAAAAAAAATTTACCCATAGATTATGCACAAACCCTTTTTTGTAGGTTTCAAAATTTAAAGAAAAACCTCTCTTCTATGTAAGATTATACAAATGAGTTTTATACGCTGTCTATACGTATAGAGCATCAAGAAACTGATGAACAGATGGATGCTAGATATGTGAATGGCCTGAAATTCTCTATTCAAGATGAATTGAGCATGCATCGACTCAACATTATTGAAGAGGCTTACCAATTGGCTCTCAAGGATAAAGAAAAACAAAACAGATAGTACCATTAGATGAATAGAGGAGGAAGAAGGGGTACATCAATCCCATTTTGAGGAGGTTAGAATTATGGTAGGGGAGAGTCATCCCATGGATTTGAAAAACAAGTAGACACTCGACAAGATCCTCTGAATCAAGAATGAGGAAGTGGATTCCAAAGAGGTAGAGGTTATGGTAGTGGTAGAGGATGGGAAAACTAGAGAAGGCCTTTCACTTGTTTTAGATGTGGAGAAGAAGGTCATAGGGCATTTGATTGCTCAAATTATAACATGCAAGAAAGAAATCAAGGAGGACAACCTAGGGTGAACCCAATTCAGACACAACATGAAATGGAAGGGACAAAACTAGAGGTTCCACTAGATCTGGGAGAAAGTCTCATGATGAGAAGAGCAATGGTGATTCTAGAGAAGGAGAAAACATAAGCCAAAAGCTCTAATGGTTCATGGTTTTGAACCAATATCTTTAGAACCAGATGCACTTCGGGTGGCAAGGTATGTCAAGTTATTGTTGATAGAGGTAGTTGTGAAAATATGGTTTCTAAAGAAATGGTAGAAAAATTGAATTTACACTATGAAAAACATCCTCATCAGTACCACATTTCATGGTTTAAAAAGGGAAATGAAGTCACTGTTGATAAAAGATGCCTAATTAAGTTTAGCATAGGGAAGATCTATCAGGGTGAGATATGGTGTGATGTTGTCCCAATGGATGCCTGTCATGTGTTAGTAGGAAGGCAATAGAAGTATGATAGAAAAGTTATGCATGATGGAGAGAGAAACACATACACCTTTTGGAAAGATGGCTCTAAGGTGATTTTATTGCCTCTCAAGGATGAAGGAAAAGGTGAGACCATGTTGTTTGAAAGAGATCTTGTTAAAGAAATGAAGGTGACAAGATGTTTCTATGCATTAGTAGTGAAAAAAGGTGAAGAGGAAGATATTTCAGTTCCCCCAGAAGTAGCAAATCTATTGAAAGAATTTGTTGATGTTTTGCCTGATGAATTGCCTGATGGTCTACCACCAAAGAGAGATATTTAACATCATATTGATTTGATTTTAGGAGCAACTCTACCCAACCAAGCAGCTTATAGGATGAATCCAACACAACATGTAAAGTTGAATAAGCAAGTAATAGAACTCATAAGTAAAGGTGTGGTGAGAGAGAGCATGAGCCCATGTGATGTATGTGCATTGTTGTCATGCCCACATTTCCCATGCGGTCACAACATGCATCACACATGTCATGTCTACATGCGCCATGATGTCATGACACGAAATACCAAAAATTTTCCCACTCTTCCCTAGAAATCCCCTCACATGCGTAGGTGTGCTTGGCAGCGTACACTTAAGACTAAAACAATACAGTTGTCGGCAGCATACCAAATACATGTGCATACACCCTACGCAAGGAAATGTGTGGTTTCCTAACTTAGATTAATCTCATGAATTATATTTGAACAACAATTATTTTAGGTGATAGATCATTTTTCAGCAAAGCACGATCATCTGATTCTTCTTTCCATTTTCTAGAATTTAATATTAATTTCTCCTCCTTCAGACTTAGCATTTTCAACCAAGCCTGTTCATTTGCCCTCTCTTCCTTTTCTTGGAATTTAATTTTGATTGTATTTCTATCACATTCATTTTACCATTTCTCTGAAATTTAACTTTGATTGTATTTCTATTTCATTTCCCTTCCCGTTGTTGAAGATCTTCTTATGTTATCCTATTTTTTTTCTTCACGTTCTTTATCGAACAACAATAACACTACATCCTTTACATTATTCCTAATTTCTTGGTAAACTAGATCACTTACACAGGGTTGGTTAACTTCACTTGACTCAGTCCCCCTAGGGTTTCATTCTAGGTTATAGTTCAATGTTTGAATTAATTTTAATAATCAACCTGTTCCTAAATAGGATTAACGGTAGGTTAAACTTACTTAGTTCTCTTAGCCCTATTAAGAAATGCCATGCATTTTCTCCTCTTTGTTTTCCAAGGTTAGCTATTCTTTCTGTTTCTCTCTTTTTTTTTAATTGGATGTTTATTCTCTAAATCTACAGTTGAGTTTAAAATGGCCACTCATGGAATACCTGTGATGGCTTCTTTGCGTTTATTTTCAGTGTCCTTTGTAAATGAAGTGATCATACTTTCCTCTTCATTTTACTGTCATTTAATTTAGGATAATTGTTAAAACTTCTAAGAAACTCTTCCTTAAAATTAAAATATATTTACCTATGCTCTTTTTAAATTGTAATTGTATAAATAATGTATTTCTAAATTGCAACTCTGAGTTTAAACATCTATTCAATTCATATTATACATTATGCATAAATAAATCCCACTTTCCTCAATTAAAATTTCTATTTCAAGTCAAATGTTTTAAACTACATATAGTTTGCCTTACATTTGTACAGCAGTTGTTTTAGGCGATAGATCATTTTTCAACAAAGCATGATCATTTGTCCTCTCTTTCGTTTCTCTAAAATTTAATATATATATATATATATACCGCCATTATCTCAGTTCACTTTAACTCACAATTTCATTAAGAAGTTCCTTAACTGTAAAGAAAGTATAGAATATATATATAATATATATATATATATATATAATTTGTTAAAACAGATTACTATCCAACAAATCATTAAAAACAGAGCAAAGAGTTAATTTTTTTTTTTTACAAATATAAACATTGTATTTCCAAATTGCAACTCTAAGTTTAAGCATACGCCACTGAGCACACTTACGTGTGTGAGGGGGTTTTCAGAGTAGTAAGAGAAAACTTTTGATAGTTCGTATCATGACCACATGACGCATGTGGACATGACATGCGTGAATACATGTTGTGATCACATGGGAAATGTGGGCATGACAATTGTTGACCACAAAAAAATGGAACATGGAGGATGTGTACTGATAGCAGAGCAATTAATAAGATTACCATCAAGTATCAGTTTCCTTTACCTGGTATGGAGGACATGATGGATGTCCTTACATGGGCAAAATATTTCAACAAGATCAACCTATGAAGCGGTTACCACCAAATCCGGATTCGAGAAGGGATGAGTGGAAGACATCCTTTAAGACTAGAGATGAATTATATGAGTGGATGGTTATGCCATTTAGGTTATCAAATGCACGTAGCACATTTATGAGATGGATGAACACTATACTATGACCTTACATTGGTAAGTTTGTGGTAATCTATTTTGATGATATTTTGGAATTTAGTAACAGCAAAGAAGAGCACCTACAACACTTGAGGATCATCTTTGGTGTGTTAAGGAAAGAGAATCACTATGCCAATTTGAAGTGTACGTTCATGCAAGATAGTTTCATTTTTTTAAGCTTTGTCATTTCTAAGGATGGTGTTAGAATGGATCCAGAAAAGGTTAGGGATATTCTAGAATGGTCTAGTCCAAGCAACATCATAGAGGTAAAAAGTTTTCATGGCTTGGCCACTTTCTATCGAAAGTTTATTCAAAATTTAGTAGTATTGTAGCTCCTATAACAGATTGTACCAAAGGAAGGGAGTTTGTATGGACCAAGGATGCTGAGGAGAGCTTGAGGTACTTTAAGTAAAAGGTAATAGAAGCACCTATTCTTGCATTACCAAATTTTGATAAGGTATTCGAAGTAGAATGTGATGCCTCCCATGTGGGAATAGGTGCTGAACTGAGCCAAGCTAGAAAACCTATAGCTTTCTTTAGTGAAAAGATGAATGAAGTGTGAAAGAATAATTCTACTTATGATTTGGAATTTTATGCAATTGTTCAAGTATTGAGGCATTGGAGACATTATCTAGTTCCCCAGGAGTTTGTATTGTTTACAGATCATATTGCACTAAGATACTTGAACACACTGAAAAAGTTGAATAGTACGCATGCCAAGTGGGTCTCTTTCTTGCAGGGTTACAATTTTGTGTTGAATCATAAGTCTGGAAAAAAAAATTAGGTTACAGATGTGTTAAGTAGGCGTGTTGTACTTTTAACCACAATGGAAACTGGGGTGATTGGTTTTGATGCCATGAAAAATTTGTGTGTCCAATGATGATTTTTGGGAGATTGTGGAACAATTGAAGGCACCAGTATCTAGTAACTTGGATCACCTTAGGGGTGAATATTTTATACAAGATGGGTATCTAATTAAAGGAAAAAGACTATGCATACTAGCTATCTCTATGAGGGAAAACATTATCAAAGAATTTCATAGTAGTGGGTTGGTTGGACATTTTTGCAAGGACAAGAAAATGGCCTTGATAGAAGATAAATATTACTGGCCAAAGATGAAAATGGATATAACTAAGTATGTAACAAGGTGTAGAATCTGCCAAGTGGCTAAGGGACATTCACAGAATACAAGGTTGTATATGACATTACTAGTGCCAACTGCACCATGGATAGATTTGAGCATGGACTTTGTGTTGGGACTTCCACATACTTAATGAGGTAATGACTCCATTTTTGTAGTTGTTGATAGGTTCTCTAAGATGGTTCATTTTATTGCCTATAAGAAAACTAATGATGCAACGAGTGTAGCAGAGTTATTTTTTTAGAAGTTGTTTGACTACATGGTGTTCCAAAGACTATTACCTCTAATAGGGATACCAAATTCCTTAGTCATTTCTAGAGGACTTTATGGAAGAAGATGGGGACTAAGTAATAGTTTAGTAGTGCTTATCATCCTCAAACTGTTGGGCAAACACAGGTAGTTAATTGGAGTTTGAGAAATTTGTTGAGGTGTATTGTTGGAGAAAAGCCAAAACAATGGGACGTGGCATTACCCCAGACTGAATTTGCCTATAATAGTTCTATTAACAGATCAACGTGAAAGTCACCTTTTAAGATTATGTATGGTAGGAATCCTCAGGGTGTTCTAGATTTGGTACAACTACCAATGAAAGATAGGGTCAGTGATGATGGGGAAGCATTTGCAGAATAGCTTCAATAGTTGTAGAAATATGTGAGACAGAAGTTGCAGGACAGTAATGAGAGGTACAAGAATATAGTGGATACTAATAGGTGACATTAGACATTCAATGAAGGTGACTTAGTGATCATATATTTGAGAAAAGAGCAATTTCCTACTGGAACATACCGCAAGTTGAAGTATAGGAAAATTGGTCCTTGCAAAATTACAAAGTAGATCAATGATAATGCACATGAGGTTAGTTTACCAAATGATCTCGATATTTCTCCTATGTTTATTATTTCTAATTTATATGCATTCCATGGTGAGGATGATGCTAAATATAGTCAACCAAAAGTGGCATGGCACCACCATATTCCCCATAAGAAGAAGGAAAAGATTGCATAGGTTCTTGATAAGAAAACTATCTACACTTGGCAAGGGCATTACAACAAGTATTTAGTAAAATGGGAAGGATTGCCACCAATAGATAGCACATTAATTACATAGTGAGAAGTGCAAAGGTTAGATGCAGTCAAATGGCAACAGTTTGAAGACACTCACTTGCAAGAGCTGCATTCTTTTCAACTAGAGGAGAATGATGCAGGGACTTCCAGAGGTTATAACTTTTGACTCAGATCTATGTTTTCTATGAAATTTTACAAGTTGATGCATTATGAGGTGGCATGTGGTTTTCCAACCCACCCTAGTCAGTTGGACCTCGTCTTGGCACTTTTTCGGGGCTTGAAACTTTCGTCTTGGCCCTTAAAATAGCACTTTAGTGTTTTTTCCTAGTTTTTCAAAAATGTTGCTTTTTTTAATAACTCGAAACTCATGTTTCAAATTTAGGATGTTAGTTGGCTTTTCACCCTACCTTAGTTTTAGGAAGTTTTTGGGAAAAAACTAGAATCTCAAGATACAAATGTAAAATTACCTAAAATGGGAAAATTTGACAATTATCGAAATCTGCCAAAAAAAGGTTTTTTTTTTTTAATTTTTTTTTTCTTGGATATAAGAGAGTTTTCTCTTGTTGTAGTAGAAGATTTGGTGAATAAAAGTTTTTTTTTTCAGTTTCCAAATCTTTGGCTCTCACACTTGATTAATGGTACAATTTTATTGAGTGTACGTTGTTGGCTACATCAAAAAATCAGTTCAAATGTCTGACCAAGCGTGCTAAAAACTGTTGACAAGTAGGATTGCACTCGTTATGCAGAGCTATGAAGCTCTACAATCATGTGTAACATGGGATAAAACTTAGGCTGTGGGTGACCTATGGTGAGCTTGAGCCTCCAGATTATAGGTTAGTTCACTTATAATATTCAATTGGATCTATGACTTTGAGATGGAAAAGGGTAAAAAGGATCTTCTAAAAGCACTAAAACTGTAATAAAAAGTGTCATGGTGCACCTAAACTGACAATCTAACTCATAATAGATATCAGAAAATCTATCCACACAAACCACTTTTGGCAATTTGATCACAAAAATAATTCTAAGGAATGTTGGATATGATTTTCTTCTTGAAGGAAAATGGTTTTCCACAACATAAAAGAAAACTACTCCAAATCCATAACCTAAGACTTGTGATTTTCAATGCTATCTAATCCATGAAAGTACAAATGAGACAATGATTATAAAGGTTCTGTTGTTTAAATGCAATAAAATCTCATCAAATCATTCACAAAATCTATATTTATGGAAAGGTAGACACTTGATTCAGTTGAAAAATAAAGGAATAATTGCATAAAAAGACAAAGTATAGAACCTGCAACTTGGTGTAATCTCTATAAATCTACAATAAATGAGTTACAAAACCTTCTATCTCTTTCAAAGTTTAAAGAGCAAAAAAGGCAAGAACTCAAAAAACCTATGTTTTTCTTACAATATATAATCTACTCTCTCCAAGAGACCTAGAAAGGTCAATTGCAGTCAACTACCTCTAAAAATAAGCTCTTAAAATTGATCCATGAGCAAACAAGAAAATCCATAAAAATAAGGGTTATAACTGTCCCAAAATGAGCAAAAATAGCTCCAAACTGTTCTCCTCTATAAGTTTGACAAAAAAGTTGACCAAACTCTCCAAAATTAACCCAAAAGGTCATGCAAAAGCTCAAATCATCCTCAGTTAACTCCATTTCTCCAAATTTACATGATTTGGGACTACAAGTGGTGTGGACAAAGAGTAAAGTAATTGTGGAAAATTACTTTGTTATGAGTTACATTTTGTTCTACTTTCCTAATTTTACAACTTGTGACAAAATAATAAAATAATTTATAATGATATTACTTTATTATTTGTCTACATTATTTGAGTTGTAAAAACATGCAAATTTGAATGAAAAGAATAAAATAGCACCTTATCTCTCCTATGCATAACTCTGCACTTTAGTTCAACTCCTCTCCTATTTTCATGTGCCTTGAAAGACTTCTGATAAAGTCTAGAATGGTATTTTGGGGAAAATATAAAAACTTTAAATTTTTATTTTTATTTTTATTTTTTGATATTTTCTACATCTTAGTAAATTGCATTTTCCATTTGACTTAGAAACCTAGAAGTCGAGATAGATAATTGGTTTATCTTCCTAACGAGTCCAAAAACATTGAATTCTGATAAAGTAGCGAGGAGTTATGACCCTGCCAAAAAGTTTTTTTTTATATTTTGGATATATGGTGTTCAAGTACCTATATATGCATAGTGAACAAACATGTTAGATAAAATGTAGACTATGAAGCCTCACTCCTAACTGGCTTGATCTGATATTCTCTTCCTTCCTACTTCATTTGAAGTCACTTGCTTCTTGAATGCATTAAAAAGTAATTCTTATAGCCTAGGCTAATTGGGCTGCCAAGCACAATTTGGTAACATTTTTGGCCACCTCTTAGGGGTTTTTACCTGCTAAAAAAAATAGAACTACTAGCCTTGCAATTCCATTGGGCATATGAGTCTTTTCTTTCTTGAATCTTTGGAAATTCTCTTGCAACTCAAACTGATAGAAAACTATAGCAGTAAAACAAAACAGAAAATGAAACTATTGACCTGTTTAGGACATGGCCAATAAAATGTGCATGTGCACTTCTAGAAAAACAAAATACTGAATTGAAATTCTACTCTACCCTACACTAACCAGCCATTAAAGCTAGTCAAACAAACCCATTAACTGGCTTTGTAAAATAACTCCCCTTTCTAATTAAGAAAGGATGTTCTACAAGGTGATTTGCCACTGATAAGATATGACTCATAAGAATATACCTTATAGAATTTTGCAAAATTCTATATACAACAAAAACAAACTCACTCACCATCTGAACCTGATCATGTATACTTCTATTATGAGGTGAAAAGACAATCTGATTCTGTTGTTTTGTGGCTGAAATCTGATCTTTCTGTACAACAATAACATATGTCTGCTTATCTAGCTCTCTGTTAGCTAAATCCTTGATTGGGTACCCTCTTGTAATGATATATTTTGTGCTCATCCTACTATTTTCTTGATTTAGATCCGCTATCCTATTTTCACCTACAATATCAACCTAATTTGAAAAAATTAGCTCACATGAATAAATTGAGGGAGTGCTTGCCTCTTTGACTTGAATAGGTTGATCACATACTACTGGGTCATATGATACTAGCTGATCATTAATGTTAGAACAAAAGACTAAATATAGATGAGTTTCCTCATCCAGTTGTTCAATACTAGGCATAGATGTTAGAATGCATGTGATATATTCATTTTCATCCATAAATTTAGAAAGTTCATCAAATAAGTCAGCTAGCTCATGAGACTCAACTTCTATTTCCTTTACAAAAAATTGGTCAATCTGATCCTGTTCGCTATCTAATATTGACAAAAAGGACTCACAATTATCCCAAAATGAAACTTCAGCACATTCCTCCTGAATGTTTGGTAAAAGAGGATTATTTACTACATCATCATAGCTTTCAACCAACTGTGTAGGTTGCATGATAGTTTTACCTTCACAATCTTCTAATTGATCCAAAATCACATTGTCAGACTGTTTAGCTTCAATCAGTAACTCCTCATACTATTTGGTGTCTTCTTGTTGTTCTGAAACTACTATTGGTATGTTTACACCATCTGGTTCAATCAAATAGGGTAACTCATCAATCCAAGCTGAAAGATGAGTGTCTTGATCAACCTCTTTTATTTCTCCACCTTGCCGCTCTAATTGATCTTCTAAGATAAATATTAAAACATTTTCCTCAATTTCAACAAAACAACGAAGGTCATTAGCTAAAGCATTGGGAGACTCCTCTTGAAAGGTCTTCTCCTATGCAATCTTTTGTTGTTTTAATCGGTAATGCTCCATAGCTGCATGTATTGAATTTATATTCTCATCTTTCTTCGTGATGAGTGGGCTATCTTGAAAGACAATGGGTCCATCCTTATAAAGACAAATAGTGATAGGATAATCAGATTCATCTGATAGGGAAACTTGGAGATTTTCTTGAGTTTCCTGGATGATAAAAGGCTCTTCAAGTGGCTGGTCATGAGGAATAATAGATTTAGATTGTGCCAACATAAGCTCTAACAATCATAACGGGTCTCTAAAATTTGGGATCTTGACCTTAGGAGGATTAGGAGGCTGACTGTGCTTAAAGCTTGGAATTTGATACATACTAACGTCATCCTGAAAAGGCTAATTTGGAATGAAATGAGCTGTTTGGTTCTCATGCCTATGCGTTTGAGTGAGCAAAATCTCATTTGCTCCTCTTTTGCAAGAATCTCCCTCTCAAACTCTATTTTGTGCCTCCAACTCCTGCTCATGAAGGTAGGCCTGATAATCTGACTCTTGTTGCTGCAAATCAAACTCTTCTTGTCTTTTGATCTCATCCAACTACTTTTTAAAGTCTAGCAATGTGTTTTTGATATCATTAAATTCAAATCTATTAGAATCTTGGGGTTGAATCTGAGCATATGTAGGCTAATACAGAGATTGAGTAGGGGTAGTTAGGTGGTAATCATATTGAGTATGCTGGCTTTCTTGAAAAGCTATGAAATTTGGACTAAAACCAGCTGCATGCTCTACTTGATATTCATGATATGATGGATAATATGACATGTTCCCATGAAAGATAGACATGTTTACTCATTCAAAAGATGGAAAAAACTGAAACTAGAAATGCTTGAAATAAAACAACACCTGATTTTGTCTAATTTTTTTCCATAGACTACAAAATCTGATCTATTAAACCAAAAAATGAGAGTCACCAGGTACTTGAAAAATAAACCTCTAAAAGGCTATAAAATTTGCTGGTCATACCAAAACAACAACAGTAATAAGTCCTTTTTGAACTGGAAATCAGTTCAAATGTCTGACCGGGCATGCCAAAAACTGTTGACAAGTAGGACTACACCTCTTATGAAGAGCTATTAAGGTTGACAATCGTGTGTAACATAGGATCAAACTTAGGCTGTGGGTGACCTATGGTGAGCTTGAGCCTCTAGATTATAGGTTGGTTCCCTTAAAATATTCAAGTGGATCTATGACTTTGAGATGGAAAAGGATAAAAAGGATCTTCCAAAAGCACTAAAATTGTAATAAAAAGTGTGGTAATGCACCTAAACTAACAATCTAACTCATAATAGATCTCAAAAAATCTATCCACACAAACCACGTTTTGCAATTTTTATCACAAAAATAATTCTAAGGCTAGAAATGATTTTCTTCTTGAACAAAAATGGTTTTCCACAACATAAAATAAAACTACTCCAATTACAAAGCCTAAGACCTGTGATTTTGAATGAGAAAAGGATTTTAAAGGCTCTGATGCTTAAACGCAATAAAATCTCATCAAATCATTCACAAAATCTGCATTTATGGAAAGGTACCCACTTGATTCAACTAAAAAATAAAGGAATAATTACATAAAAGATAAAGTATAGAAAATGTAACCTACTATAATATTTATAAATCTACATTAAATGAGTTACAAAACCTTCTTTATCTTTCAAAGTGTAAAGAGCAAAAAAGGCAAGAACTCAAAAAACCTATGTTTTTGTTACAATATATAATTTTCTCTCTCTAAGAGACCTAGAAAGGTCAACTGCAGTCAATTGTCTCTAAAAATAAGCTCTCAAAATTGATCCATGAGAAAACAAGAAAATCCCTAAAAATAAGGGTTATAACTATCCCAAAATGAGCAAGAATAGCTCCAAACTATTCTACTCTATATGTTTGACCAAAAAGTTTACCAAACTCTCCAAAATTGACCCAAAAGGTAATGCAAAAGCTCAAAAAGTCCTCAACTAACTCCACTTCTCCACATTTGCATGATTTGGGACTGCAATTGATGTGGGCAAAGAGGAAAATAATTTTGGACAATTACTTTGTTATGAGTTACATTTTGTTCTATTTTCCTGATTTTACAATTTGTGACAAAATAATAAAGTAATTTATAATGATATTACTTTATTATTTGTTTACATTATTTGAGTTGTAAAAACATGCAAATTTGAATGAAAAGAATAAAACAACACCTTATCTCTCCCATGTATAACTTTGCACTTCAATTTAACTCCTCTCCTATTTTCGTGTGCCCTAAAAGACTTCTGATAAAGTCCAGAATGGTATTTTTGGGAAAATATAAAAAAATTAAATTTTTATTTTTATTTTTATTTTTTTGATATTTTCTACATTTTAGTAAATATCATTTTCAAAGGCCTTCTGAGCTCGATGGGGACAATCCACTTACTATTTCCATTAGGCTTAGCAACCTAGAACTTGAGCTAGATAATTGGTTTATCTTTCTAACAAGTCTAAAAACATTTGAATTCTGATAAAGTAGTGAGGAGTTATGATCTTGCCAAAAAGTTTTTTATATTTTGGATATATGGTCTTTAGATACCTATATCTACACAGTGAACAAATATGTTAGATAAAATGTAGACTCTGAAGCTTCTCTCTTGACAGTTTTGATCTGATATTCTCTTCCTTCCTGCTTCATTTCAAGTCACTTGCTTCCTGAATGCATTAGAAAATAATTCTTACAGCCCAGCCTAATTGGGCTGCAAAGCATAATTTGTTAACATTTTTGGTGACCTCTTAGGGGTTTTTTCTAGCTAAACAAAATAGAACTAGTAGCCTTGCAATTTCGTTGGGCATATGAGTCTTTTCTTGCCTAAATCTTTGAAAAATCTCTTGCAACTCAAACTAATAGAAAACTACAATAGCAAACACAAAACTTAAAATGAAACTATTTTGACCTATTTACAACATGACCAAAAAAATGTGCATGCGCACTTCTTGGAAAACAAAATATTGAACTAAAATTCTACTCTACCCTACACTAACCAGCCATTGAAGCTGGTCAAACAAACCCATTAACTGGATTTGTAAAATAACTCCCATTTCTGATTAAGAAATGATGTTCTACAAGGTGATTTGCCACTGATAAGATATGATTCATACGAATATACCTTATAGAATTTTGCAAAATTTTCTAAAGAATAAAAACAAACTCACTCACCATCTGAACTTGATCATGTATACTTCTATTATGAGGTGAAAAGAAAATCTGATTTTGTTGTTTTATGGCTGAAATCTCATCTTTATGTATAACAGTAACATATGTCCCCTTATCTAGCTCTTTACTAGCTAAATCTTTGATTGGACACCCTCTTGTAATGATGTATTTTCTGCTCATAGTGGTATTTTCTTGATTTAAATCTGTTTTCTATTTTCACCTGCAATCTCAACCTAATTTGAAAAAATAGCTCACATGAATAAATCAAGGGAATGCTTTCCTCTTTGACCTGAATAGGCTAATCACATACTGCTAGCTCATATGATATTAGTTGATCATTAATGTTAGAAAAAAAGACTTCTATGATGCCTAAAAACATGTTCTCATCTAACTCAATCTTATACTAAATATAGATGAGTTTCCTCATCTAGTTGCTCAATACTAGGCATAGATGTTAGAATGCATATGATATATTCATTTTCATCCATAAATTCAAGAAGTTCATCAAATAAGTCAGCTAGCTCATGAGACTCCACTTCTATTTCTTTTACGAAAATTTGGTCAATCTAATCCTATTTGCTATCTAATTTTGACACAAAGGACTTGAGATTATCCCAAAATGAAACTTCAACACATTCCTCTTGAATTTTAGTAAAAGAGGATTATTTATTACCTCATCACAACTCTCAACCAACTGTGTAAGTTGCATGATAGGTTTACCTTCACACTCTTCTAATTGATCCAAGATCACATTGTTAGACTGTTTAGCTTCAATCAACAACTCCTCATACTATTTGATGTCTTCGTGTTGTTATGAAACTGCTATTGGTATGTTTAACTCATTTGGTTTAGTGAAAGAGGGTAACTCATCAATCGAAGCTGAAAGATGAGTGTCTCGATCAACCTCTTTTATTTCTCCACCCTGTCACTCTAATTGATATTCTGATAAAAACCCTAGCAATGCACAATGAAGCACAAGACAACATGAAAATCAAAATAACAAATGTAAATGCAAACCGATCTCCATGCTATGCTCGATTTATCTCCATTGCTCTTCTCCACCTCGCATGAGCATGCAAGATTTTGAAGGATTATTGTTGGAAGAATGTTGGGTGCTCACTTCTGTAGCATAACATTAAAATGAAGATGCTAGAATGAAGGATGCAAAGGCTCTAATGATATTTCAATAGAATAATGTTACTTGAAGCTCAATGCATTATAGAAAATTTGGCAGAATAATATTACTTGAAGCTCAATGTATGCTAATGGCTTGTGAGGGGTTTGATTTATAGAAAAGGCTTGGTTCAAATGGATGGTTGAGATTAAAAAGCTAAATGATTGATGTGGACGGCTAGGATTGATTCGGTTATCCCACTCTTCAAGGGAGTTGTAGTCATTTGACAAGTGTCAAGGAGAATAGGGCTCATGTGTGCTTGTGTACATAAAAAGTACTACATATGAAAGATATTAAATAAAAGGCTGTAGTACCACTTATCTTTTTAAATGAAAGAGGCACACATGTCGGCTAAATGATAAGATAAATTAATTAAATAAATAAAATTTATTTAATTAATTAGAAAGTCAGCTTATGATGAGAACTTAATTCAAATTAAATATTTGAATTAGTTGAGATATGAATTGGATATTAAATAAATAAATAAAATTTATTTAATTAATTGGATAGTGGGGAACTTAATTCAAATAAAATATTTGAATTAGTTGGGATATGAGTTGGATATTAATTAAATAAATAAAATTTATTTAATTAATTGGCTAAGTGGGATAAGGATGGGATTAAGATGAGATTTTAATTAAATAAATAAAATTTATTTAATTAATGGGATTAAGAGTGGGTTTAGGACAAAATGCTACATGATGTCATGATGTCTAAATGATGTTTCAACAAGGTGTTGTAGGACATGGACAAAGTTTGGGACAAATTTGGGTGTCTACATTTTGCCCCTCTTTGAGATGATGTTTGAGATGATAAGCTTTATGTTGAGTAACATCATTTCAAAGAAACTATGGTATGGATAGAGGATAGGATAGTGATGATGATGTAAGGATGAAATGGGATAATGATGCCCCCTCGAGAGGATAGGTGGGTTGGACAAACACGGGTATGCTCTTGAAAAGAAATGGCTTGGCTACAAAAGAAAGATAAGGGGGTAGATAGATAAAAGGATGATGCATTATACTGCAATGAAGGTGAGCAACCATGATGTTTGATATAGCACTAGACGTTATGCACCAAGGTATAAGGACCAAGGTGATGATGTGTCTCATGCCCCAACGTAATACAACCTTGTCTGGATACAAGATATGAATATTAGCTGGAAAGTTATAGATGTGATACAAATGCAAGATAAAATGATAACACACACAAGCAAGCAAGCAAGCATGCATAGATGATTCAAAAACAAACAAGGTATTGCCCCTGTCAAGCTGTAAACCAATGATTAATTGATTGATTTGATGGTGATAGTTGAGAGTGTTGTCATTGTGGGGAAAGCTATATCCCTAGATCAACACAAGGTTGTTTACTAAGTTGGTTGGCTGATTGGCTAATTGATTGATTTGGCTTACAAGGCTAGGATCAAGACCATGGATTGCATTTGGATAACTTGGCTTGATTGATTAACTTGATTGGCATGGATTGAGGATGGGCTTGCATTTGGATCATTGCTTGGAATGATTTGATGATGATGAATGATGGATGAAGATTGATTTGATTGAGATTGATTGATGAAATGTTGATGATGTGATGATATGTGGTGGATTGAGCTACTTTTGATTTGTTGAAGTGATTGGATTTGTTCCGATTGGAGTTGGATGTGATTGAGTTGATTTGTTTTGGTGTTGATGTTGATGATTGATATTGCTGGGTTGATTGTTTTGATGATTGGATTGTTTTGAATGATGATAGTAATGGTGTGATGATTAGACTGTCCACTCAATCTAAGCATAAGCAAGTGTTCTCAGTATGCTCAAAGGATGTAAAACAAACAAGGTATTGCCCTTGTCAAGTCATAAACCAATAATTGATTGTTTGTTTGATGATGATAGTGTTGTCATTGCAGGGAAAGCTATATCCCTAGATCAACACAAGGATGTGGGAATGCTATATCCCATTGATGATGTTTGATGATGATTGATTGGGCTCATGACAAGATTAGGATCAAAACCTATTGAGTTGATTGGATAATGTTCCTTGATTGATTGACTTGCTTGATATGTATTGGTGTGACTTGGATTTAAGGTCATTGCTTAGATTGATTTGATTGATATGATTGGAAGTGGATTGATTGAAATGGATGAATGAATGTTATTGATAGGAAGAATTGATGATGATGATGATTTGATTTTGATTGAATATTGATGGAGTTGATTGTTTTGGATGATGTGATTGGTTTTATTGCTTGGATTTTTCATTGGATATTTGATTTTTTTGGATTTTTTGACATATTTTGATTTTTTTTGTGTTTTTGAGATATCTTGATTTTTTTGGATTTTTTGGGATATTTATTTTTTTTTTGTTTTTGGAGTTTTGGGATGTCAATGGATTTACAATTTGGGTAGTCTTTGTGCTTGATACCAATGACAAGGGAGAAAACCAAGTCTAGGTGCAAGGATGGATGAATGGGATTGGATGGATAAAAGGATGGATGATAGTGGATAAGATGAAAGACTGATGAGAGTTAGATGGGATGGAAGGTTCATGAGAGTTGGATGGATAGATAAGAGGATAGGCCATAAAAAGAATGGATGCATGCCTCATGAGAAATGGATAGGTAGGCTATAGTGGAAAGCTCATGATAAATAGATGGGGATAAGCTATAATATGGAAAGCTCATGATAAGGATATGCCATAGTGGATGGATTATAAGGGAGCTAGGATGTGATTTCCAAAGGCTATGTTGCATAGGAGGAAATTGCCCCATTCTAGGTGGTAATGCTTAAGATTCTTTGCATGATAAGGCTCATGATAATGGGATGACATGATTGGATTGGTTTAAATGGGATGGATATATTGTCAATGGATAGGACTTGGTTTGGAAAGAAGGTATGTCAAGAGATATCCAAACATGTTTCAACATTTTGCCCCTATGTCTTCATCAAAATCAAAAGGCGGAAGGATGGATAAATAGATTCAATAGGATAGGCATGTTTATGTAATGGCTAAGGATGGTGGGATGGTGTATGATAGGTTGGAAATGGATAGGTTGGATGAGACAATGTGCCCCCAAGTGTAAGTGACATAGAAGATCAACCTACACATGACGCCTGTTTGCCAGGTTTTCATCATGGTACTTATCCAAGGCACCTGTTTACCAGGTTTTCACTGTTGGACGAAGGGCTTTCTCTTTACTATTTTTGATTTTTTCTTTTTTTTCTTTTTTTGTTTTTCGCTTTGAGATAGGTTGACAATTACACATGGCAACTGTTTGCTAGGTTTTCACCATGGTAATGGATAGGAGGGACTCAAGTGTCTAGTACTATGAAGGTTGGTAGTCCCGTTGGAGATGGATGTCATCGCATGGACCATGTTGTTATGCTCATAGATGTTGATAAGGGGTTGCATGGATGGGAGATGGATTAGGTAGATAGTGGATTAGGATGTGGATTATGGAAGGCTCATGCAAGGATGGATGGATGGAAGGATAGTAGATTATGATGTGCTTATGGAAAAGGATGAAAAGTTTATGCAAAAGCATGGACCATAGGGATAGCATGGGGGAGATATGTAGGATAATGGATGGAAGATGGGGGGATGTAGTTGTGTAGAGGTGCTGCGGAGTGGAAGGGAACCATGACCAACGGTTGCACACACCGTGATAAACATTGAAGCTTTTGATTGGATGGTGGTGTAGGAAGCAATGGAGATGTTTGCTTAGGATATGGTTGACGAAGTGATTTAGGAACCCACATAAACTTAGTATTTTTAGTGCTTTTGTTTTGCTTGTGGGATTCTTGAAGGGAATGGAAGTTTTGGATGGAAGTAGGCTTTTGGATGGAGATAGGTGGTTGGGATTCTTGAGATGTAGATGAGGATGCCTCATTTGACTTGCTAGCTATTTGCTTAGGAACCCAAACTATTTTGCTTTTGGGCTTTGCTTTTGGAGGTATGGGCTTGGATAGCTTTTTGAATGTACTTTACTTTGATTTTGATTCTTTATGTCCTAAGGTATGAAGACCTTTAGGATATTTGTTGATAGGATTTTTATCTTTATAGGTAGAGGCCTCAAAATTTTTGCTTTTGAATCCCATAGGATGGGTGGAGTGGATGGAATGATTGGAAGCTTTGTGCTTAAACGATGTGTGCTTTTGTTGGCCATGATTAGGGATGTAAGGATACTTATGAATGATATGCATGTTAGGTGTTGGAAGCAATGGTGGCAAGGTGGATGGAGGGATAATTGGAGTTGGTAAAAGGGGTGGTAAATTTGAAGGTGGAAGGTGTATGGTCACATGCTTTTGACATTTGTAGGATGATGGAGTTGGAATGGCAACATATGTCTTAGGTATATGATGTGGTTTGTGATGGAAAGTGGGCTTAGGATGGATGGAGGAATTACCAACATCTTTAGCTTGTTTAGCTTGGGGTGTGTATCCAAGGCCATATGAGCATGAAAAAACTTTGACATGGTTTGGCTCCAAAATACCTTGTTTATGAAGGCCTAGGCCTTTACCTTGGTAGTTCATGTTTTGGAGGATGCAAGTGACTATGGGACTAGGTGTGGTTTGAACACTAGACTTGAGTTTGTTATTGGATGGAGAAGGTGAAGTAGAGGACAAAGGTTGTTGTTGTCCTAAGGAGGAACATTCATGGACAAAGGTTGTAAGACCACTAGGACATGATGGTGGACTTGAAGTGGAATCGATGGTGGATGTGGAAGGGGGATCATTAGGATCTTGATTAGCATTGTGTTCATGTAGATCCAAGTTATTGATTTGATCTTCTATGCTTGCTTGGGGGACAAGTGTCTCATCATGACAAGCGGATGTTTGCTCATTATGGATAGGGCTAGATGGCGGATGGCTAGGAGCAATGTGGATATCTTGCTCATGGATTATAGGATTATGGATAGGATCAAGGTGCTCATGGATAGCTTCTTTATAGGTATCATCTTGATCATAAAGAAGGTAAATGTTATGGATGAGTTGCATGAAAGTGTTTTGATCTTGAGTTGGACTAGGGCTTAATGTTTCCACATGCTTAGGATTAAACCTTTGACATACCTCTTGGGTTGCTTGAATGGAAGTGGAAGGCTCTTGGATAGGCTCTTGGTCAACAACATAAGAACATGATGACTCTTGACTTGGATTAATGATAGGAGACTCTTGAATAGGCTTGATGTCTTGTAGGTCACATGATGGGCTTGAAGGGTTAAGAATGTTAATTGAAGGTTCTTGAATAGGCTCAAGGATAGGTGGACCAAATGATGAGATTATATGATTGGACATGACCTTTGGAAGTTCTTGGCTAGGCTCATGAATGGGTGTTTGACATGTAGGTAGTTTATTCCTTGCTAGTAGCCAATGGATCACATCCTTTGCAAGTATATGAGTGGATGAGCAATATAATGGATGGATGATAAGGGTAGATGGTGTTGTAGGCTTATGATTAGGACTTTGATTGGATGGAAGGATAATGGAGTTTGATGGATTAGGATGTGGACTAGATGGGTGTGACACATGGGATTGGGATGATGTGGCATGATTTCCCATTATAGGTAGGTACACCTTGTAAACAATTGGAACAAATATTGGGCATTGATTTGTATTGTGGCCTTTAGTCCTATGGTATGCACAATAATCATGTTCATCATATGGACTTTCTTCACATGGGTTGATGGGGGGAAGTTCAATGAGTTTTGCTTCAAGCATCCTTTGTAAAACTCTCTCAGCCATATCCTTAGGTGAAGGATTAGAATGACATGGTGATGAAGGTAATGGAGGGCTTGGTGGTTTGGAAGGTAGAGGGATTAATGCACTAGGAATGGGATCACATGATGGTGTTGGGATAGGAATTGTTGGCTCATATGTTGGCATGGGATTGGAATGTGATGGCCACTCTAGATTGGTATCTCCCTTATCAAAGGTAATTAAGTCTTGCATAGGATAACTTGGGCTTTGATTTATGTACAAGGGATCACTTAGACTTACATGTGCTTTTTGTTACAAAGGTGGATTTAGGTCTATCAATGGTGCTTGATGGTCTTGTTAAAAAGGTGTACTTGGACCTGCTTGATTTATGTACAAAGGGCTATTTGGACTTGCATGTTGTTCTTGTGATATCACTTGATTGCCTTGTAGATGGGCTTGATAGTGCATAGGAATGATGGCATGAGGGATTGGATAAGCTTGAGGTGGAGGTTGATAGGTTGATGTGTCATTGACTTGGTGGATAGGTAGATTAGGTTGATAGGAAGTTGATGGATATGACATGTGGCTATGAAGTGGATTAAGTTGATAGTGAATGGCTAAGGATTGCTGTACTTGTTGAGCTTGACTAGTGGCTAAAAGGTGTTGGACTTGGGCTACGAAGTGTTGCAGTTGAGGTGATTGGATTATGTGGGGTTGAGCTTTTTGGATGAAGAATTGTAATATTTCAATGGCGTCTTGGTTTAGGGGTTGTGATCCTTGATAAAGATTTTGGAGGAATCTTTGGAATTTGATTTCTAGGTCCTCTAGTGTAGACATGTTGTCACCAAGTGTTTGTCTTAAGTCCTTTTAGCAAGTGCTTGTTTAGGGATTTGGATGATGATGTGGATATGAAGGGTTGGATGATAACTAGGCTATGTTTGGGATGAAAGTGATTGGGTTTGAATGTTATTGGAAGAATGTGTAGGATGACTTGTCTTTATGTGTTTGGGTGTTTAGAGCTTGATGTGGCAATATTCAAACAAATGATTATGCATATACACACATGAATCACTCACACAAGACACATAAGAAAGTTTTAGTTTGGAAGAATTTGGTGATGGTTAAGCAAGCACATGAAGACAATTCAACAAGTCCTATTCAAGGCAAGGCCACTATCACAAGGAGGTTCTAGTGAAAATCTGGGGGACCGGCACCCCACGAGCATCCAGCAAGCCACTTAAGACTTTAACTAACCCTACTAGGAGTTTTAATATACACAAAGGTACACCTCCTTTCGAGTTAGCACTGTATGGTGAGCGCTAATACCGGTTAGACTTGGCTTTCGCCTTATCCTCTGATTTTTATAGCGGACCAGATGAAAGTACCGCTTGAGGTCGTTCCCTTGGGGTGGATACCAAGGCAGGCCTCTCTAAGGCTAAACAAAAGCAACACAAGTAAATGTTTTTGATCTCCAAGTTCGTGTTGGGATGCGAGGAGAGAGCATACACATTTACTTGGTCACACTCGCATGGGGTTCATTAACCTTAGAAATTCCATGTGTGGAAGACAATGCAAGCACTTGTTTGTTTTAAAGCCCAAATCCAAATGTGTTTGCAAACAATGATTAGAATATGAGAAATGAAATGATTGCACCTGGTTAATTTGTTATCTAATTGATATTCTGATAAAAACCCTAGCAATGCACAATGAAGCACAAGACAACATGAAAATCAAAATAACAAATGTAAATGCAAACCGATCTCCATGCTATGCTCGATTTATCTCCATTGCTCTTCTCCACCTCGCATGAGCATGCAAGATTTTGAAGGATTATTGTTGGAAGAATGTTGTGTGCTCACTTCTGTAGCATAACATTAAGATGAAGATGCTAGAATGAAGGATGCAAAGGCTCTAATGATATTTCAATAGAATAATGTTACTTGAAGCTCAATGCATTATAGAAAATTTGGCAAAATAATATTACTTGAAGCTCAATGTATGCTAATGGCTTGTGAGGGGTTTGATTTATAGAAAAGGCTTGGTTCAAATGGATGGTTGAGATTAAAAAGATAAATGATTGATGTGGACGGCTAGGATTGATTCGGTTATCCCACTCTTCAAGGGAGTTGTAGTCATTTGACAAGTGTCAAGGAGAATAGGGCTCATGTGTGCTTGTGTACATAAAAAGTACTACATGTGAAAGATATTAAATAAAAGGCTGTAGTACCACTTATCTTTTTAAATGAAAGAGGCACACATGTCAGCTAAATGATAAGATAAATTAATTAAATAAATAAAATTTATTTAATTAATTAGAAAGTCGGCTTATGATGAGAACTTAATTCAAATTAAATATTTGAATTAGTTGGGATATGAATTGGATATTAATTAAATAAATAAAATTTATTTAATTAATTGGATAGTGGGGAACTTAATTCAAATAAAATATTTGAATTAGTTGGGATATGAGTTGGATATTAATTAAATAAATAAAATTTATTTAATTAATTGGCTAAGTGGGATAAGGATGGGATTAAGATGAGATTTTAATTAAATAAATAAAATTTATTTAATTAATGGGATTAAGAGTGGGTTTAGGACAAAATGCTACATGATGTCATGATGTCTAAATGATGTTTTAACAAGGTGTTGTAGGACATGGACAAAGTTTGGGACAAATTTGGGTGTCTACAGAAACTTCATCACATTCCTCTTGAATGTTTGGTAAAAGAGGATTATTTATTACCTCATCACAGCTCTCAACCAACTGTGTAAGTTGCATGATAGGTTTACTTTCACACTCTTCTAATTGATTCAAGATCACATTGTCCAACTATTTAGCTTCAATCAACAACTCCTCATACTATTTGATGTCTTCTAGTTGTTCTGAAACTGCTATTGGTATGTTTACCTCATCTAGTTTAGTGAAACTAGGCACTCATCAATCCAAGCTGAAAGATGAATGTCTTGATCAACCTCTTTTATTTCTCCACCCTACCGCTCTAATTGATCTTTTGAGATAAATATTGAAACATTTTCCTCAATTTCAACAAAACAAGGAAGGTCATTATCTAAAGCATTGGAAGATTCCTCTTGATAGGTGTTCTCCTAGGCAATCTTTTGTTGTTCTACTCAGTAATGCTCCATAGCTGCACGCATTACATTTACATTCCCAACTTTCTTCCTCATGAGTGGGCTATCTTGAAAGACAATGGGTCCATTCTTATAAAGGAAAATAGTGATAGGATAATCAGATTCATCTGATAGGGAAACTTGTAGATTTACTTGAGATTCCTGGATGATAAAAGGCTCTTTAAGTGGCTAGTCATGAGGAATAATAGATTCAGATTGTGCTGACATAAGCTTTGACAATTATGAGAGGTCTCTAAAATTTGGGATCTTGACCTCAGGAGGATTAGGAGGTTCATTGTGCTTAAAACATGGAATTTGATACATACTAACCTCATCTTGAAAGCATTGATCTTAAATGAAATGAGCTATTTAGATCTCATGCCTATGCATTTCAGCGAGCAAAATCTCATCTCCTCCTCTTTTGCAAGCATCTCCCTCTCAAACTGTATTTTTTGTGCCTCCAACTCTTGCTCATGAAGGTAGGCCTAATAATCTAACTCCTGTTGTTGTAAATCAAACTCTTCTTATCTTTTGATCTCATCCAACAACTTTTGTAAGTCTAGCAATGTGTTTTTGATATTGTATACACCTAAAAATAGCATGACTCTACTTAAATAAATATTTTAAATATTTATTTCACCTTCATATTTATCTCTCAATAAATAAATAAATTTATTTATTTACTTGATTCATTTCCTCCCATTTAAATAAATAAATTATGTTTATTTAATTAATTCCATCTATTATGATATTTTATTTCAGGGTTTAATTGCGTAGTTTTTGAGTCAAACACATGACCCATATTTCATGAGTAGTGGTTCACATGAACCCATCTCTCATGTTAATGAATGGTCCACTTAGCACTCATTGCATCTAGGTGATGCACACAGGGGTGAAGCATCGGGACTTCCTGGGAGGTCACCCATCCTAGTACTACTCCGACTCAAGCACACTTGACCATGGAGTTTCCCCCAAGATCAAGCCCACTTAGCTTTCTACCCCATTTGCAAAACCTTCAGAAATTGTTGTGCCTTATGAACCATTCATTATAGAGCCCCTTTAGCTCATCAATTGATAAGTAGGAGGTATTTTTCACAGCATGTCAAATTATGATATTTTATTTCAGGGTTTAACTGCGTAGTTTTTGAGTCAAACACATGACCCATATTTCATGAGTAGTGGTTCACATGAACCCATCTCTCATGTTAATGAATGGTCCACTTAGCACTCATTGCATCTAGGTGATGCACAGAGGGGTGAAGCATCGGGACTTCCCAGGAGGTCACCCATCCTAGTACTACTCCGACTCAAGCACGCTTAACCATGGAGTTTCCCCCAAGATCAAGCCCACTTAGCTTTCTACCCCATTTGCAAAACCTTCAGCAAGTGTTGTGCCTTATGAACCATTCATTATAGATCCCCTTTAGCTCATCAATTGATAAGTAGGAAGTATTTTTCGCAGCATGTCAAATTATGATATTTTATTTCAGGGTTTAACTGTGTAGTTTTTGAGTCAAACACATGACCCATATTTCATGAGTAGTGGTTCACATGAACCCATCTCTCATGTTAATGAATGGTCCACTTAGCACTCATTTCATCTAGGTGATGCACACAGGGGTGAAGCATCGGGACTTCCCGGGAGGTCACCCATCCTAGTACTACTCCGACTCAAGCACGCTTAACCATGGAGTTTCCCCCAAGATCAAGCCCACTTAGCTTTCTACCCCATTTGCAAAACCTTCAGCAAGTGTTGTGCCTTATGAACCATTCATTATAGAGCCCCTTTAGCTCATCAATTGATAAGTAGGAGGTATTTTTCGCAGCATGTCAAATTATGATATTTTATTTCAGGGTTTAACTGCGTAGTTTTTGAGTCAAACACATGACCCATATTTCATGAGTAGTGGTTCACATGAACCCATCTCTCATGTTAATAAATGGTCCACTTAGCACTCATTCCATCTATATCAACTTTATTCTTCAAAACAATTAAATAATTCTAATTATTTAATTAAATCTTTCATTCTTCTAAATTTAAATAAAATGCAAATTTATTTAAATTAAATCTCCCAAAAAATAAAATATATTTAAATATTTTATTTATTCTTCAAAATTATCTACAAGTAATCAAATAAATTTATTTATTTAATTATGCTTTCTTATCTTCTAAAAAATCTTCAATATCTTCTAAAAATAATTTTTTCTTGTCACACAAAAGCAAAAGCTGAGTTAACTAATTTAAAGCTATCAATAAAGCTCTTAAATTAGGAAAATATATTTTAATTTAAGAAATAAAAACTCATCCTCATCAAGAAAGCAGTTAACTCAACAAAGCATCTTTTTGAATGACACATGACCTTCTATTTGTGCACGTTCTCTCAAACATTCTACTCTGTTGATCTTCTTATTTCTTCTCAACCATTGATCTTCTTGTTCTCAACTCTATAAATACGACCCTCTTCTTCTATTTCACATATCTGACTTTCAAGTAAACTTATGATGCAGAATCCATAGTGCACCATTGGCACCCCACTTTCACATCACTTCACATATCATCCATTTCATATTGTGTTGAAGCTCATCTTCAACACAACAAGTATCCGAGCTATTTCTCCTTGTCATCTCGAGGAATCAAAGCAAGGAAGCAAGCTTCCTAAGGGCCATCTTTATCACCAAAAGATCAAGAAAGAATAGGTGAACAATGGAAATCGCAAGGTAAAAAGGTTGTGAGTATCTTTCTTCTTATTTTAAATCCTTTTTGTTTGCACATTCCATTGATGTTTTGGGTTTTTATAATTAGTTTTTGTTCATCCCATTTTACGCATCACATTTTTGGTACCCACTGTGGGGCTCTTGCCCCTAATCTAGCAAAAAATTTGATTTTCTAAGTGAAAGGCTCCATACAGGTTTCATATAGGCTTATGATAGGTTCAGGTGGCGCATTTGATCAATCTCGAGGCGCATATACAACCTATCACGGTGCATGCAAAATTTTGGTGCATACATCCTCTGAGTCGATGCTTTTACCTCATGTTCCTGCGCATGCAGAGTTATGGCACATATATCCTCAGATTTTCCACATTTACCACCTGTTTTGCTGCCTATGGTAGTCTGACGTATACACCCTCGAAAATGGTGCTTACTTACCTTTTTATGGTATATATGTAGAAACGACACTTTTGTCTCTTTTTCCTATGCTTTTGACATTTGTCTTAGTGTATTTGTAAAGCGACATTTACACTCTCTTTTTGTGCATACAGATTGTTAAGTGGTGCATCTGTTCTTCACTATGGTTTTAGGATTTCTAGTGATTTTTTAGGTTGACTCTAATGTTTGTCTTGTAGGATTAGGAGCTGGATAGATCATTTAGCTAGATTAATTAAGTCATCTTAGTTTAATTAGGGGAAAAAGTAAAAAAAATGCATGCATGCAAATCGCATGTAGTCCTTAACTAGGAGGATAGTAACTTAACCACTGCTATGTTTGTATTATTGCTATCTTTGCATTATTGCTATCTTTCCTAGTTTACAACATTGCTATCTCACAAAGGAAAAAGAACATTGCTATCTTTTAAACACTTCAAAGTTAACAAATGTGTGAGTGCCCAAGTAGATAGCACATTTAGTTTTTTTCCTTTTAAATAGTTTGGATTAATCACTGTCTTCTGTGACTGTTGAATGACAATAGGCCTGTGCTCTCCCCTTTACTAGGTGACTAGAACACCAGACTTGTTATTCCTTCTATATAACCTTTAGAGGGGCCTACCCTTGGATGCACGCCTGTCCAAGTGGGAAAGACCCTAAGTGGAATAGGCTAAAGCCAAGCCCTACCGATCCACTTTAAATAAATTGTGCTTGAGGTGAAAGCTTCCTGTAACGAGTGCTGCTGTGTTACATCGATAGCCAACCTCCCCCAAAAGCCTCCAAGGCATAACCCTTGGAGGCTAGGAGACTCCATAATAGAGAGTAGCACTACCGCATGTGTAACCACTCGAATGGTTTCCTTGACTACTTAGCCACTTGTTTAGTATACCAAAAACCCCTATTTGTTGACACAAAAGGTGGAACCTTTGAAGCAGCCCTGATTCATGTGATTCTTAGTAGAGGTAGCAGGGACAATCCTATGGTTTGGTGGGGGTATGAGCCTAAGGAAACCCAGATCTAGTATGTGTGAGAAGTGAGTGCCGTGGAGAGGAGCCAGTGCTGCCAGATCTTGGAGCTACACGCTTTGAATATGTACAGCTAGGGGATTCAAAAAATACTAGCCTTTCTAGCCTAGGTTGTAATTGTTCTTGTGTCAAAAGTCCAAAAATACAAAAAAATAGCAAAAGATAAAAATAATGAAAAGTTCTATGTGCTTCTTGTGTCTTTTGCCATAATTGAAAATCAAATTTAAGAAAAGACCAAGTTTTCAACCAAAAATAGAATTTTTTTAAAAAAATGTGTCAAAAACTCTATAAATCCAAACGAAAACTAGAACGGTACATTTGCTGCGACTTGCGATGCATATGCTTACACCTGTTGTACTTTTGATCCCTATTGTGGTGCATTTATACATTACCAGATTGGTGCATTTGCTTTGACTTGCGATGCTTTTACACTCTGTTCCAGTGCATTTACTGCTTCGCATCCAAACTAGAGATCTATTCCATACTTCCCAAGAGAAAAAATTTCAACTTTTTAGAAACCCATTTCAAACCTATCTTAATTGTTCCAAGATCTGATTAGAATCATGCAAGTCAACCATTTCACTCTTCTTTTGCACCATAGCTACTTTTTCCCACGCTGCATCATCCAAAACTTCACAAAAATCTTTCCAAAATCCAACAAGGTGAGAACCAAGCTATTCTTGATCGCATCAAACCTTAAACAAACCTAGTGAGTCTCCACTATCAAGGATCACTTATCCTTTTCTCTCGAAACTCCACTACTGGCTTGTGTAAGACTAGTCTACATCAAGTAAACTGATTTCTATCATCCTTACTTTGACTATCATTTGTTCACCCAACTTGTTTGACACCAATTAGATCTAAGGAGAACCTTGCTCAAATCTTGACACATTCTAGCACCTCTTTTTCAAACTCACTCCATCCCATCTCTAGTCACCTTGCATGGTCTTAATGACGTCCCAAAAATAAAAACAGATTGAAATGGCTAAGAAAACTATTATGACCTCCCACGACACTGATGAGGAGATTTCCATGGAAGAGGTCCTTTGAACACAACAAGACCGAAGATTTCAATGCATAATGGATAAGGTACTTGCCCAAGATCCTACCAAATTCTTTCTACACCTAGCATAATTAGGAGTCAAGCTCCCTAATGATTTTGATGTAGAAGCTCTAAAAAGAACCTAATGAAGAAAGAAACCCTGAGGGAAGCACACATGAGAAAATACCCACAGACAAAAGAAAAGAAACCATTGATTCCACAGATGCCTTAAGCTTAATGACCCAACAGATCCAAGCTTTACAACAACAATTACAGACATGCAAATAGGAGCATCAACTAAACATTATTCCCTAGAGGATATTTCACCATATCCTTTTGATAGGACCTTGATCATGATAACTTTCCCCTCAAAGTTTGAGGTACCAAAATTTGATAAATATAAAGGAAAGGGTGATCCAAGGGACCACATTAGCGAATTTAATGATGCATGTCTTGAAGTCACCCACAATGATGCTTATCTTATGTGCCTGTTTCCAAGAAGCTTAGGAGGACAAGCCATGGATTGGTTTTCTAGACTACCACCCGACATTAGAACCTTTAACGAACTTATGGACAAATTTGTCACACTTCTCCTATAATATTGAGCATGACACCTCAATCTTAGACCTTTGTAACACCAAGAAAAAAGGTGAAGAATCTTTCACTGCCTTCCTACAAAGATGGAGACAGCTGGCAAGTAAGTGCCCACATCAAATCCTTGAAAAACAAATGTTGGAAATGTTTGTCCATAACTTACAAACTGACCTAAGCTATCAGATACAAATCCAATGTCCTACTTCCTTTAGTAAGGTCATTAAGATGGGTCCAGTCATCGAAAAGGCTTTAATCGGAAAGGGTCAAATAAAACTTTATTAGGATAGTCCTAGTACCAACACCAACATAGATAAACCAAGATTCTGGACAAAGAACAAAAACATTGTGAATGATGGAGTCGTAGATGCCAAGAATGTGGCATGTAAATCACCAATCTTCAACTTATCAAATCCTCAAAACAACCCCCCATAAAACAAAACAAGATTCACTGAATCACGGTTTACAATTTTTCAACCTAGGAGAGAATTTACACCTTTGGGAGAATCATTGGAAACTACCCTATGGAAGTTAATCACAAGTAAGATCATAACACTTCCAATAGCATGGTAATATTAACCAAAAGTCAAACCTCCTTGGTGGAACAACAACAATTTCTGTGAGTACCACTGAAACAGGGGGCACAAAACCAATGACTGCGTTGCACTCAAACACACTATCCAAGATTTGATCGAGAAAAATAAAGTGTCACTTGATGGACATACCTCTAACAATGATCACCGGGCATTCAAGGATCCTCTTCCCAACTATGAGTAGGGAGGGCCTTCCAACCAAAAGAACAGTGGATCTAACAACACGAGTTACACAAATGTCACCTTTGACTATGTTGTTAACCATATCTCAAAAAGTGATTCACACATCAATGTGATCACTATAAACAAAGATCTAGATTGTAATGTTACCACTCATAGTAATAGGGTCACTCTTAGAGGTGCCTCTGCCTCTCTGGCTAATCAGTACAATATCTTGGATTAGTGACATAAGACACCTACATATATCTCCATTTTGGAACTTCTGTGTCTGTCCCTGTCCCATAGGGCCATACTTGACAAAGCTCTTTTTGAAGCCTCCATTCTAATGAACCTTGTTGAAGAACAATTTCAAACCATGGTAGGTCACATTACCTCACCTCACTCCCTATCATTCACTGAAAAGGATGATATGTCAATTACCCAACCTCATAATGCCTCTCTTCATATCGAAGCCTTCATCTACAAACACAAGATAAAGAGGGTTCTAATCGATGGAGGAGCTAGTTTGAATATTTGCACTTTGAAGCTAATCCTTGCATTGGGGTTTGTAGAGAAATCTATATATCCAAAAAATAAAATCACTATTAAAGCCTATGATGAGGAGGAGAGAACTTCCAAAAGAACTGTTACTTTACCAATCAGAGTGGGACCTATAGTAAAAGATGTGGCATGTCAAGTCCTCGATATGGAGCTAGCATATAACATTCTTCTTGGGAGACCATGGATACATGCTTTAAAAGTAGTGTCGTCAACATACCATCAATGTATCAAGTTCCCTTATGAAGGTTAAGAAATCACCATCCAAGGTGACCCCAATCCATTTTAGTATCGCAACTCCATTCAATCTAAACCTAAAGTTGTGATTCCCAACAACCTTGCTTCTGCTTCATCTTCATCTCATGTTGACCCAACTTCAATTGCTTCCACTTCAGAAACATCCCAACCTGACCTTAGACTCAAAGATAAGGGTTTGGGTGAGTACACAATCTCCCAATACCTCTATTTGGCACAATTCCCCCTATCTCCTAGATCCTATGGAAGACATACTCTGAGCAAATCCAAAGTAGATAAAACTACCAAAGGTCCATTTGTCAAATGGGGAAGCCTCGAAGACAAGAGTGATGAAAAGGATATCCTACAATGGTTATACAAGGATGAAGGTAGTTCATCGACACAATAAGACCATCACACCACTATACAAACTGAACAATATGGTCAAGGATTTTGAATGCTACAAAGAATGGGGTATGAAGGACACAGTCCACTCAGTTCAAGAAAAGATGGTATAACTGAACCCATCCAACCTCATACCTTGACAGCTTGAGACACTATAGGGCTAGGTTACATTAGCACATCAAGAACCAATAGAGCAAATAAGAATAAAGGCAAACAACTAGAAACATCTGCTAGTAATTTGGTTGATCAAACTCAGCAACTGCAACTAGGGAGTGAGACTGATTCCAATGAATATGAGTGGGATAGTCTCTTAGAGCTATCTTGTGACCAAAAAGGTATCAACTTTGTCCATGAGTATGACCCAACCCATGCTAATGAGATACAAGGTCCAAGGGCTAGACCACTAGAGTCAGACCTACGTAATAAGGATAATGAAAGTCGTGAGGAAAGAATGATACCCCCCTTGACAGATCCACTAATAGAGAGTACCATCGCAAAATTTGTCCATGCTTATAACAACTCTATCTTAACCATCAACACCATCAAACCAGACCAACCCAATGATCCCTTACCATTACTATACCTCAAACTCATAGATTAAGACTTACAAGGTACTACCTCTGAGCTGGATACCTTTTAGAATGATGAAGCCATAATAGACTATCTTGAGCTTAGAGATCATATACCCACAGTGGACCACAGAGCTAGCTATGCCATAGAACTCAATGACAAAGCCTATTTTGGAGAGAGTACCAAGCCTTTCTGTCTAAAAAATGTCAAAATAAAAGAAAGATGTAATGGTGAAAACCATTCTGCGACAACGTTAGATCATGAAAAAAGTAAAAATATAGACATATCCAATGGTGAAAACCTCTCTGAGGTGCCAAAGGATGGAAGGCTTGACCCTCTACCCAATCTTACACATCAGGAGAGATCTTCAATCTTGATAGAACCAGTAGAGCTGATCAATGTCAGCATAGGTGATAATCCCAGAATGATCCACATGGCTTAGTCTGTAACTGCACAAGAAAAGCCAACATTCACCAACTTCTTCAAGAGAAAACAAATCAACTTTGCGTGGACATATGCAGACATGCCAGGTATAGATCTGAATCTCATAATGCATCACTTATCCTTAGCTCCAGGAGCTAAGCCAATAAAGTAAAAACTCAGAAAGATGCACTCACATGTGGCCCTCATGGTGAGAGAAGAGCTAAAGAAACTATTAGATGTTGGATTCATTAGACCAATAGTCTATCCTAAGTGGACTTCAAATATAGTACTAGCTGCCAAACCAGATGTCAGAGTTTGAATATGTAATGACTTCAGGGACCTAAACAAAGCTTGTCTGAAAGATGATTCCCCCTGCCAAACATTGACATTATTGTAGATCTCATGGTAGGGCACACCATGCTATCACTAATGGATGGTTTTTCTAGATACAACAAGATAAAAATTGCACCTGAAGACCAACACAAGACTACATTCACATCTCCTTGGGGCACCTATTGTTGGTGTGTCATGCCATTTGGTTTGAAAAATGCCAGCACAACATATCATAGAGCCATGACCACAATCTTCCACGACATGATGCACACTATAATGGAAGATTACATTGATGACATTATGGCAAAATCACTCACAAGAGAAGGACACCTGGTAGTACTAGACAAAATCTTCAAAAAATTGAAACATTTTAATGTGCACCTCAATCCAAAGAAGTGTTTGTTTGGAGTTACCTCAGGTAAGCTACTTGGATACATAGTGTTTGTCAATGGAATGGAAGTTGACCCAGCTAAAGTGAAGGCCATCATGGAAATGCCACCTCTTTTGAATCTCACTCAGCTAAGATCCCTACAGGGAAAACTACAATCTATCAGAAGGTTCATTTCTCAATTGGTAGACAAGTGCCACCCATTTTCCCATCTCCTACATAAGAATGTCCCTTTCAAATGGAATGATTCATGTGAGCAAGCATTTCAGTAGTTAAAAGAGTATCTCATGAAGCCACATGTATTGATGCCACCGATTCAGGGTAAACCTCTACTGCTGTATATATTGGCCACACCAACAACTCTAGGAGCTCTCCTCACACAACAAAATTACGAAGGGAAAGAACAAGCAATCTACTATATCAGTTGAACACTTGTTGGATATGAACTGCAATACACACCAATTGAAAGAGCATGTCTTGCTATGGTCTCCACCTCACAAAAGTGGAGACATTACATGTTGTCACATTCTATCAAACTAGTAGCAAAAATTGATCCACTCAAGTACTTACTCAACAAAGAAGCCCTAACAGGTAGATTGTCTAGATTGGTCATACTTCTCAATGAATTTGACATCGAATATGTAGACAAGAAAGCAATAACTCACAGGTAGCAGTAGAATGGAATATCCAAGAACTTTAGGTATATGGCGACTCACAGCTAGTCATAAATCAAGTAAACGATAACTACCAGACAAAAGATGAGAGATTAATCCCTTACAAACGAATGGTAGATGACTTCAAAGAATACTTTGTCAAGATCTCTTTTGAATAGATACCAAGGATTGAGAACAAATCTACAAATGCCATGGTAACGATTGCATCTCTCCTCGATATTCCAAATAATCAATCACGTTATAAGTTCTTGGTAGAGCCAGTGTCCTATTTTGCATATGACACCCCTGAATCCCATATCATTTACCACATTGTCAGAACTGATTCCCCCCTCTATGAAATTTTTTTTACCTATCTTAAAGAGAATACACTCCCACTTGATCTCTTTAGTAACCAAAAATGAACCTTCATCCGTCAGGCATCTCGATATGCCATTGTCGCCAATACCCTATATTGTAGAGGTCTCGATGGTACTCTCCTTAGATGTCTCAATAGTGAGGAATATCAAACCACCTTGAATGAAGTGCACGATGATATATGTGGGACCCACTCTAGTGGACCTACCCTAGCCAAGAAACTCATGCGCATGGGATACTACTAGCCAACCATTGAAGAAGATTCCTATCATTTTGTAAAGAAGTGCAAAATGTGCCAAATCCATGGGAACCTGATACATGCACTAGCACAAGAGCTATAGCCATTAACAACTCCTTGGCCTTTCTGTCAGTAAAGACTTGACTTAGTGGGCAAGATTCACCCTCCTTCATCCAGCGGCCATAAATTCATAATCACCACCATTGAGTACTTTACAAAGTGGATTGAAGCCCTGCCATTAGCCAATATCATAGGCAAACAAATTGCCTCTTTTATCTTGAACTACATCATTTGTCGCTATGGTATCCCTTCATCCATTGTCACGGATAGTGGACGACCCTTCAAAATCAAGATGTTAGGGAACTATGTGAAAAATTCCATATCCAACACCAGTTTTCTACCCCTTATTATCCCCAGGGCAATGGCCATGTGGAGACATCAAATAAAACCATTTTGAAAATCCTAAAGAAGACAGTCAATGATGCTGGCCGTGATTGGCATGTCCAACTAAATCTTGCACTATGGGCCTATCGTACAAGCATCTGCACACCCATAGGTGCAACACCATACTCCCTGGTCTACGAATCTGAAGCTTTCTTGACCATTGAAGTTGTGATCCCATCCTTGCAAGTTTCATTAAAAGGCCTCATATCTAATGAAGAGTACAGAGTGTCCAGACTTCAAGAGTTAGAGCTGCTCGAAGAGAGAAAGCAACAAGCCTTTAACAACCTAAAAGCTTATCAATAATGAATGTCCAAAATCTACAACCATAGGGTAAGGCCCCGAGTATTCCAAGTTGGTGATCTAGTCCTTAGAGAAAATCCCAGAAATCAGTAAGATCAAGAAAAGAAAGGGAAGTTCAAACCCAACTGGCTAGGTTCCTATGTCATCATTGTGGCTTATGGGTTAGGAGCATATTAATTGGATACATCTAAAGGTGAACTATTTGATGATCCCATCAATAGCATGCATCTTTGCAAGTTCTACACCTAAAACCCCAATGCAAGGGAGTCCTTAAAAAATCAAAAAAATTAGAAAAGTGATAAAAAACAAAGCAATTTTTTTTTAAAAAAAATGGAAAAATAACAAAAAAAATCATCCTCTGGTGAAAACCTGGCAAACAGGCACCTGGGATAGGTACCATGATGAAAATCTGGCAAACAGGCATCATGTGTACTTTTAGCTTTCATGCAAATAAAAGTAAGTGGTGAAAACCTGGTAAACAAGCGCTATCTGTGACAAACCACTTCCTCCATTTGTTGTGACCTCATGTCTCTTGTGTCCATCATATCGTTCATCTTGAACTAGTCCTTTGAACTATTCTTGAACTACATCACCTCTAAGCCATCACGTAGGCAAGACCATTCTTAATGCGCCCCTGAGGCTTTGTTCTGCACTGCTCCACTCCATTTCTTTTCTCTCCATTCCTCTGAGTGTCGTCTATCCTACTGTCCATACCATTCCTGCATCTTTGCCATTGCCTAGGTCTTAGGTCCATTAGGTTCACCCTGACTACGTTGCCTCTGTGTCGTCACGTAGGCAAGGCCATTTAGCAATAAGGCCCCGAGGCACTAGGTTAGTCCCTTAGGGTCCTGTTGATGACTGTTTTGATGCAATCATAACAATAAGTTAAAATTCACATATAATGAACTGAAACTATACTTGAAAGATAAGAAGGAATCATTTGAGATTCAACTAATCCCAAGTCTACAATGGTTTGGTTGGTCAAGTTCAATTGGTCAATGTGAAGCTGTAATGTTCAAGGGGACTTACGTAGTTTAGGTTTGTTTGGTGGCTTATTGGACTAAGAATATGCAAAGAGGTCATAGATTTCAACAAGTATTCTGTTCATTTGCATAAAAGTGATACTGTGCTGCAAGTTTCAGAGGGTTTTCTTGAATTTTTGCAGCTTTCTTCTTTATCTGTTTATGAAAACTGTCTACTTATAGCTCTGTTATACATGCTTCTTCAAATTTGAGACAATTTCCTTTGGATTTCTACCGTTTCAGCTAAATATTTCAGATGGGTTGGGAAAAGTTAGAAAGATCTAATCTATACCTCATTTAATCTACCGAAGGATCTAATTGTTTCTGTTATGCACTATGTAAATACCATAGTAATTTGATCAAATCCACAGTAAAAACCTTAAATGCAAGTTCTGAGCATTTTCACAAACATACATTTAAAATTGCAAGCTCTCAAAGAAGATATTTCAAAACACAAAGAAGAGCAAGAGAACACTCAGAAGATAGATGCAGAACTCCATATTCTATTGTATTAGAAACGAATAGTCATACATGATTTACAATGTAGGAATGACTCTTAGTTTCATTGATCATACTACAGAGAACTTACAAGCTTTACAGATACAGTAAGGCAGCCAGACATTCCACGCGCACCTTACTGCAGACAAATAGGCGACCTCCTTCTTCTACCTCTAAACTATGCTAACTTGCTGTATGTTCCTAAAAGAAAAAAAACTGTTGTAACCCTTGTTGTTTTCCTAAAATCCCTGTTGTAAAGTATTACAGTGTAGAGAGGCACAATATAAAGACATTCTGATTGTCCTCACTACAGCAAAAACCTAACTGAACCCCTGGTTCAAACCCCTGGTTACAGCAATAAATACAGGTGAACCAGTTCTCAAAAATATCTCTGAGCAGTGTCAAATCTGGGCGAAATATTGCCCCTTCTGAGAAGTTCCGGCAGCTGGGTAATAACTTATGTTTGTCTATTGTAGTAATACTCTCAACTGCAACCTTGTTCTTCACTTGAATGGCCTTGACTTTTTCACACTTCATCCTTATCTTCCTGCTCCTGAGATCAGATTTCCTTCCTCCATGAGGTCACTGTGTTGACTTTCCAACTACTTCCTCAACTACAAGCCTGCAAGACAAGACAAGCAATAAGTATTACATTTATCACATAAACAACAGGAAATTACAATAATCGTTTAAATCCAGGTGACTGCGCAAAATCGCGGAGATCAGATCTAGAATACTCCTCAAACGCGCCCAAAATGCGTTCAGACTGCTCAAAATTCATCGGGTCAACTATCGCTGACCGGGAAAATGCCACAGGCGCCAAAAAAACACTTTAAAATTCCACCGCCTCATTTCCCGCCCATCGGCATGACTATAGCTATCGGCGCGTCAAAAAAACATGTTGGTCGATATTCACTTCATCATCATGATATTCTAGAAATATGATGCACTCCCTTCCGAAGATCCAGATGACGTCATCAGGATGTTTCGCTTCTGTGAAATGGGGAAAAGAACAACATCATCATCATCATCATCATGTTGAAGGAGAAAAGGAGGATATGGAATATGATCCTGCTGCTGAGGAATGGAAGATGATGGTGACGTCATCGTCATATTCGGGCCTCCTTAAAATGCAAAAAATGACGTCATCATCATGTTCAGTTAAGATCAGGGGATAATTATGATATCGGGTCACCTAAGGAGCATGATCAGGATGATGAATGTAATATGACCCCTTTGTGGCCAAGGCAACCCTCTCGAAAGATCAGGATGATGATGATCATCAGGATATTTGGGGCTTCTGTCGAACTTAGAATAAGACGTCATCATCATATTCGTGAACCGGATCGTGCTTAGGAAAATATCCTGCTGAAGGGAAATGTGATGATGATGATCATCAGGATATTAGCTTCTTCATTTATCAGATCGGGATGACGTCATCATGATATCCGGAGCCTTTGTTAAACTTAGAACATGACGTCATCATGATATTTCGCTAACCGGATCATGTTTTAGAAAATATCCTGCCGAAGGGAAATCAGGATGATGAGGATCATCAGGATATTTTCAAAAGGTCTTACTTCATCGGCAGGAGGACTTTACGAAATATCAGGTGGACAAACAAGATCATGATGATCTTGACAACAGGACAGGATAAAAAATATGATGATGATCCTCCTCATCGAATTATCATGATGACATAATCATCATATTTCATTTTCGGAGCATGAAGATGAGTTGAGGTCATCATCAGGTTAGCGCTAGGGTGATACTTAAAATAAGATCATGCTGTTGAGGAATGGAATATCACCTTCTTCTTAAAAGACAGGGTGATCATCATGATATTGCAAAAAGGAGATCAGGAGGATATGAATATGATGATCCTCTTTATCGAATTATGATGATAATGTCTCCATCACTTAGCAAATTTCAGCGAATATGACCCTCTTGTGAAAGATCAGGATGATGATCATGATCATGCAAAAGGAGATCAGGAGGATATGAAGTCATCATCATCATCTTAGCGAACTTCAGCAAATATCAGGATGATGACCTTTCGATAGGATTTGAACATGCACATGCAAATATGCCGATGGTGGATTTTCTAAGTCAGGGTGATCTTATATTATCAGCATGATATTATAATTTTAGGCGATGCAAAAATATCATGATGATGCTCGCGATACAAAGACCGCTCGACGGGGGAAACTTACCGTGACCTAAAGTTGACGTCATCATGATATTTGGACCTCAGGATATTTTCGGGGGGGGGGCTTTTCAAATATGATGATGATTCCTTGATACAGCAAAACCGAGTTTATAAAATATGACCCTCCTAAAATCATGATGCTCATGATGCGCATAAGGCCTTTTGACGGGTAAAGGGCACTACCACCTAAGATTGATGTTTGGATATTGTGACTGCATGATTTTTATCGGGTGATAGACCAAGATCATGATGACCTTGACAACAATGAAAAAATATGATGATCACTTGCGATTATCAGGTTTGACCAAAACTTTGACCGTGCATAACTTTCACATATGGACGAATTTTCAAGTGAAGTAAGAGGCAAACCTGCATGGAATTTCAAGCTCTTTCTAAATATGAGGTCACTGAAACAAAATATGAACTTTGACAAACTGACCTCATGATGATGACCTACCTCATCCAATATCATGATGATGATGCACCTGACCTTCATTTTTACCAAACCGCCAGAAAGCAGACAAACACAAGCAGAAGCAAAAAGCAAAACATCAGCAGGGGTCCCCATTTTGCTAAGGAGCATAATGGGGCGTGTTGTGAACAACACAACAACTAGCAACCAAAACAAAACAATTAAATTCAAAGTGTTCAAGGAAACTAGATGAAATGAACTCATAACTCCCAACTATCTTTCCTGCAAATTACTATTCAGCTTGAGATTCAAAGTATTCAATAAAGATGCATGAATTTCCATTTTCAGTTTAGTTGTGTGCATGTGATTAATTATCCTCATCTTGAAGATCGGTTGAACAAACCAGTGACTGACATTAGCCTACGTAGGTGAGGATATTCCCTCATAGCCGACCGGATAGAGCCTTGCTGCCAGCGAGCGTCTATAGCCCCGACAAGGTTATCGTTACAATTCTCCTAAGTAGAGCCCCATTGCCAGCGAGCGTCCATAGCCCCGGTAGAGTTACTTAGATGGCTTAATCTAGATTTTCAGTATAATCCACTTTATTTATTTATTTATTTATTTTCTAATTTTGAAAGATTTCATAAGATATAGCAATTTGTAACTTCATGATGCAAGGAGTGGACACTTGCTGAAATTAAGCTGAGAATTGTAATGGTAGCAAGGGTTACCTCTGATTCTTCACCTAATATCTACACTAGTATGTTCAACAAACCCAAGGATTTTATGTGTGTCATCGTGAGAAACCTGCTTCGAATTCTCAATCACATTTATTGAATACAAAACTTCAGAAGATGAACAACTCTCTACATTCATGACAGTGACAGGTTATGTGTAAATTGCAAATGGTTAACCTGAATATCCTAAATTATATACTGTTTTGAATGGTTGCTAGTTTTGCTCCTTAATACTCTACAGTAAAATAAAGATCCCTGCTGAGGAGACAACAAACAAACCAAACAAACAGGCTGTACAAACAACACAACAAAAGAAAAAACTGTACAAACAGAAAGAAACAAAAGCAAAAACAAACAGAAGACAAACTATACAAACAGCCAACCCAAAAGAAAACAGCAAAAGAAGAACTGTACATTATCTACAGCAGTTTACATTAAGAAAAAGGGACTGCCCCCCTCCTTACCTCAAGCCTGGAAGTAGTGTTTCAAATGCTGGCCATTAACTGGTAATGGCACATCTTCTCCAGTCAAGGTCTTAAGTCTAAAGGTGTTATCTCCTATTATTTCTGAGATTTGTAATGGACCCAGCCATAATTTATCAAATTTTCCATGGCTTCCTTTCTTTTTATGTGCTTTGTCCCAGCACAACACTAAGTCTGATATCCTAAATGTTTTGACTCTTGCCCTTTTGTCAAACCACCTCTTAACAACTGCTTGGTGTTTGGCAAACTTCTCGAGGGCTTGACCTCTTTTCTCCTCTAGTTGTAACATTTGCACTATTCTGGCTTCCCTATGGTTATCAAAGCCTAGATATTCATTGGCAAACTTCCAGGTTGGTATTCTCAGATTAACCAGAAGTATGGGATCAGTCCCATAAACTAAGTGATAAGGTGTGCTACCTAAAGCTATTTTGAACTTGGTCCTGTCTACCCATAATGCATATCTTAATAGGGTATTCCACTCTCTAGGACTTTTGGCAATTAACCTCTTGATTATGTCTAATAAAATTTTGTTTGTTGATTCAACCAGTCCATTACCTTGAGGGTAATAATTCGAAGAAAACCTTAGAATAATCCCATATTCAAATGCCCATTTAGAAAATTTTAAAGAAGAGAAAGCAAGGCCGTTATCACATACCAATGAATAGGGTGTTCCAAACCTGGTGATAATGTTTTCTTCAAGGAACTTGATAACTACCTCAGTTGTGGAAAACTTGCAGCAGGTGGCCTCAGTCCACCTTGTACAATAGTCTGTTACCGTCAATATAAATTTGTGTCCTGCAGAAGATGGGGGATTGATGACTCCGATAAAATCCAAGCCCCATTGTGCAAACGGTCTGGACTCAATCACAGGCTGCAGTGGATTGGCCAGATTTTTCCCCTTGTCTGCTGCAGTCTGACAGGTGTGGCAGCTTCTGATGTGACTCTTAGTATCTTTGAACATAGTGGGCCAGTAATAGCCCGCCCTCAGTATTTTGTGTGTTGTAGCTAAATGGGAACCATGGCCGGTTCCGTACTTGTCATGTAGTTCTGTCAACACTCTATCAGCTTCAGTTCTGTTTATGCATCTCAGATAAATTCCATCATGGTTCTTCCTGAATAGAAGACCTCCTTGCACCATATAATTTTGTGCCTTAATCTTCAAAGCTCTCCTCTGAGAATCCTTCATCTTGCTTTGGGTACTTTCCAGCTATCAGGAAGGTGCTTAAATCATCGTACCAGCCTGATGCGTCTTGGGAATTCAATACATATTGTTGTTTTATCAGATTTGGATCCATGTTTGCTATTGTCTACACCAACACCTGCCCTCTGACCAGCTTTGCGGGAATGATCTCCATGTCGAATTCTTGCAGTGTGGTGATCCATTTGGCTCTTTTTTCTCCAGGCTCGTTTTGCATCAGCAACATCTTTACTGCTGCGTCTAGTACTATGGCTTTAATCTGGCTGCGTAGAATGTAGTGTCTAAATTTTTTCACAGCCTTTACTAATGCGAATGCCTGTCTTTCGATATCTAGATATCTCAGCTGTGCATCCTTCAGAGGCGCACTCATAAATGCTATGGGCCTCTCTTCATTATTTTCACCTTTCTGTGTCAAGGCAGCAGCGACAGAATGAGAAGATGCGAAGGAGTAGATGTAAAATGGGCATGTGTAGTCTGGACTTGCCAATACAAGGGCATTAGAAATTGCCTCCTTGATATCTTCAAATGCGGCTTTGGCCACTGGCATCCATTCCATCTGTGCATCTTTCTTTAACATGGCATTCAACGGCTGCACGATCTCTGCAAAACCTGTTATAAACTTCCGAACAAAGTTAATTTTACCAAAAAATGATTTCAATTCTTTCTTACTGTTTGGTATTTGCAAATTTTTTATGGATTCTATTCTATCCGGATCAATTGAAATTCCATTTTCAGAAATGACATGGCCTAATAATTTACCTTCAGTTACGCCAAATATACATTTCTTAGGATTAAGGGAAATCCCATACTTTTCACATCGCTGGAGTACTTTTCTGAGGTCTTCCACGTGGGTGGATGCATCCTTGGAATACACAGTTAAATCATCCATATACACAACAATGCATTTACCTGATAATCCACGAAAAGCAACGTCCATGGCCCTCTGAAAAGTGGCACCTGCATTAATTAGACCAAAAGGCATTCTTCTATACGCATAATTTCCCCATTTGCAAGTGAAGGTGGTTTTTAGTCTATCCTCTCTGTCAATTAAAACCTGGTTATAACCTGAAAAACCATCTAAAAAAGACATCATCTTTGCACCATTTACTGCTTGCAGTACTTCGTCTATTGGGGGCAAAGGATAATTATCCTTTTCAGAAGCCTTGTTCAAATTTCTAAAATCTACGCACAACCTAATGTCTCCATTTTTCTTCCTCACTGGTACTAAGTTAGCTACCCAGACAGAATGTCTGACTGGGAAAATTATTCCAGCGGACAGTAGTTTTTTAACTTCCTCAAAGATTAAAGGCTGTAGAATGGCATTTACAGGCCTCTGTTTCTGCCTAAATGGTTTGACTTCTTTTCTTAAAGGTATTACGTGAGTTATGATGACTCATCAAATGTTTTCAAGTCTTCATAAGTCCATGCTATGACATGTTTATATTCTTTTAGAACGTCCAGAACCTCTTTTCTGATTTTCTCAGAGCAAGCTTTCCCAATTAGTACATTTTGTGGATTTAGCTCAGTCCCTAAGTTATGTAAATCACACTTACCCCCTTCTGTTTTGGGTAAGTCTTTATGTCTTATTATTCCGTCGAAGTCAAAGATGTGTTCTAATTCAATTACTCCTTTTGGCAAGAAGTTGCTCTTTAAGTTGATCATATCTTCTTCATCCCATGTTACTTCAGGCCTTTCTTGTTCATCAATAATTTGGGCCTCAAATGCCTCATTACAAGTCAGAAAATTAATAATTTGTTGATCCTCTCCAAATACCTGAAAGTGTGTAACATTGTCTGGTATACTGGGCACATTAACTAGCTCAACAGCAAATCGTCTTAATCCTGACAGTGTCAATGGTTCTAATGTACTAGCAGCAACTACTAACACATCTGGCCTGTGGTTCAGCTCTCTAGGAATATGCTCTATGTTAAAAGCATCAAATGAATCCATTAAACTCCAAACTCTATGTCTGTAACTAATCATCTTCTTATAATTGCAGGCATATAGTTTCCTCACTTGTCTGACTACTAATTCAGAGTCTGAAAATACTCTGATGATTTTTACCCCTTTCTTGATGGCCATGACAAGTCCTAAAATTAGGGCCTCATATTCAGCAATATTGTTAGTGCAGGAAAATTGTAATCTATATGCTGCCAAATGTGATTTACCTTGAGGATTTATGAGTTCAATACCTGCACCTGCGCCCTGTTTTGATTTGGACCCATCACATTTTAACGTCCACATGCCATCTTTACTTTTCTGATCTTTTACCTTGGCATACTTTGTCCCTTTTATTGCCTGTGGGGTGTTGTCTTGTTTATTCATGGGTTTTCCCATTGGGTTATCTTGCATATGTGTGTTTGTAGTTTGCAACTCAGAAAGATAACTACCCTCGTCCTCTATTTCTTTCCCTAAATCTGGAATCAAAGCATCTATATTATCCTGAACATATCTCTGTGTCGGATCAGGATTCTCATTTTTCTCTTGTGACTCTACCCTCCCTATGCACTTTTTGTATTCATATTCAATGATGTCTTTGCATATTTCACAATTCTCCTCAGAATGTTGCCTATCATGGACTCTACACCTATTTTTATATAACTTACATTGGACTAGGAGATTGTGTGTAACACACTCTTCCACCTCTCGTCTAATGGCACGACCAAATTTGTCTATTGCATTATTTTCTTCATCTAAAGAATTTCCGTCAGACTCAATGAATAGTGCTGTTCTATTGTTGACACACTTCTTTCTAATGTTTAACATCATAATCTCTTCAATCTGCATCCCATTGTTGGTAATTCTATAGACACCTGGTTCAACAGCAGCATATAATATTTCATTAGTTCGATTATACTCTGTTATCATATGTTTCATTCTGGGTTCTGCCTCTATTCTGATCTGGTTTGGGATGCCTCTCCAAGGTAACCACATGTGTGAAAAGTCAGTAGCCATATATTCGTTTAATGTCTTGGACCAATCCCTACTTAGTAACATTCCATAATTTACGGGTATATCCACTACTTGAATGTCAATGATTTGGCTTACCCTAGGGTCTGAAGCTAATTGCACTTGTATGTTCATGAGTTCTCCTATCACGCTAACCTCGGTCTTATCTAATTGCGTGACAACCTTGGCAGATTTGGTGGGAGTCAGCCCGAGAGTTTTACATATTCCTAAGGGCATTACGTTGGCTAAAGCACCAGAATCTACCATGCAATTGTGTATATTCTTCCCACACAACCTAACAGTTAACAAGAAAGGTTGAGTATCCCTCTTATCTGCATGTATTACTACATTTGTATTGGAAGGCTGCTCAACTTTCTTACCTTTCTCCTTAGGTGGTGAATCACTATTTGGAACAGTTATATTAGTAGACACCTTGTTTGTTATGGATGTATCCAGGGATTTTAAAAAAGCATTTCTGATCCCTGGGGTCTTCAATAATTCATTTAGAGGTATACTGACCTTAATTTTCTTTATTTCCTCTGATAAGTAATTCATTAATCTTGTTGTCTCTATTGCTTCTGTCTTACCTGTTTGATCCTTTTGCACTGCTGTTCCGTTATTTGTGTGCTGACTAGCTTTAAGTATGGCAGGATTGTTGCTAGCATTCTGATCTGAGGGTGTATTGATGTTATTCGAGGGAGTGGAAGTGGTGAAAGGTCCTCCCGGCCTAGGGTTGTTCCTCAAATTGTAGGTGTGGCTTTTATTTGTTTGTTGAAAGGCCTGCACCTCTTCTATTTCATTTAATATCTTGTTTTCAGATTCAAAAGGAAACTGAAAAGCATTTAACACAAAGGCTGATTCAGGATAAAGACTTTCACAACAGTATGGTTCATCCTCTAGCAATTCATCCTCTTTCTCTTCTGCAGTTGCAAAGGTAAACGTTTCTAAGACTAATGCTGTGTCATATTCTGAGGGTACTACCTCATTACCCTTAGGAATGAGAAATTCAGAGGTAGGAGGCTATACATCTATGTTGAAAATACTAGCTGCCAAGTGGAACTGTGGACAGTCGTGCTCAGCATGGGCATTGGTATTGTGAAATCTGCACCAATTTTTGGGTGCTGTACTAGCCATTTGTATGCTAGTCGTTTGTTTTGCACCATGATTATCTGTATTTCCAAAAGGAGAAGCCAGAGTACCGTTGTTGGGCCCAGTGTTCCATGTCTTGGGTGGCCTAGGTTGATTCTGATTTTTGTTATTATTGCCCCAGGTCCTATTATCTATCACTGGCCCCCTATTTTGCATTGGTTGCCCCTGACTGGGGCCTTGATGCTGATTGTAGTTTTGGTTCTGATTGTACTGCTGATTTTGATTGAGACTATAATTCTGATTTTGGCCTTGGTTATGATTTTGATGTGGATTGTAGTTTTGGTTGCTTCTTCCATAGAGGTTCTCATTTCTTAGCTGTGTCACTTTGGTTGTTAATCTTTTCAAATGTGCAGTAATCTCTTTGATTTCTTCCCTATCCTCTTGTGCTTTTGCCACAGTTACATCCCTAGGAAGTTGGAAGAAAGGCTGACCATTATTTTGACTATTATTGGAAGTACTAGCCGTGTAAGGAGTTATAGCTTGGATTGGAGTAGGATTATACACAGGTGTGTAAGAAGGAACTGGATTTACTAGTGGAGCATGCTGTACAGGGACTCCGTTCCATGGGTGTGCCTGATTCTGCACCCCAAAATTTCCTCCATTGACAAATGGACTATAAGTTGTATGCCTCATTTCTTGGTTCACTGAGGCTGCCTCTTTATAGGCTTTGGATATTGAATCTATGTCAGGTTTTCTTTTGACAAACATGGCAGTTAAAGGATCCAAGGCAGCATAGTACATAGCCAACAAGGGAGCATCATCTATGGTATAAGGGGCTACCAGCCTAGAATAGGCCTTTTGAAATCTGTCATTGAAATTATCAATTAGCTCTCCCTCACCTCGTTTTATAGCAGCCAATTTATGATACAAAGTGCAAGGATCAATGGGTCCTCTAAATCTTGACAGAAATGCTTCTTCCATAAGTGCCTAGGAAGAAATGTAACCATTGGGTAAGTTTACGTACCAGCTAGAGGCCTGCTCATTAAAGGTGTAAGGGAACAATCTACACACAACATCCTCGTGCTCTAACATAGCCCTAAAACATGCTTCCTTAAATATTCTAATATGATCTTCTGGGTCTTGATGCAACTGGTATTTGGGACATATCTTTTCTAGATTTTTTGGCATGTCATGATAATCATTGAAGAGTATGGGAGAATTGACATCGAAATAAGCCATTGCAGGTGTTTGAGCTTGACTTGAACCTGTAGGAATACCTGGATTGATTGGTGGATTAGGATTTACAGGAGGATTGAGACCTCCAGGAGTGCCTGAACCAAGATTTAAAGATCTGAACAGCGATCTATCAGGACTTACAATACTACGGATGTTAAAAGGTGACCCAGGAGGTGTTCCAGATGAACTTCCCGCTTGCGATATCTTTGGATTCCAAATTAAAGGGCTTTTACTTCACCTTGTATCAGGTAGTTGCACAAATATATCTCCTGAACTGGACCTAGACCTAGTCACTCTATTACTGTCGTTAGCCAGTTTGAAATGAAACCTAACTCAGGAAGGCCCTCCTTCTAGCGCCAGAAAATTGTTGATGATTGTTTTGATGCAATCATAACAATAAGTTAAAATTCACATATAATGAACTGAAACTATACTTGAAAGATAAGAAGGAATCATTTGAGATTCAACTAATCCCAAGTCTACAATGGTTCGGTTGGTCAAGTTCAGTTGGTCAATGTAAAGCTGTAATGTTCAAGGGGCCTTACGTAGTTTAGGTTTGTTTGGTGGGTTATTGGACTAAGAATATGCAAAGAGGTCATAGATTTCATCAAGTATTCTGTTCATTTGCATAAAAGTGATATTGTGCTGCAAGTTTCAGAGGGTTTTCTTGAATTTTTGCAGCTTTCTTCTTTATCTGTTTATGAAAACTGTCTACTTATAGCTCTGTTATACATGCTTCTTCAAATTTGAGACAATTTCCTTTGGATTTCTACGTTTTCAGCTAAATATTTCAGATGGGTTGGGAAAAGTTAGAAAGATCTAATCTATACCTCATTTAATCTATCGAAGGATCTAATTGTTTCTGTTATGCACTATGTAAATACCACAGTAATTTGATCAAATCCACAGTAAAAACCTTAAATGCAAGTTCTGAGCATTTTCACAAACATACATTTAAAATTGCAAGCTCTCAAAGAAGATATTTCAAAACACAAAGAAGAGTAGGAGAACACTCAGAAGATAGATGCAGAACTCCAGATTCTATTGTATTAGAAACGAATAGTCATACATGATTTACAATGTAGGAATGACTCTTAGTTTCATTGATCATACTACAGAGAACTTACAAGCTTTACAGATACAGTAAGGCAGCCAAACATTCCACGCGCACCTTACTGCAGACAAACAGGCGACCTCCTTCTTCTACCTCTAAACTATGCTAACTTGCTGTATGTTCCTAAAAGAAAAAAAACTGTTGTAACCCTTGTTGTTTTCCTAAAATCCCTGTTGTAAAGTATTACAGTGTAGAGAGGCACAATATAAAGACATTCTGATTGTCCTCACTACAGCAAAAACCTAACTGAACCCCTGGTTCAAACCCCTGGTTACAGCAATAAATACAGGTGAACCAGTTCTCAAAAATATCTCTGAGCAGTGTCAAATCTGGGTGAAATATTGCCCCTTCTGAGAAGTTCTGGCAGCTGGGTAATAACTTCTGTTTGTCTGTTGTAGTAATACTCTCAACTGCAACCTTGTTCTTCACTTGAATGGCCTTGACTTTTTTGCACTTCATCCTTATCTTCCTGCTCCTGAGATCAGATTTCCTTCCTCCATGAGGTCACTGTGTTGACTTTCCAGCTGCTTCCTCAACTGCAAGCCTGCAAGACAAGACAAGCAATAAGTATTACATTTATCACATAAACAGCAGGAAATTACAATAATCATTTAAATCCAGGTGACTGCGCAAAATCACGGAGATTGGATCCAGAATACTCCTCAAACGCGCCCAAAATGTGTTCAGACTGCTCAAAATTCATCGGGTCAACTATCGCTGACCGGGAAAATGCCACAGGCGCCAAAAAAACACTTTAAAATTCCACCGCCTCATTTCCCACCCATCGGCATGACTATCGCTATCGGCGCATCAAAAAAACATGTTGGTCGATATTCACTTCATCATCATGATATTCTGGAAATATGATGCACTCCCTTCCGAAGGTCCAGATGACGTCATCAGGATGTTTCGCTTCTGTGAAATGGGGAAAAGAACAACATCATCATCATCATCATCATGTTGAAGGAGAAAAGGAGGATATGGAATATGATCCTGCTGCTGAGGAATGGAAGATGATGGTGACGTCATCGTCATATTCGGGCCTCCTTAAAATGCAAAAAATGACGTCATCATCATGTTCAGTTAAGATCAGGGGATAATTATGATATCGGGTCACCTAAGGAGCATGATCAGGATGATGAATGTAATACGACCTCTTTGCGGCCAAGGCAACCCTCTCGAAAGATCAGGATGATGATGATCATCAGGATATTTGGGGCTTCTGTCGAACTTAGAATAAGACGTCATCATCATATTCGTGAACCGGATCGTGCTTAGGAAAATATCCTGCCGAAGGGAAATGTGATGATGATGATCATCAGGATATTAGCTTCTTCGTTTATCAGATCGGGATGACGTCATCATGATATCCAGATCCTTCGTTAAACTTAGAACATGACGTCATCATGATATTTCGCTAACTGGATCATGTTTTAGAAAATATCCTACCGAAGGGAAATCAGGATGATGAGGATCATCAGGATATTTTCAAAAGGTCTTACTTCATCGGCAGGAGGACTTTACGAAATATCAGGTGGACAAACAAGATCATGATGATCTTGACAACAGGACAGGATAAAAAATATGATGATGATCCTCCTCATCGAATTATCATGATGATGTAATCATCATATTTCATTTTCGGAGCATGAAGATGAGTTGAGGTCATCATCAGGTTAGCGCTAGGGTGATACTTAAAATAAGATCATGCTGTTGAGGAATGGAATATCACCTTCTTAAAAGACAGGGTGATCATCATGATATTGCAAAAAGGAGATCAGGAGGATATGAATATGATGATCCTCTTTATTGAATTATGATGATGATGTCTCCATCACTTAGCGAATTTCAGCGAATATGACCCTCTTGTGAAAGATCAGGATGATGATCATGATCATGCAAAAGGAGATCAGGAGGATATGAAGTCGTCATCATCATCTTAGCGAACTTCAGCAAATATCAGGATGATGACCTTCCGATAGGATTTGAACATGCGCATGCAAATATGCCGATGGCAGATTTTCTAAGTCAGGGTGATCTTATATTATCAGCATGATATTATAATTTTAGGCGATGCAAAAATATCATGATGATGCTCGCGATACAAAGACCGCTCGACGGGGGAAACTTACCGTGACCTAAAGTTGACGTCATCATGATATTTGGACCTCAGGATATTATCGGGGGGGGCTTTTCCAATATGATGATGATGTCCTTGATACAGCAAAACCGAGTTTATAAAATATGACCCTCCTAAAATCATGATGCTCACGATGCGCATAAGGCCTTTTGACGGGTAAAGGGCACTACCACCTAAGATTGACGTCCGGATATTGTGACTGCATGATTTTTATCGGGTGATAGAGCAAGATCATGATGACCTTGACAACAATGAAAAAATATGATGATCACTTGCAATTATCAGGTTTGACCAAAACTTTGACCGTGCATAACTTTCACATATGGACGAATTTTCAAGTGAAGTAAAAGGCAAACCTGCATGGAATTTCAAGCTCTTTCTAAATATGAGGTCACAGAAACAAAATATGAACTTTGACAAACTGACCTCATGATGATGACCTACCTCATCCAATATCATGATGATGATGCACCTGACCTTCATTTTTACCAAACCGCCAGAAAGCAGACAAACACAAGCAGAAGCAAAAAGCAAAACATCAGCAGGGGTCCCCATTTTGCTAAGGAGCATAATGGGGCGTGTTGTGAACATCACAATAGGTCCATCTCTCCATGTCTATTTGTCCTATCACCCATAATAAGTTGATCCTTTGTCTAAATTGGGGACAACTCCTTGACCTGGTTGAGGATTTAGATTCTTGAATGCCACTTTTTCTAAGAGGATACCAATAAAGGATTTTGATACCTTTCACTAGACAACTGCACGTAGCAAAGCAAACTTCCCAAAAATAAGAAAAATCTTGGCACAAAACATCAACCTGTCCAAAAAAAAGCAAAATGTGTACCGAAACACTCAGACTAATTCTATATCAATTATGGCAAAAAGACATATGTAATGCAAGAATGTTTTGTGAACAGGTTAACTTAACAAAGTATTGGATTTTTGTCATTATGTCTTCCTATGCTACTCAAGGATGCCAAAAGCTAGAGATGCTATGATGGGGGCATAATCTCTTTCTTTGTCTGCTATTTGTGGATTAAACTTTAGTAATGGGATGACTTTTGTCTAACGACATGATCAGCAAAATATCATCAAGGACTTCATAGGTATGAACATGAAAAGGGGCAATCCTTGTTTGTTGAAACATAAGAAGTACTTAGGTCATCTAGATTCAAGTTTGACTAGATGCTTGTATTAGCTTGCTATATCAAAATCCATGTAAGAAGTACTCAGGTCATCTCGGTTTAATTATACCTAGATGCTTGTATTTCCTTACAACATTTCAAAAAGAGAAAAGAATGAAAAAGTGCCCAATGATGAAAGCAAAGTACTTGCGCTCTAATGATGACAAAGTATCAACATCCATCCTATATCCAAAAATCCATATCAACCATGCAATAAGAAAATCCTATAGTATATCAAATGAAAGCCTATATTTCTTTCATTCCTTTTCTTTTGCCTATCTATATCATCTCTGTGTCGATTTAATACATTTGGACATATCAAAAACATAGCATAGAAAATATATTATATCACATGAGATAGTCATTCATATGATTAAATCATTTGCATACATCATAAGTGCATTAGGTCATACATCCGTATATCATATCAAAAATTAAAAACATAAACAAATACATATAGAGTTGCATAATCATATCAATAACATTCCACATTTGCATTAACATATCAAATCATCTTAATCCATCTAGTATGCATCACATATACAACGCATCATAAGATAGATTAGATCCATAGCATATAAACATAGAACATGTGCATGTCGAACATCAATAATTGCATTATCATATAGCCACAAAACATGTCCAAATGTGCAATATATAAAAACATATCTATCCATCTCTTAAAGTCATATCATAAAATGTATACAAACTACATAAAGATAGTGATATATGTCTTGGGGCAAAATAATACATATATAGGCTATCTCAGCCATCAAAAATGTGTACATCAAATCAAAAGTTAGTACAAGTGTCCAAGTGTGGCTAACCTTGTTGCCATGGAGCATTGCTGCCTATGCTGCCCTCTCCTCTGTCTCCCCTTGACTGCTGGGGGCCTCTCACTGATTCCATAGATCAGGATCCACCTACCCTCTATGATGCCACAGATTGAATTCTGTAGCTAGGCACACATTGATCTGCTGACACTGCCTCATGGTATAAACCTTTGTAATACTGAGCCTAAGCCTGCGCTCTGGCAAGCTCACCCTGTACCTGGTCCAACTATGTTTATACCTGCTATACCTATACAACCAAAAAGCTAGAAGTACCATCTGTGCCCATGGCTACCACTGTTGCATCTCTCTTCACTCTCATCACCCACACACTAGCCAAGGCCGCGTCTCACTCTCTAGATATCTTAGATATGTGTCCTGCATCTGTCTCTCCTTGAGACTCTGCTAATCTCAGGTGGGCCCTCAACTACATAACCTAACCCTATACCACAACCATAGCCTACTAATGTAAGTCAGGCTATGGACCCTATCCCTGTCCCTGTACCTACTGCTATGCCACCTACTGTGGTGGCAACATCTATCTTTGCTATGCCACCTGTTGTACTGGCACCTGCACCTGTCCTGTAGCTTGCGGTTGTGTAACCTCCTGCTAACCCAAAGGTCCCTCCCTAGACCTCCTCCTCTATCTCGGTCTGCCACCTCCTCCTCCATCTCCTCCTCCTTCTCCATCTCCACCATCGTCTCCCTAATCTCCTCCCCCCTCCTTTGTCTCCTCATGCCAGCTCCACCCTCATCATCTAAATCCTCATCATCTATACGAGGGGCCAACTCTCCAGGTCCTGAATATCTAGAAAATGGATGAGCGGTGAACCACTCCTCATAATCAGGTGTCATACCTGCATCTACTATGTCCCTCCTCATTGGCCAAGCTACATGAGGGATCCGACAAAAGTCTGCCAAGGCCTCCTCATACGATGCCACGGGACCCCACCTATATCTCTCTACATGGGTCCTCACGAATTGTGCCTGCCTCTATCGCCTGCCCTTTACTCTGCCAAACTACTTTTTACTTTGCTAACAATCTGTCATTCTAGTATATACCTCATCCTGCCAATAAGCCACCGAGTCTAGAAATAGTATGGCAACTCATCAGCCTCATTCTCCCATACCTCGTAGTCTTGGTATGGGCGCCAGATAACTAGATCCACATTATCCAGTGCATGTCTACAATACTCGAGCTTCCCCAGTTTGTGCTAGGAAATCACACCTACATAACCATAGCTATAGGGCTCACCTCTCTGCCTGTGAAAAAGACATATCGGCCGCATGATAGCTATGTGCTCCCATAACCAAAACTGTAAAAGAGACACACCTACTAACAAATTGGCCCTTCTATGGTACACTACCCGATGCATATCCCTATATAAGTGTGCTAGAATGCACACACCCCATGCATACCGAGTCCCATCAGTGATCATTCTCTCCAGCACCCTCCCCTAGCCAATCAGAAACCCATGTGACCTCTTATCAGGGCATACTACGCTGCTGATCAATCCCACAACTATCCCTGGGAAGTAGTCATAGCAGTCATTAATGTCTTGCCAAGAAATCACCTGCTCAACCAATGATGGGTCATCAAACACCCATCTATACTCAGCCAATCTAGCATCACACTATGACTCATACTTTACCAACTCTCCCTAAATAGGAAGGTGCAGAATCCTGTACACGTCCTCTAGAGTGATCGTCATCGCCCCGATCGGTAGATGAAATGTACCATCCTCACTGTGGAATCACTCCGCCACTGCAGTCAACAACCCGTGGTTTGTATGAACCTTAGGCATGAATCAAACATAATGAAGACCCATCGCACCAAGAGCCTCGAGGTCCATCTCTATCAGCATATACTACTGTAACAACAGCAAAGGGAACTGCTCTCGTGACATCAGGGTATCTCAGATATCCTCCTGCAACCAGCCCAAGCATAGTATCATTGAAATCCATATCCAACCAAACCTACTCAAAGCAATCAAACTATCCTATCATTAACTTAACATATCAAATAAATCAAAGATGCATATCATCTCTTAACTAGATTCTTGGCAATCTTGGAGATCGCTTATCAATTGACACATCGATCAAGGTGCCAATTGGGTTAATTTCATTAAGTCAACTAATTATCCTAGTACAAATGTGCTAAACCAGGTGGAAAATGCACTGATTCATATCGTATGCACCGCTTCACTGTGAATGCACCAATCCTTGACATGTATGCGTCATTCTGGCACATGTGCTACTCCTAGTGTCACATGCACTATTCTACAGTATATGCACCAATTCTTAGCATATATGCGTACATCTATCATATGCACCATAAGATCTCTCAGATGTGCAACTTCATAGCATATGCACCATTTTGGAGTGCATATGCACCAAAATGTAGTTCAGCGCATCTGTCTTAGTTTTTTTTCTAAGGCATTTATTTACCTAATAAATGACATTTAGTAAGTTTTGTTGAACTACATACTGGTGGTCCTGCCTCAGGTGGCTGATCGAATCATTGAACTCGCTCAAATTGGTGCTCCTCATGTGAAATATCCATATCTCTATCGACTGCTCTAGCTCCTCTGCTCTCCTAAGCTATCCAAGACGAAACAACTAAGGACAAGTGTGCAAATGAATAGGACTTGTGGACCCAGCTCCTATATATAGTAAGTGAACCATAACTGACTGTGTGATAGCTATGACTACTTACCATATCTATTCCTCTAAACCATGTCCTATTTTTCTCCATCCTAACCCGCTTTTCACCTTCTTCTTCGTGAGATTGTCCATCTCACGTTTTCTTCCTTCTTCTCATCCAATCTCTCAAGGGGGCATCATGTCATTAAACTTGTACCAGGGGCAAACTGGGGCATGTATCATTGTCAAAACTTCTTATTCTTTGAAACAACATGATAAAACACATTGCATCAAAGAGGGGAAAAATGTATACACCTACAAATGACATGACTCTACTTAAATAAATATTTTAAATATTTATTTCACCTTCATATTCCTCTATCAATAAATAAATAAATAAATTTATTTATTTGATTCATTTCCTCCCATTTAATTAAATAAATTACGTTTATTTAATTAATTCCATGTATATCAACTTTATTCTTCTAAACAATTAAATAATTCTAATTATTTAACTAAATCCTCCATTCTTTTAAATTTAAATAAAATACAAATTTATTTAAATTAAATATCCCATAAAATAAAATATATTTAAATATTTTATTTATTCTTCCAAATTATCTACAAGTAATTAAATAAATTTATTTATTTAATTATGCTTTTTTATCTTCTAAAAAATCTTCAATATCTTCTAAAAATAAATTCTTCTTGTCACACAAAAGCAAAAGTTAAGTTAACTGATTTAAAGCTATAAATAAAAATTCATCCTCATCAAGAAAGCAGTTAACTCAACAAAGGATTTTTTGAATGACACATGTCCTTCTTCTATTCGTGCACGTTCTCTCAAACACTCTACTCTGTTGATCTTATTTCTTCGCAACCATTGATCTTCTCCTTCTCAACTCTATAAATACAACCCTCTTCTTCTATTTTACATATCCAACTTTTAATTAAACTTATGCTAGAGAATCCATAGCATGCCATTGGCACCCCACTTTCACATCACTTCATATATCATCCATTTCATATTGTGTTGAAGCTCATCTTCAACACAACAAGTATCTGAGTCGTTTCTCCTTGTCATCTTGAGAAATCGAAGCAAGGAAGCAAGCTTCCTGAGGGCCATCTTCATCACCAAAAGATCAAAATAGAATGGGCAAACAATGGAAATTACAAGGTAAAAAGGTTGTCAGTATCTTTCTTCTTATTTTAAATCCTTTTTATTTGCACACTCTATTGATGTTTTGGGTTTTTATAATTAGTTTTTATTCATCCCATTTTACCCATCATAGATATCATTAAATTCAAATCTATCTGAATCTTGGGGTTGAATCTGGGCATATGTAGGCTGATACAAAGATTAAGTAGGGGTGGGTGGGTGGTAATAATATTGAGTATGCTGGCTTTCTTGAAAAGCTATGAAATTTGGGCTAAAACTAGCTGCATGCTTTGTTTGTTATTCATGATATGATGGATGATATGACATGTTCCCATGAAAGATAGACATGTTTACTCATTCAAAAGATAGAAAAAAATAAAACTAGAATTACTTGAAATAAAACAGCACCTGATTTTGTCTAATTTTTTTTCCATACACTGCAAAATCTTATCTATTAAACTAGAAAATAAGAGTCACCGGGTACTTGAAAAATAAACCTCTGAAAGGCTATAAAATCTGCTGGTCATACCAAAACAATAGCAGTAAAAAGTCCTTTCCAAACTAAATATCAGTTCAAATGTCCCACTGGGCATGCCAAAAACTATTGATGAGTAGGATTGCACCCGTAATGTAGAGTTGTGAAGCTCAACAATCCTGTGTAACATGTGATCAAACATAGGCTGTGGGTGACCTATGGTGTGCTTGAACCTCTAGATTATGGGTTGGTTCCCTTATAATATTCAATTGGATCTATGACTTTCAGATGGAAAAGGGTAAAAAGGATCTTCTAAAAGCACTAAAACTGTAATACAAAGTGTGGTGATGCACCTAAACTGACAATCTAACTCACAATAGATCTTAGAAAATCTATTCACACAAACCACTTTTGGCAATTTGATCACAAAAATAGTTATAAGGAAGGTTGGAAATGATTTTCTTCTTGAAGGAAAATGGTTTTCCACAACATAAAAGAAAACTACACCAATTGCACAGCCTAAGACCTGTGATTTTCAATGCTATCTAATACATGCAAATACAAATGAGACAATGATTTTAAAGGTTCTAATGTTTAAACACAATAAAATCTCATCAAATCATTCACAAAATATGCATTTATGGAAAGGTAGACACTTCATTTAGCTAAAAAATAAAGGAATAATTGTATAAAAAGACAAAGTATACAACCTATAACCTAATGTAATCTCTATAAATCTACAATAAATGAGTTACAAAACCTTCTTTCTCTTTCAAAATGTAAAGAGTAAAAAAGGAAAGAACTCAAAAAGCCCTAAGTTTTTTTACAATATAATTTGATCTCTCTAAGAGACCTAGAAAGGTCAACTAAAGTCAACTGCCTCTAAAAATAAGCTCTCAAAACTGATCCACGAGAAAACAAGAAAATCCATAAAAATAAGGGTTATAATTGTCCCAAAATGAGAAAAAATAGCTCCAAACTGTTCTCCTCTATATGTTTGACCAAAAAGTTGCATGATTTTGGACTGCAAGTGATGTGGGCAAAGAGTAAAGTAATTTTGGACAATGACTTTATTATGAGTTACATTTTGTTCTATTTTCCTGATTTTACAACTTGTGACAAAATAATAAAATAAATTATAATGATATTACTTTATTATTTGTTTACATTATTCGAGTTGTAAAAACATGCAAATTTAGATGAAAAGATTAAAACAACACCTTATCTCTCCCATGCATAACCCTGCACTTCAGTTCAACTCCTCTCCTATTTTTGTGTACCTTGAATGACTTCTAGTAAATTCTACAATAGTATTTTTGGGAAAATATAAAAAATTTAAAATTTTATTTTTATTTAATTTTTTTGGATATTTTCTACATCTTAGTAAATTGCATTTTCGGAGGCCTTCAGAGTGAAATCAGGGCAATCCACCTTTGGGTAGCATTGCCATTAGGCTTAGCAACCTAGAACTTGAGCTAGATAATTGGTTTATCTTTCTAATGAGTCTAAAAACATTGAATTTCAATAAAGTAGCGAGGAGTTATGACCCTGCCAAAAAGTGTTTAATTATATTTTGGATATATGGTCTTTAGGTACCTCTATATGCACAATGAACAAACATGTTAGATAAAATGTAGACTCTGAAGCCTCTCTCTTGATTGTCTTCTTCTGATATTCTCTTCCTTCCTACTTGATTTGAAGTCACTTGCTTCTTGAATGCATTAGAAAACAATTTTTACAGCCCAGCCTAATTGAGCTGCCAAGCACAATTTGCTAACATTTTTGGTGACCTCTTAGGGGTGTTTGCCTACTAAACAAAGAAGAACCAGTAACCTTGTAATTCTATTAGGCATATGAGTCTTTTCTTGCATGAATCTTTGAAAAATCTCTTGCAACTCAAACTGATAGAAAACTACAGTAGCAAAACAAAATTGAAAATGAAACTATTCTAAATTTTTTAGGATATGGCCAACAAAATGTGCATGTGTACTTCTTGGAAAACAAAATATGGATTTGAAATTCTACTCTACCCTATACTAACCAGCCACTGAAGCTGGTCAAACAAACCCATTAACTAGCTTTGTAAAATAACTCGCCTTTCTAATTAAGAAAGGATGTTTTGCAAGGTGATTTTCCACTGATCAGATATGATTCATAAGAATATACCTTATAGAATTTTGTAAAATTCTCTAAAGAACAAAAACAAACTCACTCACCATCAGAACCTAATAATGTATACTTTTATTATGAGGTGAAAAGACAATCTAATTATGCTATTTTGTGGCTGAAATCTCATCTTTATGTACAACAATAACATATGTCTCCTTATCTAGCTCAGTGAAAACAAGCAACTCATCAATCCCACCTGAAAGGTGAGTGTCTTGATTGACCGCTTTTATTACTCTACCCCAATAATTGATCTTCTGAGATAAATATTGAAACATTTTTCTCAATTTCAACCAAACAAGGAAAGTCATTAGCTAAAGCAATGGAAGACTCCTCTTGAAAGGTCTTCTCGTATGCAATCTTTTGTTGTTCTAATTGGTAATGCTCCATGGTTGCACACATTAATTTTACATTCCCAGCTTTCTTCCTGATGAGTACGCTATCTTGGAAGACAATGGGTCCATCCTTAAAAAAAAAGATAAATAGTGATAGGATAATCTGATTCATTTGATAGGGAAAGTTAGAGATTTTCCTGAGTTTCCTGGATGATAAAAGGCTCTTGAAGTGGCTAGTCTTGAGGAATAATAGATTCAGATTGTGCTGACATAAGCTCTGACAATCATAATGGGTCTCTAAAATTTGGGATCTTGACCTTAGGAGGCTCACTATGCTTAAAACTTGGAAATTGATACATACTAACCTCATCATGAAAGGGCTGATCTGGAATGAAATGAGCTGTTTGGATCTCATGCCTATGCATTTGAGTGAGCAAAATCTCATTTTCTCCTCTATTGTAAGAATCTCCCTCTCAAACCATATTTTTTGTGCCTCCAACTCCTACTCATAAAGGTAGGCCTGATAATCTAACTCCTGTTGCTGCAAATCAAACTCTTCTTGTCTTTTGATTTCATCCAACTACTTTTTTAAGTCTACCAATGTGTTTTTGGTATCATTAAATTCAAATCTGTTAGAATCTTGGAGTTGAATCTAAGCATATGTACACTGATACAAAGATTGAGCAGGGCTGGGTGGGTTGTAATCATATTGAGCATGCTAGCTTTCTTGAAAAACTATGAAATTTGGGCTAAAACTAGCTACATGCTTTGCTTGATATTCACGATATGATGGATGATATGACATGTTCCTGTGAAAGATAGACATGTTTACTCATTCAAAAGATAGAAAAAATTGAAACTAGAATTACTTGAAATAAAACAACACCTGATTTTGTCTATTTTTTTCCATAGACTACAAAATCCGATCTATTAAACCAGAAAATAAGTCACTAGGTACTTGAAAAATAAACCTTTGAAACACTATTAAATCTGCTGGTCATACCAAAATAACAACAATAATAAGTCCTTTTTAAAATGAAAATAAGTTTAAATGTCCCACCGAGCGTGCCAAAAACTGTTGACGAGTAGGATTGCACCCATTATATAAAGCTGTGAAGCTCGACAATCCTGTGTAACATGGGATCAAATATAGGATGTGGGTGACCTATGGTGAGCTTGAACCTCTAGATTATAGTTTGGTTCCCTTATAATATTCAATTGGATATATGACTTTGAGATGGAAAAGGGTAAAAAGGATCTTCTAAAACCACTAAAATTGTAATAAAAAGTGTGGTGATGCACCTAAACTGACAATCTAACTCACAATAGATCTCAGAAAATCTATCCACACAAACCACTTTTGGTAATTTGATCACAAAAATATTTCTAAGGCTGAAAATGATTTTCCACAACATAAAAGAAAACTACTCCAATTGCATAGCCTAAGACCTGTGATTTTCAATGCTATCTAATACATGCAAGTACAAATGAGAGAATGATTTTAAAGGTTCTAATATTTAAACGCAATAAAATGTCATCAAATAATTCACAAAATATCTATTTATGGAAAGGTAGACAGTTGATTCAGTTGAAAAATAAAGGAATAATTGTATAAAAAGACAAAGTATAGAACATGTAACCTGCTGTAATCTCTATAAATCTACAATTAATGAGTTGCAAAACTTTCTTTCTCTTTCAAAGTGTAAAGAGCAAAAAAGGGAAGAACTCAAAAAACCTAAGTTTTTCTTACAATAAATAACTTGATCTCTCCAAGAGACGTAGAAAGGTCTACTACAGTCAACTGCCTCTAAAAATAAGCTCTCAATGCTGATCCATGATAAAACAAGAAAATCCCTGGAAATAAGGGTTATAACTATCCCAAAATGAGTAAAAATAGCTCCAAACTGTTTCCTTTATATATTTGACCAAAAAGTTGCATGATTTTGGACTGCAAGTGATGTGGGTAGAGTAAAGTAATTTTGGACAATTACTTTATAATGAGTTACATTTTGTTCTATTTTCCTAATTTTACAACTTGTGACAAAATAATAAAGTAATTTATAATGATACTACTTTATTATCCATTGACATTATTTGAGTTGTAAAAACATTCAAATTTGGATGAAAAGAATAAAACAAAACCTTATCTCTCCCATGCATAACCCTGCACTTCAGTTCAACTCCTGTCCTATTTTCGTGTGCCTTGAAAGACTTCTGATAAAGTTGAGAATGGTATTTTTGAGAAAATATAAAAAATTTAAATTTTTATTTTTATTTTATTTTTTGGATATTTTCTACATATTAGTAAATTGCATTTTCGGAGGCCTTTAGAGGGAAATAAGGACAATCTGCCGCTGGGTAGTTTTTCCATTAGGATTAGCAACCTGGAACTTGAGCTAGATAATTAGTTTATCTTTCTAACGAGTCCAAAAATGTTGAATTCTGATAAAGTAGCGAGGAGTTATAACCCTGCCAAAAAGTTATTTTATTTATATTTTGGATATATGGTCTTCAAGTACTTGTATCTACATAGTGAACAAACATGTGTTAGATAAAATGTAGACTCTGAAGCCTTTGTCTTGATTGTCTTGATCCGATATTCTCTTCTTTCCTACTTCATTTGAAGTCACTTGCTTCCTGAATGCATTAGAAAACAATTCTTACAACCCAACCTAATGGGGCTGCCAAGCACAATTTGGTAACATTTTTGGTGACCTCTTAGGGGTGTTTGCCTGTTAAACAAAGAAGAACTAGTAGCCTTGCAATTCCATTGGCCATATGAGTCTTTTCTTGCCTAAATCTTTGAAAAATCTCTTGCAACTCAAACTGATAGAAAACTACAGCAGCAAAACAAAGCTGAAAATGAAACTATTCTGACCTGTTTAGGATATGGCCAAAAACATGTGCATGTGCACTTCTTGGAAAACAAAAATAATGAACTGAAATTCTATTGTACCATACACTAACCAACCATTGAAGCTAGTCAAACAAATGCATTAACTAGCTTTATAAAATAACTCCCCTTTTCTGATTAAGAATGGATGTTCTACAAGGTGATTTGCCACTAATAAAATATGATTCATAAGAATATACCTTATAGAATTTTTTTAAATTTTTGAAGAGCAAAAACAAACTCACTAACCATCTGAGCCTGATCATGTAAACTTTTATTATGAGGTGAAAGGACAACCTAATTCTGCTATTATGTGGTTCAAATCTCATCTTTATGTACAGCAGTAACATATGTCTCCTTATCTAGCTTAGTTAAAATAGGCAACTCACCAATCCAAGCTGAAAGATGAGTGTCTTGATAACCCTTTTTTATTTCTCCATCCTTCGGCTCTAATTGATCTTCTGAGATAAATACTGAAACATTTTCCTCAATTTCAACAAAACAAGGCAGGCCATTAGCTAAAGCATTGGAAGACTCCTCTTGAAAGGTCTTCTCCTATGCAATCTTTTGTTGTTCTAATTAGTAATGCTCCATAGCTATACACATTAAATTTACATTCCAGGATTTCTTCCTGATGAGTGGGCTATCTTGAAAGATAATGGGTCCATCCTTATAAAGGCAAATAGTGATAGGATAATTAGATTCATCTGATAGTGAAACTTGGAGATTTTCTTGAGTTTCATGGATGATAAAAGGCTCTTGAAGTGGCTAGTCATGAGGAATAATAGATTAAGATTGCACTAGCATAAGCTCTGACAATCATAATGGGTCTCTAAAATTTGGGATGTTGACCTTAGGAGGATTAGGAGGCACACTATGCTTAAAACTTGGAATTTGAGACAAACTAACCTCATCCTGAAAGGGCTGATCTGGAATGAAATGGGTTGTTTGGATCTCATGCCTATGAATTTGAGAAACCAAAACCTCATCTACTCCTCTTTTGCAAGCATCTCCCTCTCAAACTATACTTTTTGTGCCTCCAACTCCTGCCCATAAAGGTAGGCCTGATAATCTAACTCTTGTTGCTGTAAATCAAACTCTTCTTATCTTTTGATCTCATACAACTACTTTTTTAAGTGTAGCAATGTGTTTTTGACATTATTAAATTCAAATATGTTAGAATCTTGGGGTTGAATCTGAGCATATGTAGGCTAATAAAAAGATTAAGCAGGGGTGGGTGAGTGGTAATCATATTGAGTATGCTGGCTTTCTTGAAAAGCTATGAAATTTGGACTAAAACCAGTTGCGAGATTTGCTTGATATTCATGATATGATGGATGATATGACATGTTCCCATGAAAGAAAGACATGTTTACTCATTCAAAATCTTGAAGAAACTAAAACTACAATTAATTGAAATGAACCAACACCTGATTTTGTTTGTTTTTTCCATAGACTACAAAATCTTATCTATTAAACCAGAAAATAAGTGTCACCAGGTACTTGAAAAATAAACCTCTGAAAGGCTATAAAATCTGGTGGTCATACTAAAATAATAGCAATAATAAGTCCTTTTTGAACTAAAAATCAGTTCAAATGTCCTATCGGACATAAATAAAACTATTGACGAGAAGGATTGCACCCGTTATGTAGAGCTGTGAAGCTTGGCAATCCTCTATAACATGGGATCAAACATAGGTTGTGGGTGACCTATGGTGCACTTGAACCTCTAGATTATGGGTTGGTTCCCTTCTAATATTTAATTGGATCTATGACTTTGAGATGGAAAAAGGTAAAAAGGATCTTCTAAAAGCACTGAAACTATAATAAAAAGTGTGGTGATGCACCTAAACTGACAATCTAACTCACAATAGATCTTAGAAAATCTATCCACACAAACCTCTTTTGGCAATTTGATCACAAAAATAATTCCAAGGAAGGCTGGAAATGATTTCCTTCTTGAAGGAAAATGGTTTTCCACAACATAAAACAAAACTACTCCAATTGCACAACCTAAGACCTATGATTTTTAATGCCATCTAATACATGCAAGTATAAATGAGACAATGATTTTAAAGGTTTTGATTTTTAAATGCAATAAAATCTCATCAAATCATTCAAAAAATATCCATTTATGGAAAGGTAGACACTTGACTCAACTAAAAAATAAAGGAGTAATTCTATAAAAGACAAAGTATAGAACTTGTAACCTACTGTAATCTCTATAAATCTACAATAAATGAGTTACAAAACTTTCTTTCTCTTTCAAAGGGTAAAGAGAAAAAAAAGGGAAGGACTCGAAAAACATAAGTTTTTCTGGCATTACATAATCTGATATCTCCAAGAAACCTAGAAAGGTCAACTACAGCCAATTCCCTCCAAAAATAAGCTTTCAAAAGTGATCCATGAGTAAACATGAAAATTCCTAAAAATAAGGGTTATAACTATGCCAAAATGAGCAAAAATAGCTCCAAACTGTTCTCCTCTACATGTTTGACCAAAAAGTTGCATGATTTTGGACTGCAAGCGATGTGGCAAAAGAGTAAAGTAATTTTGGACAATTAATTTATTATGAGTTACATTTTGTTCTATTTTCCTGATTTTCCAACTTGTGACAAAATAATGAAGTAATTTATAATGATATTAATTTATTATTTGTTTACATTATTTGAGTGTTAAAAACATGCAAATTTGAATGAAAAGAATAAAACAACACCTTATCTCTCCCATGCATAACCTTGCACTTTAGTTCAACTCCTCTCCTATTTTTGTGTGCCTTGAAAGACTTATGATAATGTCCAGAATGGTATTTTTGGGAAAATATCAAAAATTTAAATTTTTATTTTATTTATTTTATTTTGGATATTTTCTACATCTTAGTAAATTGCATTTTCAAAGGACTTCAGAGTGAAATCAGGACTATCCACCATCAGGTAATGTTGCCATTAGGCTTAGCAACCTAGAACTCAAGCTAGGTAATTGCTTTATCTTTCTAACGAGTCTAAAAATGTTGAATTCTGATCAAGTGGCGAGGAGTTATGACACTGCCAAAAAGTTATTTTTATATTTTGGATATATGGTCTTTAGGTACATGTATCTACACAATGAAGAAACATGTTAGATAAAATGTATACTCTGAAGCCTCTCTCTTGATTGTCTTGATCCAATATTCTCTTCCTTCCTACTTCATTTGAAGTCACTTGCTTCCTAAATGCATTAGAAAACAATTCTTGTAGGCCAACCTAATTGGGCTGCTAAGCACAATTTGGTAACATTTTTCATGACCTCTTAGGGGTGTTTGCTTGCTAAACAAAGAAGAACTAGTAGCCTTACAATTCCATTGGGCATATGAGTCTTTTCTTGCCTGAATCTTTGAAAAACTCTTGCAAATCAAACTGATAGAAAATTACAGCAACAAAACAAAATTGAAAATGAAACTATTCTGACACATTTAGGACATGGCCAACAAAATGTGCATGTCCACTTCTTGGAAAGCAAAATATTGAACTAAAATTCTATTGCACCCTACACTAACCAGCCATTGAAGCTAGTCAAACAAAACCATTAATTGGATTTATAAAATAACTCCCCCTTTTTGATTAAGAAAGGACGTTCTGCAAGGTGATTTGCCACTAATAAGACATGATTCATAAGAATACACCTTATAGAATTTTGCAAAATTCCTTGAAGAACAAAAAAAATCTCACTGACCATCTGAACCTGATCATGTATTCTCCTATTATGAGGTGAAAAGGCAATCTGATTATGTTGTTTTGTGGCTGAAATCTCATCTTTATGTACAACAGTAACATATGTCTCCCTTTTTAGCTTAGTTAAAATAGGCAACTCACCAATCCAAGCTGAAAGATGAGTGTCTTGATCAACCTCTTTTATTTCTCCACCCTTCCGCCCTAATTGATCTTCTGAGATAAATACTGAAACATTTTCCTCAATTTCAAGCAAGCAAGGAAGGCCATTAGCTAGAAGCATTGGAAGACTCCTCTTCAAAGGTCTTCTCCTATACAATCTTTTGTTGTTCTAATCGGTAATGCTCCATGGCAGCACACATTAATTTTACATTCCCATCTTTCTTCCTGATGAGTGCACTATCTTGGAAGACAATGGGTCCATCCTTAAAAAGATAAATAGTGATAGGATAATCTGATTCATTTGATAGGGAAAGTTAGAGATTTTCCTGAGTTTCCTGGATGATAAAAGGCTCTTGAAGTGGCTAGTCTTGAGGAATAATAGATTTAGATTGTGCTGGCATAAGCTCTGACAATCATAACAGGTCTCTAAAATTTGGGATCTTGACCTTAGGAGGCTCACAATGCTTAAAACTTGGAAATTGATACATACTAACCTCATCATGAAAGGGCTGATCTGGAATGAAATGAGCTGTTTGGATCTCGTGCCTATGCATTTGAGTGAGCAAAATATCATTTGCTCCTCTATTGCAAGAATCTCCCTTTCAAACTATATTTTTTGTGCCTCCAACTCCTACTCATGAAGGTAGGCCTGATAATCTAACTACTGTTGCTGCAAATCAAACTCTTCTTGTCTTTTGATCTCATCCAACTACTTTTTTAAGTCTAGCAATGTGTTTTTGGTATCATTAAATTCAAATCTGTCAGAATCTTGGAGTTGAATCTGAGCATATGTACACTGATACAAAGATTGAACAGGGGTGGGTGGGTCGTAATCATATTGAGCATGCTGGCTTTCTTGAAAAGCTATGAAATTTGGGCTAAAACTAGCTACATGTTTTTCTTGATATTCACGATATGATGGATGATATGACATGTTCCCAAGAAAGATAGACATGTTTACTCATTCAAAAGCTAGAAAAAATAGAAACTGGAATTACTTGAAATAAAACAACACCTAATTTTGTCTAATTTTTTTCCATAGACTACAAAATCTGATCTATTAAACTAGAAAATAAGTCGCCAGGTACTTGAAAAATAAACCTTTGAAAGCCTATTAAATCTGTTTGTCATACCAAAATAACAACAATAATAAGTCCTTTCTAAACTGAAAATCAGTTCAAATGTCCCACTGAGCATGCCAAAAACTATTGACATGTAGGATTACACCCGTTATATAGAGCTGTGAAACTCGACAATCCTGTGTAACATGGGATCAAATATAGGATGTGGGTGACCTATGGTGAGCTTGAACCTCCAGATTATGGGTTGGTTCCCTTATAATATTCAATTGGATCTATGACTTTGAGATGGAAAAGGGTAAAAAGGATCTTCTAAAACCACTAAAACTATAATAAAAAGTGTGGTGATGCACCTAAACTAACAATCTAACTCACAATAGATCTCAGAAAATCTATCCACACAAACCACTTTTGGCAATTTGATCACAAAAATAATTCTAAGGCTGAAAAAGATTTTCTTCTTGAAGCAAAATGGTTTTCCACAACATAAAAGAAAACTACTCCAATTGCATAGCCTAAGACCTGTGAGTTTCAATTCTATCTAATACATGCAAGTACAAATGAGAGAATGATTTTAAAGGTTCTGATGTTTAAACGCAATAAAATGTCATCAAATCATTCACAAAATATCTATTTATGGAAAGGTAGACACTTGATTCTGTTGAAAAATAAAGCAATAATTGTATAAAAAGAAAAAGTATAGAACATGTAACCTATTGTAATCTCTATAAATCTACAATTAATGAGTTACAAAACTTTCTTTCTCTTTCAAAGTGTAAAGAGCAATAAAGGGAAGAACTCAAAAAACCTAAGTTTTTCTTACAATATATAACTTGATCTCTCCAAGAGACATAGAAAGGTCAACTACAGTAAACTGCCTCTAAAAATAAGCTCTCAATGCTGATCCACAATAAAACAATAAAATCCCTAGAAATAAGGGTTATAACTATCCCAAAATGAGTAAAAATAGCTCCAAACTATTCTCCTTTATATATTTGACCAAAAAGTTGCATGATTTTGGACTGCAAGTGATGTGGGTAGAGTAAAGTAATTTTGGACAATTACTTTATTATGAGTTACATTTTGTTCTATTTTCTTGATTTTACAACTTGTGACAAAATAATAAAGTAATTTATAATGATATTACTTTGTTATCTGTTGACATTATTTGAGTTATAAAAATATTCAAATTTGGATGAAAAGAATAAAACAACAACTTATCTCTCCCATGCATAACCCTGCACTTTAGTTCAACTCCTGTCCTATTTTCGTGCACCTTGAAAGACTTCTGATAAAGTCGAGAATGGTATTTTTGAGAAAATATCAAAAATTTAAATTTTTATTTTTATTTTATTTTTTGGATATTTTCTACATATTAGTAAATTGCATTTTTGGAGGCCTTTAGTGGGAAATCGGGACAATCCACCACTGGATAGTTTTTCCATTAGGATTAACAATGTAGAACTCGAGCTAGATAATTGGTTTATCTTTCTAACGAGTCCAAAAATGTTGAATTCTGATAAAGTAGCGAGGAGTTATAACCCTGCCAAAAAGTTTTTTTGTTTATATTTTGGATATATGGTCTTCAAGTACCTGTATCTACATAGTGAACAAACATGTTAGATAAAATGTAGACTCTGAAGCCTCTGTCTTGATTGTCTTGATCTAATATTCTCTTCTTTCCTACTTCATTTGAAGTCACTTGCTTCCTGAATGCATTAGAAAACAATTCTTACAACCCAACCTAAAGGGGCTGCCAAGCACAACTTGGTAACATTTTTGGTGACCTCTTAGGGGTGTTTGCCTATTAAACAAAGAAGAACCAATAGCCTTGCAATTCCATTGGCCATATGAGTCTTTTCTTGCCTAAATCTTTGAAAAATCTCTTGCAACTCAAACTGATAGAAAACTACAGCAGCAAAACAAAGCTGAAAATGAAACTATTCTAACATGTTTAGGATATGGCCAAAAAAATGTGCATGTGCACTTCTTAGAAGATAAAAATAATGAACTAAAATTATATTGTACCATACACTAACCAACCATTGAAGCTAGTCAAACAAACGCATTAACTGGCTTTATAAAATAACTCTCCTTTTCTAATTAAGAATGGATGTTCTCCAAGGTGATTTGCCACTAATAAGATATGATTCATAAGAATATACCTTATAGAATTTTTTAAAATTCTCTGAAGAGAAAAAACAAACTCATTGACCATCTAAACCTGATCATGTACACTTTTGTTATGAGGTGAAAAGACAACCTGATTCTGTTGTTATGTGGTTGAAATCTCATCTTTATGTACAGTAGTAACATATGTCTCCTTATCTAGATCAATGTAAATAGGCAACTCACCAATCCAAGCTAAAAGATGATTGTCTTGATCAACCTTTCTTATTTCTCCATCCTTCCACTCTAATTAATTTTCTGAGATAAATACTGAAAGATTTTCCTCAATTTCAACAAAACAAGGAAGGCCATTAGCTAAACCATTGGAAGACTCCTCTTGAAAGGTCTTCTCCTATGCAATCGTTTGTTGTTCTAATTAGTAATGCTCCATAGCCGTATGCATTAAATTTACATTCCAAGATTTCTTCCTAATGAGTGGGCTATCTTGAAAGACAATGGGTCCATCCTTATAAAGGCAAATAGTGATAGGATAATCAGATTCATTTGATAGTGAAACTTGGAGATTTTCTTGAGTTTCATAGATGATAAAAGGCTCTTGAAGTGGCTAGTCATGAGGAATAATAGATTAAGATTGCATTGTCATAAGCTCTAACAATCATAATGGGTCTCTAAAATTTGGGATCTTGACCTTAGGACGATTAGGAGGCACACTATGCTTAAAACTTGGAATTTGATACAAACTAACCTCATCCTGAAAGGGTTGATCTGGAATGAAATGAGTTGTTTGGATCTCATGCCTATGCATTTGAGCGACCAAAATCTCATCTACTCCTCTTTTGCAAGCATCTCCCTCTCAAACTATACTTTTTGTGCCTCCAACTCCTGCTCATAAAGGTAGGCCTGATAATCTAACTCATGTTGCTGCAAATCAAACTCTTCTTATCTTTTGATCTCATACAACTACTTTTTTAAGTGTAGCAATGTGTTTTTTACATCATTAAATTTAAATATGTCAGAATCTTGGGGTTGAATCTAAACATATGTAGGATAATAAAGAGATTAAGTAGGGGTGGGTGAGTGGTAATCATATTGAGTATTATGGCTTTCTTGAAAAGCTATGAAATTTGGACTAAAACCAGTTGCGAGATTTGCTTGATATTCATTATATGATGGATGATATGACATGTTCCCATGAAAGAAAGACATGTTTACTCATTCAAAAGCTTGAAGAAACTAAAACTACAATTAATTGAAATGAAACAACACCTGATTTTGTTTGTTTTTTTCCATAGACTACAAAATCTGATCTATTAAATGAGAAAATAAGTGTCGCCAAGTAATTCAAAAATAAACCTCTGAAAGGCTGTAAAATCTGGTGGTCATACCAAAATAACAGCAACAATAAGTCCTTTTTGAACTAAAAATTAGTTCAAATGTCCTACCGAACATAAATAAAACTATTGACGAGGAGGATTGCACCCATTATGTAGAGCTGTGAAGCTTGGCAATCCTCTATAACATGGGATCAAGCATAGGCTGTGGGTGACCTATGGTGAGCTTGAAACTCTAGATTATGGGTTGGTTCCCTTCTAATATTTAATTGGATCTATGACTTTGAGATGGAAAAGGGTAAAAAGGATCTCCTAAAAGCACTAAAACTATAATAAAAAGTGTGCTGATGCACCTAAATTGACAATCTAACTCATAATAGGTCTTAGAAAATCTATCCACACAAACCTCTTTTGGCAATTTGATCACAAAAATAATTCTAAGGAAGGCTGGAAATGATTTCCTTCTTGAAGGAAAATGGTTTTCCACAACATAAAACAAAACTACTCCTATTGCACAACCTAAGACCTATGATTTTCAATGCCATCTAATACATGCAAGTATAAATGAGACAATAATTTTAAAGGTTTTGATGTTTAAATGCAATAAAATCTCATCAAATCATTCAAAAAAAATCCATTGATGGAAAGGTAGACACTTGATTCAATTGAAAAATAAAGGAATAATTCTATAAAAGACAAAGTATAGAACCTGTAATCTGCTATAATCTCTATAAATCTACAATAAATGAGTTACGAAATCTTCTTTCTATTTCAAAGTGTAAAGAGAAAAAAAATGGAAGAACTTGAAAAACATAAGTTTTGCTCGCAATATATAATCTGATATCTCCAAGAAACCTAAAAAGGTCAACTACAGTCAACTCCCTCTAAAAATAAGCTTTCAAAAGTGATCCACGAGCAAACAAGAAAATTCCTAAAAATAAGGGTTATAACTATCCCAAAATGAGCAAAAATAGCTCCAAACTGTTCTCCTGTATATGTTTGACCAAAAAGTTGCATGATTTTGGACTGCAAGTGATGTGGCAAAAGAGTACAGTAATTTTAAACAATTACTTTATTATGAGTTACATTTTGTTCTATTTTCCTAATTTTCCAACTTGTGACAAAATAATAAAGTAATTTATAATGATATTAATTTATTATTTGTTTACATTATTTGAGTGTTAAAAACATGCAAATTTGAATGAAAAGAATAAAACAACACCTTATCTCTCCCATGCATAACCTTGCACTTCAGTTCAACTCCTCTTCTATTTTTGTGTGCCTTGAAAGACTTATGATAATGTCTAGAATGGTATTTTTGGGAAAATATCAAAAATTTAAATTTTTATTTTATTTATTTTATTTTGGATATTTTCTACATCTTAGTAAATTGCATTTTAAGAGGACTACAGAGTGAAATTAGGACTATGCACCATCGGGTAATGTTGTCATTAGGCTTAGCAACCTGGAACTCAAGCTAGGTAATTGGTTTATCTTTCTAATGAGTCTAAAAATGTTGAATTCTGATCAAGTAGCGAGGAGTTATGACATTGCCAAAAAGTTTTTTTTATATTTCGGATATATGGTCTTTAGGTACATGTATCTACACAATGAAGAAACATGTTAGATAAAATGTAGACTCTGAAGCCTCTCTCTTGATTGTCTTGATTTGATATTCTCTTCCTTCCTACTTCATTTGAAGTCAGTTGCTTCCTGAATGCATTAGAAAACAATTCTTACAGGCAAACCTAATTGGGCTGCCAAGCACAATTTGGTAACATTTTTCATGACCTCTTAGGGGTGTTTTCTTTCTAAACAAAGAAGAACTAGTAGCCTTACAATTCCATTGGACATATGAGTCTTTTCTTGCTTGAATCTTTGAAAAATCTCTTGCAACTCAAACTGATAGAAAACTACAGCAACAAAACAAAACTAAAAATGAAACTATTCTGACCTGTTTAGGACATGGCCAACAAAATGTGCATGTCCACTTCTTGGAAAACAAAATACTGAACTAAAATTCTATTGTACCCTACACTAACCAGCCATTGAAGCTAGTCAAACAAAACCATTAACTAGCTTTATAAAATAACTCCCCATTTCCTGATTAAGAAAGGATGTTCTGCAAGGTGATTTGCCTTTGATAAGATATGATTCATAAGAATACACCTTATAGAATTTTGTAAAATTCCTTGAAGAACAAAAAAAACTCACTGGCCATCTGAACCTGATCATGTATACTCCTATTATGAGGTGAAAAGACAATCTAATTCTATTTTTTTGTGGCTGAAATCTCATCTTTATGTACAATAGTAACATATGTCTCCTTATCTAGCTCAGTTAAAACAGGCAACTCACCAATCCAAGCTGAAAGATGAGTGTCTTGATCAACCTCTTTTATTTCTCCACCCTTCCACTCTAATTGATCTTCTGAGATAAATACTGAAACATTTTCCTCAATTTCAACCAAACAAGGAAGGCCATTAGCTAAAGCATTGGAAGACTCCTCTTGAAAGGTCTTCTCCTATGCAGTCTTTTGTTGTTCTAATTGGTAATGCTCCATAGTTGTACACATTAAATTTACATTCCTAGCTTTCTTCCTAATGAGTGGGCTATCTTGAAAGACAATGGGTCCATCCTTATAAAGGCAAATAGTGATAGGATAATTAGATTCATCTAATAGGGAAACTTGGAGATTTTCTTGAGTTTCATGGATGATAAAAGGCTCTTAAAGTTGCTAGTCATGAGGAATAATAGATTAAGATTGTGCTGGCATAAGCTCTGACAATCATAACGGGTCTCTAAAATTTGGATCTTGACCTTAGGAGGATTAGGAGGCTCACTATGCTTAAAACTTGGAATTTTATACAAACTAACCTCATCCTGAAAGGGCTGATCTAGAATGAAATGAGCTATTTGGATCTCATGCCTATGCATTTGTGGGACCAAAATCTCATCTACTCCTCTTTTGGAAGCATCTCCCTCTCAAATTGTATTTTTTGTGCCTCCAACTCCTGCTCATAAAGGTAGGCCGTATAATCGAACTCATGTTTCTGCAAATCAAACTCTTCTTATCTTTTCATCTCATCCATTTGCTTTTTTAAGTCTAGCAATGTGTTTTTGATATCATTAAATTCAAATATGTTAGAATCTTGGGGTTAAATCTGAGCATATTGTTGATGATGATTGTTAGTCATAACAACATGCTTAAAAATTTGCACAACAAACCTTTATTATCTGTAAAGTACGATCAACTTAGGATAAGTTGATGACTCCAAGTCTTCGTTGATCAGGTCACGATCATCTGACCTTACTTAGAGGTTGATGTGACATGTTGTTTTCTATTTCAAGGGGTCTTACATTCATTCAGGTGATTGGTATTGCACTATATTCTGTAAATTCACTCCACAGAGATGTCAATTCTACTCTATTTTCAAAGATTGCTGAGATATTTGTAAGTTTGATCAATTCTTCTGATTATTGATCATTATGAACTTACTCCTTCTACACTGCATATCTATTCAAATGATGTGTCTTTAAGTGGATATTTATATGTATTTCATGGATATTTATCTGAATTTGCATGATCTTTTTGACATGTTTTTACTCCAAATATGCTCTGTATTTTCAATTGCCTACAGGATATTTTTATATTTCATGTTTTATTTGCTTTTGATTGTATGTTATTTGCAATTATAGAGATGATCTGTAATGAAATTCAAAGAATTTTAAAAGAATACTTCTACTTTTAGTGAACCTTTAGTTATTGAATCACATACACACAAGATACATTCATGGAGAAAAGAAATCAAACCATAGGTCACCAGGTCATTCCATAGCTAGATATAGTTGATGCTAACTTAAAAGGAAACAATACGTGCAAGTTGAAAAGCACTCCAAGGGATGTAGGTAATCAATGCATATAACTAGATTTCAATCACAGATTACTCAAGATTTACAATGATTTGTAATCAAAATAGCTTCTCTTTCATTAAGTATACATAACATGTATATTTACAATAACTTTGAAATAAGTCCTAAACTTTTCAGCAATCAGATTTCAATTATGTTTCAAATGACTAAAAGATGGCACCCCTGTACCTTTTATAGAATAAGGTGAGGAGGCAGTTAAAATTGACCAACGATCAAGATTTATCAATTCAGATCAACAGTTGACAATTCCCCTATGACTTAGTCAACTTTTCCTTGTGGCACAAGTTGCCAGCTGACAACCATCTATATGACTCACTATTTATGAGTACCTTATGCATATGATCACTCAACGATGCATCTTCATTCATTCCTTAAGTTCTTCTTCTTCATTTTCATCTTCTTCATTTTTCTCCCCATCTTCGTCACTTTCACAATCACTATCACTCTAATATACATCCTCTTGTATGTGGACCTTTACTGCTATCCTGATATGTTCATATGCTTGTACTATTTTATAAACCTCTCCCCTGTCCTGGATTCTAGCTTTTCCTATTGCATGTTTATGAAACTAGAACTTAGCCTTAAGAGCTTCCAGCTTACCTTTCATGTTGTTTAATGTCTCATTGTATGTTTCTACTTTAACTTTTATCCTCATAATTTTATTCTTTACTTCTTCTGTCAGGTGGGTGAGAGGGTCATCTGCTACTATCTTAAAATTATCATCCATACCTTTAATAGCAAAGTCTGCATCTTGATTCTCAATTTTACCTTCTATTTTCCCTTCTAGGGCCTCAAGGATTTATGCTTCATATGCCATTATACTGTGTAATTTAACATTAATATCCCTAAGTTTGCCACTACACTTCTTCAAGTTATCACACTGAAACCTAATATCCTCATACCATATAATTGTTAGCAAGGTGGTATTATTATCCAATATTTTATTGCTTGTCAAAATTTGTGAATCAATTCTCTTCATTTCACTAAGAGCAGTCAAGTCCTTTTCCAATTGGAATGACCGTTTTCTTGTATCATTCTGCATTTTATCTACCTTCCTCTTTAGACTACTCAAAGAATTCCATCTCTATAGAGAGACTCTCAATACATCTTCAGCCCCAGTGAGAGCTGAAAACATCCATGTTTCCATCACCATTGCCTCATGTTTCATCAGGTCCAATTTGGTGACCTCTTCTTGTGATATGAGAGTCAATGGGACTGCAGGATCAACTGGTGCATTACCAGGGTTAATTAACCCTTTTATGAAAGAATGTAGTTGAGCAATATGCTCCTTGTGCATTTTATTCTTCTCTTTTTCCTTCTTCACCCTTTGGGTTAAGGAATCAATAATATCTTTCCCCTCTTGACCTTCCTCGCCCTCATTAGCAAAACCCAGATCAATACTTGTGATTTGGAATTCCTCTACGCTAATTTTGCTTTTGTCCTTTTCAACTGTTGGAAGTGCTATCTATGCAGTTCTTCTGCCTATGGTAGGATCTCTTTTTATGGTAGATGTTAATTTGGCCTTCCTCTTTGGCTTCATCATTTTCTAAATGAACAAGGTAGAAACATCAAACTCTTGAATTTCTGACACTTGTTCCATACCTATTTCTTTTTCTAGCCAATGAGGCACATCACCTCTAGATTCTTGGTAGCCTCTGTCAATATCATGTCTGTCCTATTCTCCAGTATCTACTTATATCCTTAGTGGAGAAGGCACCTTCTCGATTTACTCCTCATGCATTTCTTCATGATGGGGATCTTGTTGGAGTTCTTCCCATTGAGGGGTTGCCTTCTGCAAAGGAGGATCATGTGGAATTTCACATTTTGATCCTATGCTTGATCCTGTACTCCCTCCTTCATATTTTCATCTTCTTTATTATTTTTCTCATCCAGTGGCATATTGACATCTTCAGATGTTTATGTATTTTTTCCCTGAGGATCACCTTGATCATGGGTCATTTCTTGTACTCCACCTGATGCACTGATATCTTGTGGTCTAGTTTCCTCCTTACCTGATTTGTCTTTTGTTCTTGGGACTTCACCCTAATCTCCCTGAGTCTAAGCAACATCAGCATCTAATATATCCTGATCACCCCCACTCTTCTGTTGAACTTCTAATATTTTTAGTTCTGTAGGTATGTCATGTTGTTGTTGACCTAGATCAAGAGTAGTACCATCCTTCTCTGCATGCTCTGGCACTTCAGTCTTCTTTGGTTCTTAGGGTTCACCTATTTCTTTTCTTCATCTTATATCACCCCTATATGTTAAATCTATAGCTATAGGGCTAGTCACCTGTTCAACCAAATTGTCGAGCCTTATTTGTTGGGCTACCCTCTCTGGGCTATCTTGTCTCATTTCCTTTGTTTGCTTAACTTCCTCCAACATTGCTATCTATGCTAATGGAGTCTCATCAATGGTCATGTAGGTGTTGGAAACCAGAGTTTACATTTGTTGAGAGGCCACATTCTGAACCACCTCATCATCAGACAAATCTATTGTATCTGAAAGAGAGAGGAGCAACCTGACTTGTTTTAGACATTTCTCTCATCTACTCCTCCACTTTCTCAGTTTTGAATTTGATTATTGTGGGAAGAGGAACATCATGTTGTAGTTCCTTCCTAAAAACTTCACCATCAGCTCCTCTCAAAATGATGGGGTCAACACGGATATCCCCCTTCATGGCCGTTCTTTGTTTCTTGGGTACTGACATCAGCAGCATCATCCTCCTCTACTTGCTGGCTACCAACAAGTCATCAGTTCAAGGTTCCTTATTCAACTACTCTTCGTCCAAAGGGACTTCCTCTTCCACTTCCTACTGCAGGGTCTGGCCTTCCACCCGTACCTCTGTTGTTTCAATAGTGGGCTTCAAAATTCTTTTGGTTTCTAGTTTTTTTATTAGAGGCTATGTAGATGATGCAGATGGTTGAGTTGATATAGAAGCACCTACAGATGTTGTGGAAATCCTTTCTATTATCACCCCCTTTGGTTCATCTTCACTTTTCTTACCCTTAGGGGGGATTCTCTCTCTTCTTTTTTTTTCTATAGGCAATCTTTCCCCATTAGATTTTCTCTTTTTAGTAAGGAAATCATCATATTACTCATTAGATACCTCCTACCTCTTCTTCTTGGTAGCAACTATAAGGGCAACACCCCTTTTCTTTAATCTATATATCTCTTCATCTATCTAGGCATAGGTTAGCTAGATGACCCCAATTGTCAGCTTATCTAAAGATATATCTTCCTGTTGTGTAAGATCTAGGGCTGATATGGTGTCATTAAACACCTTTTTTTCCTCATATTCATTGGACATGATTTTCCCATCATCCTTACGCAGTTGTACTAGCACCGAGATGCAGTCAAAGGTTTTGATTTGATTCAAGGTGAGTTGTTGATATTTCCTTCTTCTCACCTCAGCCTCATCATCATAATCAGTGTAGAAGTTTTCTAGATACTTTTGATGTATTAGATTTCTCAGTATCTTCTGCATACTACCATAAGGATCATATGATCTAGCTAGTGGAAATGGTTGTAAATACATCAATTTTAACCCCCAATGACATGCATTATACTTTCTGAATCTAGGCACATGTACCAGCCCATGGATACTATAAATAAAACTGGAGGTATCTTCTTCTGTGCCTTACAGGCTTCAACTATTGTAGATACTTTCCTGACAACTTCCATCAAGATGACCCCATCAGTGGGGTATCTTGGCAACATAAGAGGTTGTCCCTCAAATCCTTCTATCCTGATGTACAAGAAAGTGGCAAACTGGATAAACCAGGCTCCATGTCGATAAACAATTTCCTAAGCTTCCATGCTCAGCCTTTTAGTCCTATCCTGCTCCATAGTTCTTATCAGATGCATGGAGAATGCATCATTTACTAGTTTGTAGTCTAGGAGGTATTCCTTCCTTTGTAACTAGGGATAATGATCCCATATGTGTGCATCATCAACATCACTACCAGCCTTACCCACTGTCTTCAAAGAATCAAAAGTTCCTTTATATGCGCATGAGTATACCACATATGAGGTCATGTAAAATAAGCATGTTTGCCCTCCCAGTCTCCTCATTCCCTCATCTAATGCATCACTAATGATCTTAGCCCATAGTGGCATGTTGCCTACATGTAAGACCATTTGGATGATCCCAAACTTCTAGTTCTTAAAATTTCCGACATGAGGTCTGCCAATCATCATGCTTAGTAGAGTGATCATATATTGGTACTCATCATCAAAATCAAACTTGTACAAATGCATGGGTAGTTTGGCTGAGGTAGCATATATTTTGCTCTTTGATATCCATTGGTATATCCTCTTCCTTACATTTTTCTTATTATTGTTATCTCTATTTCTAGGTTGTATAGGTCCACACTCACTACCTTCTTCCCAACTAGTAGAATGAAAGTGGCGATAATGCCCTTGACTGAGAAGTCTGCATATATCCTCCCATATTTCTCTACCCATCAGGTTTCAGGGTTGTAATTTTTGGCACTTTCTACTACCATCTCCGGAGCATCCATACCATATAGAAAACCAGCTGCATGCCACATACCCCATCTAGAATGGGGTTGTCCTTATCATGATCTAGTCTTGTCGACCATACTGCTAGGTCTATATCCCCTTGGTGTGTATCACTAATAACTCCATACTTGAACTGCACTGCCTTAGGCTTGACAAACATGGGCTTGAGGAACTCCATCTCAAACCTATTTCTCCTAAGATCTGCCATGGATTCTTATAATAAGCATGATATGTTTTACCCTACAATGTCCACATGCATTTGTACAACATCATGTACTTCTATCATGTATACTCTATTTATTATTCCTCACTTTATCATTATACATATTATCACAAAGCCAAACCATAGGATAAACAAATACTCTACCCCAAAATATAGAAAATGACAACAAGAGGATTTACAGTTACTTACCTGGCAATGCTTTCCTTTTGGATTAGACGAATGATTACGGAGAACTACGTTGAAGGATCCAATCCATTAACAGGTAGTTGTTTGAGTGTTTGACTTCAGAGCTTTGTAATTTCTTGATTTATCTCAAGGTAAATGAAAATAACCTTCAACTTTTACCTTTAAAGCAAATCAATAGGATAAATTAGGGTAAAAATGCATTATCTTCATCAAATCCACTGATCACCTATAGGGAATCCATAGATGCTACCAAGTGTTCAATTTGCATTTATAATCGGTGGGAATTCATCTACTACATTTAATTGCATTTAATGTCAAAAGGAAGGGGGGTGATCTTTGAAAGATCAGGGGATATTCAAAATATGACCCCTTCTGGATAAAATGATCCCCTGACCTTTGAGAGAAAAAAATGAATGTAAAGGATCAGGTTATATGGTCAACGTTTGACAATGTGTATATCGGGTCACGAAATTAAGATCAGAGGCTATTCACAATATGACCCCACAGATAAAATGACCCCCTTCAGGAAATATTAGGGTGACATCATTATGTTGGTGACATTGTTTAATTATTATGATTTAATGACATCATTGTCATATTAAAGAATATGACAGATATAAGATATACACCTCCCCGCATATATAATGGAACAATGACGTCATCATCAGCATGATTTCCTTCATTCATTGGACTTGAATGACGTCACCATCATATGACATAGGGTGATATTTGTGAAGAGGGTGATATTCATAAGATGACTGATGTTAAAAAATATGACCCCCCGTGAGATAACTGAAGTCCTTTCAACAGGTAGATATCAGCTCCTACTTAAGTTTGACGTCTGCACATTGCACACCAGGCGATTATCAGGTGATAATTCTATATTAGGGTGATCTTGTCTAATATGACTAATGTTTGAAATATGACCCCCCCCATCTGCATTGGATATTAGGTTTGACTAAACATTGACTCAACATAACTCTCTTCCCTTAGACAATTTTGGGGTGATCTAAAAGGCAAACCTTCTTGGAATTTTGTGTACTTTCCAACCATGACATTACTAATGGGAACTACCAACTTTGGTAATTGACTTCATCATATGTGGAAAATCCACCCTCTTACAAGGCTACATGCATGACTGATTTTACCAAACCACCCAAAGCAGAAAACAAACAAGCCAAAGTAGAAAGAAAAGTTGGGTCCCTGTTTTGTCAGGGCAAAATGGGGCGTCTTGTGTAACCACACAACAACTTTCCACCAAAGAACATAACCAAATTCCAATGATTCAATTGATGTGATCACATTCTAACATAGCATTTTAACTCTTTGTAAGCATACATATTATAATCTTTCTGAATGATAGGGTTTTCATCATGGCAACAATGCTAGCAAATGATCAGGTGTGTACAGATGATTAATTATCCTCATCTTGAAAGTAAGTTGAAAACATGAGTAACTAATGTTAAGCTACATATTTTAGGAGCATCCTTCATAGAAAACTTGGATAGAGCCTTCCTGCTAGTAGGTGTCTATAGCCTCGGCAAGGTTATCTATACAATCCCCCTGAGTAGAGCCCCACTGCCAGCAGGCATCTATAGCCCTAGTAGAGTTACTTAGATGGCCTAATTTTATTCCTTTTGGATTTTCAATATTTATTCCTTTTGTTCATATGATGTCATCATGTAAGCTTAATGTGCAAGGCATGGTCACTTGTTGATTTAGGTTGGAGATTGCATTGGTAGCAAGGGAGTCCCTTTGGATTTTTCACTTAACACCTATACTTATACGTTCCTCAAACCCAAGGCTATTAGATGAGTCATTGTGAAAAATCACTTTAGTTAAGAAAAGGCACCATGATGAAAAGGATATCATAGACCTGATCACTGATACTCCTCAAAATGAGTCATAACCTATATAAGAATTTGTTCTCACCACTTGAATCTTAACAATTTGGTTATTTTCTTAGGGTGATGAGTTGCATCATCTTGACTAACTGAAACAAAACGCAACAAGCAAACAAACAAACAAAAAAAAATTGTACAAACAACTATACAATATACACATTATGATACATTTGACCTACATGACACTGTTTCAAGCTTGAAAATAATGCTTGAGAAACTATCCATTAACTGGTAATGGGACATCCTCACCGGTTAAAGTCTTGAGCCTGTAGGTGTTGTCTCCTAATATTTCAGAAACTTGAAAAGGACCTATCCAAAGTTTATCAAATTTACCATGATCTCCTTTCCTTTCATGTACTTTATCCCACATAAGGACTAAATCTAAAATTCTAAAAGCCTTAACTCTAGCTCTTTTGTCAAACCAACATTTGACAATAGCTTGATGTTTAACAAACTGATCAATTTCTCTATTCCTTTTTTCTTCTAGATGCACTAACTGAAGCACCCTGACTTCTTGTTTGTTATTTATGCCTAGATATTCTTGTGCAAATTGCAATGTGGGGATTTTTAGGTTAACAGGGAGGATGGGATCCACCCGATATACTAGATGAAAAGAAGAATTCCCTAATGCAGCCTTCATTCGGGTTCTATCTACCCACAATGCATACTTTAACTAGGTGTTCCACTCCCTTGGGTTCTTTTCTATCAATTTCTTTATGATGATCAACAAGTTCTTGTTTGTAGATTCTGCCAATCCATTCCCTTAAGGATAGTAATTTGAAGAAAACTTCAAAATAATTCCATGGTCAAAAGCCCAACTTGATAATCTTATCGATACAAAGGCAGATCCATTGTCACATACTAAAGCATAAGGAACTCCATACTTGGTTACTATGTTACTTTCTAAGAACTTGATAACATCCTCAGCATTGCATGTCTTACTACTGATAGCTTAAATCCACCTGGTACAATAATCAGTAACAATCAACACATACCTGTGGCCTGAAGATGATGGAGGGTTGATAGGTCCTATGAAATCCATTCCCCATTGAGCAAATGGGCGCATCTCCATCACTGATTGCAAGGGCTGAACAGCATACCTTTCTCTATTTTTAGCAACCTGACACATATGACAACATTTGATGTGTTCAACAGTATCTTTAAAAATAGTGGGCTAGTAATACCCTGCTCTGAGGATAGCATGAGTGGTAGCTAAGTATGATCTGTGTGTGGTTCCAAACTTGTCATGTAATTCTATTAACACAATGTCTTCTTCTTTCCTTTCTCGGCATCTAAGGTATATTCCCTCATAGTTCTTCTTGAAAAGAACTCCTCCTTTTATCATGTACTTTTGGGATTTTATCTTCAAGGCCTTCGTCTGTGAGGCCTGCAACTTTGAAGGACACCTTCCAATAATCAAGATATGCCTGATGTCTAAATACCATTCTCCAGTTTCCTTTGTATTTATGACATATTGTTGGCTCATAATGTTAGGATCAATTTTAGATATCATCTGACTCAAGGCTTGTCCTCTAACTAATTTCATGGGTGTTATGTCTATATTATACTCTTGGAGGATAGTTATCTATTTGGCTCTCTTTTCACCTGGTTCACTTTGTATTAAAAGCATCTTTACTATTGCATCTAGTACTACAGCGATCACTTTACTTCTCAAGATGTAATGTCTAAACTTATTGACTACTCGAACCAGAGTAAGTGCTTGTCTTTCAACATGCATATATCTAAGTTTTGCATCCCTAAAAGGACAACTCATGAAGGCTATAGGCTTTTCTTCTTTAGCCTCATTTCTTTGTGTTAATACCGTTGCAGATGTATGCTCTGAAGCAAATGAGTATATGTAAAAATCTTTGGTATAATCTGGACTAATTAGAATAGGAGCATCAGATATAGCTTTCTTGATATCTTCAAAAGCTGCTCTAGCTCTAAGTGTCCACTCAATTTTGGCATCCTTCTTGAGCATTGCATTCAATGGTCTGACAATCTCTGCAAAACCAATAATGAACTTTATAATGAAATTGATCTTACCAAAGTAAGATTTGAGCTCCTTCTTACTCCTAAGGAGTTGTATCTTCATGATTGATTCTACTCTCGCAGGGTCAATGATGATCCCATTCTCTATTATTAAGTGACCTAATAACTTCCCTGTGGTTACACCAAATATGCATTTCTTAGGGTTTAGGGATATTCCATAATGTTTACAGTTCTTTAGTACTTTCTTGAGGTCTTCTACATGATTTCATCTCTCTTTAGAGAAAACTATCAAGTCATCCATGTATATGACAATGCATTTACCAATTAATCCCCTGGAGGCTATATCTATTGCTCGCTGAAAGGTGGCCCCAACATTTATCAATCCAAAGGGCATGCACTTGTAGGTGAATATTCCCCACTTATTGGTGAATGCAATCTTCAATCTATCTATCTTATCTACCATCACTTGGTTGCAACCTGAAAAACCATCTAAAAATGACATCATCTTTGCACCATTTACAATCTGCAAGACTTCATCCAGAGAAGGAAATATATAATTATCCTTTTCAAAAGCTCTATTTAAATTTCTAAAGTCTACACACAACCTTATGTCACCATTCTTCTTCCTTACTGGGACCAAGTTAAACACCCATGTGGAATGTCTCCCAGGAAATATGATTCTGGCATTAAACAATTTCTTCTCTTCTTCAAAAATGATGGGCTCCAATAAAGCATTAACAAGTCTTTGTTTCTATCTGAAGGGCTTGACATCTGGCTTTAACAGTATAGTATGAGTTATGATTGAAGTATCGTAATTTTTCAACTCATCATATGTCCAAGAAATAACATGAATATAATCTTTAAGTGCTTGGGTTATCCCTACCATTTCTTCTTTTGTACACACCTTTGCAATTAGGACATTCCTTTTCTCTACATCTTGTCCTATATTGACTAGTGAATATTCCCCTCCATCTACTTTAGGGAGATCTTTCTATTTTAGGATGTTATCTAAATCAAATGGTCTTTCCAACTCTATCATTCCTTTAGGAATCTTGTTACTCAGCAGCTCTACGATCTCTTCTTCTTCCCAGGTACAATCTTCCACATTTCTTTCATCTATGATATGTGTATCAAACGCATCTCTATTGGATATGAAGTCTAAAATGTGCTGGTCATCATCAAACACTTGAAGATTAATGGCATTATCTGGTACAGAGGGTACTGACACTAATTCAACTAAAAATCTCTTCAAACCAGATATGGATAATGGTTCCAAAGTACTTGCAGCTTGGGCCAAGGCATCTGCCCTGTGATTTTGTTCTCTAGGCACATGGGTGATGTTAAATGCATCAAAATATTCTATGAGATCTCATACCCTATGTATTTAATTAGACAACTTCTTGTAATTACAAGAATATATGCCTCTTACATGTCTTACTACTAATTCTGAGTCTCCATAGACATGCAAAATCTTTACTTTCTTTTTGAGTGCAAACAACATCCCATGGATTAGAGCTTCATACTCTGTAACATTATTTGTGCATGCGAATTGTAATCTATATGCTACTAAGTAGGATTTACCAGCTAGATCAATAAGATCTATTCCTACTCTAGCCCCTTGTTTTGATATAGATCCATCAAACCTGAGGATCCATGGCTTATCTTCAGTTAAAGGTTTATCTGGGCCTTCTCTTTTCTTTTTAGCTCTAGCAGCTGTACCACTTGATATCCATCTTAATTTTGGTGTTTCAATCTTATCAAACTTTACCTTATCTAACTAATGTGAAGCTAATATTCCCTTTTCTTCTTTATCATCAAAAGGAGGATCTTTTGAACAAAGCAACGTCTGGTTTTCCAGAATATGCAAACATAATGAGCAAGTAGTTTCTAAATGTGGTGCTTCATTTAACCTGCACCATCCCTCAATTAGAACATCTTGTGGGGATCTTTGCTGCTGTATCATCTTCTCAATTTGTTTTGATAAAAATTCCTGAAACTTGGACAAATTACTGTCTCCATCTTCATCAAATATTTCATAACCTAACTCAACCAAGCAATCGGTCCCTGGGGTGATATTCTTGTTACTTTTAGAATTACTCCCGCTACACACCAACATCTCATCTATCATTTGAACAAGACTTTCATCATGATATGTGCTTTCTTCTATTCCTACAAATGACAGACAAAAATTAGTATCACTATCACTATCTACAAAACTTACACCGGATGATGATGATGCCCCCTCACTGCATGCCTGTTCTAGTTCCATCATATCTAAGCAAGCATCACAGGTCTTTTCAGAATATGCCTCGTCATGTAACTTGCACCATCCCTCAATTAGAACATCTTCAATAGACATTTTTAACGATTGGCAACGTTGCACCTCTTTGGACAAGTGCATTTCAAAGTTCTTGAAGTGATCTATTTCTATCTCATTTTCAAAACTACAATTAGACTCTAAAATTATTCTATCATCCTGAAGATTGTCATTATGAAGATGAACATCATACATGAGGATCTCCTCTATCTTGATGGTCTAGGGTATGATGGAATACACTCTAGGTTCAACATCTACATACATGATCTCATTGGTTTTATTGTACTCAGTAATCATATGTTTCATGTGAGCCTCAACATCTATCCTTATTTGATTAGGTATTCCTTTCCAAGGTAACCACATGTGACTAAAATCAATGGACATGTATCCATTGAGTATTTTTGACCAATCCCTGCTGAGCAGCATCCCATAGGTATGTGGTATATCTACTACCTAAATATCAATGTAGTATTGGATTCTTGGATCTGATGCTAACTGCATATGGATGTGAGTCAATTCTCCCACGACACTCACCTCTGTTTTATCTAACTATGTTACTTTCTTCAGTGATTTGGCAGGATGTAACCCTAAGGCGTTACATATAGATAGAGGCATTACATTAGTAGATGCACCTGAGTCTACTAAGCAATTATGAAAATTCTTACTAAACATCCTTATGGTAAGGACAAAAGTAGGCAACTCAGTTTTATCTCTGTAAAGAGTCATGTGTGAAGTCTCTACAACTTGAACAGTGGCTGGAGTTTTGTGTTTAACATTAATATCCTTAATAGCATGATCTTTATTCCCAGTCTAACTTGAGGTAGGATTATCCTCTTTTGGAGCAAGATCATCTAAGGATTTCATGAAATATTTTTTAATAGCTGGGGTTTTGAGTAATTCTGAAAATGACAGGTTGATCTTGATCTTTTTCATTTCATCTGCTAAGTATGTGACCAATTTATTAGACTCAGGGGGCAGATTGCCATCTTTTGGTACTATATTTTGTGGTGCTAAGTACTGAGCATTAACTTTAGGAAATCTAGGGTTATTGCTTGCCTTAGGATCAGGAGGAGTGTTGAAATTATTTGGAGGCAATGATGTAGTCAAAGGACCAGCAGGTCGGTTGGGGTTATTCCTTAAGTTGTAATTATGTCTACCCTGATACTGTTTTTGATAAGTATACACCTCTTCATGTTCAACTGATGGCTCATTTTCATCTTCAAATGGAAAAACATAATTGGTTTCAAAAGTCATAGCTAAGTCTTCACATGCTAAGGTGTAATTCTCATGAGGTGACATTGTCTGCTGATGAGGATGATTGATGAAACTTTCTAATACAAGAGTAGAATCATATCCATAGTGGACAATTTCATTTCCTTCAACACAAGGTGGATTACCCTCAGTATTAGATACTTCAGTTTGGAATATACTAGCGACTATCCTAAACTGAGGTCAATCCAGCTCTGCATGAGCATTGGTATTATGTATCCTACACCAGTTTGTAAGAGCTACCTCTACTAGGTTCACTCTAGTGGTCTGCTTAGGTTCACTAGGAGGCTGATTATCTAGGGGTGATGGTAGAGAACCATTGTTTGGCCTAGTGTTCCACACTCTAGGTTGTCTAGGGGGATTATTGTTACTATTGTTGTTATTATAGTTGTTATTGTGTCCCCTATCAGGATAACTAGATCTATCATTGGCATATCCTTTATTCTTATTTGGTTGAGAATAGAAATTTTGACTCCTCAAATGAGTGATCTTAGTGGTGAGTTTCCTCAGTTGTGTTGATATCTCTTTAATTTCTTCCTTTTCTTCCTAAACTTTGGCTACTACGTTCTCTATTTAGGGTTTAAAGAAGGAAGAGCCATTGTTATTATTATTGGACTATTCCACAACCTGAGGTACCTGTGTATGTCCTGAATATTGCAACACTTGACCATTTCTGTTTGGAAGTGGCATGATACTGAGTGGAGGTATCTATAAATGGCTTGGCATTATAGCTGGAGGTACCATAGCTCCATTGGTTTGTTGTTGAGCAGGATATGTAGGATAAATAGGGAGTGTAGGAAACACAATATTAGGTGTTGGAGTAGGAATCAACTGTTGACTAACTTTGACAGCTTCTTCAAAAGCTCCTACCAAGGTTGTGAGACCAGGATGTGTTCTCTTGATAAACATAGAAGTCAGGGGATCTAAGGCTGAGTAGTATATACTCCTAGTAGCTTCATCTACTACAATATAGGGAGCAACTAGCTTTGAGAGCATCTTTTGGAATCTTGTGTTGAAAGTGGCAATAAGTTCTCCCTCAAATCTCTTGATTGTGGAAAAGAGATGAAAATTCATTGAAGGATCTATAGATATTTTGAATCTATCCTTAAAAGATTTCTCCAAGGCAGCCTTTGAGTTGACTGAACCTTGACCAAGACTGATATACCAATTATATGCCTCTTCCCTTAAATAAAATGGAAATAACCTGCATACCACATCCTGATGTCCAATTCTCGCTCTACAATAGGCTTCCTTGAATGTTCTAATGTAATCATCAACATCCTGATATGGATGATATTTAGGAAAAATTTTGTCGGGATTTTTGGGTAAAGGATGATATGCAGTGAAAGTCAGAGGTGAGTCTACAGTAAAGAATGACATTGTGACTGGTGGAGGTTGGATTGGGGACATGACAGGTGGTCCTGTAGGTATTTGCAACCTGATAGGAGTTATCATAGTGCATTCTGGTGAAGCTCTTGATGCACTAGAACTAGGAGAATGATGAATATCTACTGTTCTAGGTCTGAGTCCCCAGATAGGCAATTCCTCAAAGAGTCCACTGGAGCTGGACCTGGTATTTGGCTTGAGAACCAAGATTTCTTGAATTTAAGATAATTTGGCTTGTTTACTATAAAGGTCAGCTAAAGCACTCAAGCAAAGGATGTATTTATGATCAGAATCTAAAACTGACTGGATATTTATGCAATATTTGCAGAAATGATGCAAATATGAGGTGATGTGAGACTTTTGGACACAAGCAACAAGATATCAGGTATCCTAAGCAAATTACTTCAATGCCTTAGTAAAAAGACTTGAAAGAGAACTTATCTTTTGAATATCACAGAAATAGACTACAAAGCTTAAAATATTTATGCTCAATTTTGAAAACTTTGCAATGGATAGGGACAAATAGACTCAAAACAACAAATCTTTGCACACGACTTGAAGTACAAAGCTACGTGAGTATTACCTTTCCTTCTGTGTTACTGAATCACCCTTAGATGGATAAGGCCCTCCTTCTAACACCAATTTATGTTGATGATGATTGTTAGTCATAACAACATGCATAAAAATTTGCACAACAAACCTTTATTATCTTGTAAAGTATGATCAACTTAGGATAAGTTGATGAATCCAAGTCTCCGTTGATCAGGTCATGATCACCTGATGTTACTTAGAGGTTGATGTGACATACTGTTTTCCATTTCAAGGGTTCTTACATTTGTTCAGGTGATCAGTATTGCACTATATTCTATAAATTCACTCCACAAAGATGTCAATTCTACTCTATTTTCAAAGATTGCTGAGATGTTTGTAAGTTTGATCAATTCTTCTGATCATTGATCATTATGAACTTACTCCTGCACTGCATATCTATTCAAATTATGTGTCTATAAGTGGATACTTATATGTATTTCATGGATATTTATCTAACTTTGCATGATATTTATCAATTTGACATGCTTTTACTCAAAATATGCTCTGTATTTTCAATTACCTATGGGATATTTGCATATTTCATGTTTTATTTGCTTTTGATTGTATGTTATTTGCAATTATGCAGATGATCTATAATGAAATTCAAAGAATTTTAAAAGAATACTTCTACTTTTAGTGAACCTTTAGTTATTGAATCACATACAACAAGATACATTTATGGAGAGAAGAAATCAAACCATAGGTCACCAAGTTGTTCCACAGCTAGATATGGTTGATGCTAACTTCAAAGGAACTAGGAATGAAAACAATACATGCAGGCTAAAAAGCACTCCAAGGGTAGCTAATTAATGAATATATCCATGTTTCAATCATCGATTACTCAAGATTTACAATGATTTGTAATCAAAATAGATTCTCTTTCATTAAGTATGCATAGCATGTATATTTACAATAACTTTAAAATAAGTCCTGAACTTTTCAGCATTTAGATTTCAATTAAGTTTTAAATGACTAAAAGATTGCACCCCTACACCTTTTACAGAATAAGGTGAGAAGGTAGTTAAAATTGACCAATGATCAAGATTTATCAATTTAGATAAATGGTTGACAATTCCCCTATGACTTAGTCAACTTTTCCTCAGGGCACAGGTTGCCAACTGGCGACCATCTATATGACTCACTATTTATGAGTACCTCATGCATATGCTCACTCAGTGATGCATCTTCATTCATTCCTCAGGTTCTTTTTCTTCATCATTCTCCTCATCTTCATCACTTTCACTATCACTATCACTCTGATATACATCCTCTTGTATGTGGACCTTTACTGCTGTCCTGATATGTTCATATGCTTGTACTATTTTATCAACCTCTCCCGCATCCCAGATTCTAGCTTTTGCTATTGCATGTTTATGAGATTGGAACATAGCCTTGAGAGCTTCCAGCTTACATTTCCTACTGTTTAATGTTTCATTGTATGTTTCTACTTTAACTTTTATCCTCATAATTTTATTCATTACTTCATCTGTCATGTGGGTGAGAGGGTCATCTGCTACTGTCTTAAAATTATCATGCAAAGCTTTAATAGCAAAGTCTACATCCTGATTCTCAATTTTTCCTTCTATTTTCCCTTCTAGGGCCTCAAGGATTTTTGCTTCATATGCCATCATACTGTGTAATTTAACATTAATATCCCTGAGTTTTCCAGTGCACTTCTTCAAGATATCACACTCAAACTGATATCCTCATACCATATACTTTTCAGTAGGGCAATATTATTATCCAATACATTATTGCTTATCAAAATTTGTGAATCAATTCTCTTCATTTCACTTAGAGCAATCAAGTCCTTTTCCAATTGGAATGACCATTTTCCTACATCATTCTGCATTTTATCTACCTTCCTCTTTAGACTACTCAAAGAATTCCATCTCTATAGAAAGGCTCGCAATACATCTTCAGACCCAATGAGAGCTGAAAACATCCATTTTTCCATCACCATTGCCTCATGTTTCATCAGGTCCAATTTGGTGACCTCTTCTTGTGATATGACAGTCAATGGGACTGCAGGATCAACTAGTGCATTATCAGGGTTAATTAACCCTTTTATAAAAGAATGTAGTTGAGCAATATGCTCCTTGTGCATTTTATTCTTCTCTTTTTCCTTCTTCACCCTTTGGGTTAAGGAATCAATAATATCTTTCCCCTCTTGACCTTCCTGGTCCTCATTGACAAAACCTAGATCAACACTTGTGATATGGAATTCCTCTAGGCTAATTTTTCCATTGTCCTTTTCAACTATGGAAAGTTCTATCTATGTAGTTCTTCTACCTGTGGTAGGATCTCTTTTTATGGTAGATGTTAATGTGGCCTTCCTCTTTGGCTTCATCATTTTCTCAGCCAACAAGGTAGAAACATCAAACTCTTGAATTTCTGACACTTGTTCCATACCTATTTCTTTTTCTAGCCACTGGCACATCACCTCCAAATCCTTGGTGGCCTTTGTCAATATCATGTCTGCCATGTTCTCCAATATCCACTTCTATCCTCTATGGAGAAGGCACCTTCTTGATTTCTTACTCATGTATTTCTTCATGAGGGGGATCTTGTTGGAGTTCTTCCCATTGAGGGGTTGCCTTCTGCAAAGGAGGATCCTATGGAATTTCCACATTTTTATTCTATACTTGATCCTGTACTCCATCCTTCATATTTCCATCTTCTTTAATATTTTTCTCATCTAGTTGCATATTGACATCTTTGGATGTCTATGTATTTTGTCCCTGAGGATCACCGTGATCATGGGTCATTTCCTATACTCCACCTGATGAACTAATATCTTGTGTCTTAGGGTCCTCCTAACCTGATTTGTCTTCTATTCTTGGGACTTATCTCAAATCTCGCTGAGTCTGAGCAACATCAGCATCTGATATATCCTGATCACCCCCACTCTTTTGTTGAACTTCTAATATTTTTGGTTCTGTAGGTGTCTCATGCTGTTGCTGACCTAGATCAATAGTAGTTCCATCCTTCTCTACATGCTCTGCCACTTTAGTCTTCTTTGGTTCCTTGGGTGCACCGGTTTCTTTTCTTGGGCTTATGCTAAATCTACAGTTGCAGGGCTAGTCACCTGTTCAACCAAGTTGTCGAGCCTTATCTGTGGGCTGTCCTCTTTGGGCTATCTTGTCTCATTTCCTCTATTTGCTTTACTTCCGCCAACACCACCAGCTGTGCTAATTGAGTTCCATGAGGCCTCATGTGGGTGTTGGAAACTACAGTTTCCATTTGTTGAGAGGCCACATTCTGAACCACCTCATCATCAGACAAATCTTATGTATCTTCCAAAGAGAAAGGTGTACCCTGACTTATTATAGACATTTCTCTCATCTACTCCTCCACTTTCTCAATTTTGAATTTGATTATTGTGGGAAGAGGAACATCATGTTGCAGTTCCTTCCTGAAAACCTCACCACTTGCTCCTCTCAAAATGATGGGGTCAGTATAGATATCCCCCCTCATGGCCGTTCTTTGTTTCTTGGGTGGTGACATCGGCAGCATCACCCTCCTCTTCTTTCTAGCTACTAGCAAGTCATCACTTCTAGGTTCCTTATTCAACTATTCTTCTTCCAAAGGGACTCCCTCTTCCACTTCTTGCTACAGGGTTTGGCCTTCCACCTCCACCTCTGTAGTTTCAACAGTGGGCTTCAAAATTCTTTTGGTTTTTGGTTTTTTGATTAGAGGCTGTGGAGATGACATAGATGCCTAAGCTGATGTAGATGCACCTGTAGCTAATGTGGCAATCCTTTCTATTATCACTGCCTTTGGTTCATCTTCACTTTTCTTACCCATAAGGGGGATTCTCTTTTGTTTTTCTGTAGGTAATCTTTCCCCATTGGATTTTCTCTTTTCAGTGAGGAAATCATCATATTCCTCATCAGATACCTCTTGCCTCTTCTTCTTGGTATCAACTTCAAGGGCAACACCCATTTTCTTTAATCTTTATATATCTTCATCTAACCAAGCTTGGGTTAGCTAGATCACCCCACTTGTCAGCTGATCTAAAGATATATCTTCCTGTTCTGTAAGATCTGGGGCTGATATGGTGTCATTATACATCTTTTTGTCCTCATATTCATTGGACATGATTTTCCCATCATCCTTACACATTTGCATTGACATCGGGATGCAGTCAAAGGTTTTGATTTGATTCAAGGTGAGTCGTTGATATTGTTTTCTTCTCACCTCAAGCTCATCATCACAATTAGTCTAGAAGTCTTCTAGATGCTTTTGATGTATTGGTTTTCCTAGTATCTTCTTCATCCTTCCATAATGATCATATGATATATTTAGGGGAAATGGTTGTAAATAAATCAATTTTAACCCCTCGATGACATGCTTTATACTTTCTAAATCTGGGTACATGTACCAGCACATGGATACTAGAAACAAAACTAGAGGTATCTTCTTCTGTGCCTTGTAGGCGTCAACTATTGTAGATACCTGCCTAAAAAATTCCATCAACATGACCCAATCAGTGGGGTATCTTGGCAACATAAGAGGTTGTCCCTCAAATCCTTCTATCTTGATGTATGAGAAAGTTGCAAATTGGATAAACCAGGCTCCATGCTAATAAATAATTTCATGAGCTTCAATGCTCAGCCTTTTCATCCTATCCTCCTCCATAGTTATGACCAGATGCATGGAGAATGCATCATTTACCAGTTTGTAGTCTAGGAGGTATTCCTTCCTTTGTAATTGGGGATAATGATCCCATATGTGTGCATCATCAGCATCACCACCAGCCTTACCCACTATCTTCAAAGCATCAAAAGTTCCTTTATATGCGCATGAGTACACCACATATGAGGTCATGTAAAATAAGCATGTTTGCCCTCCTAGGCTCCTCATTCCCTCATCCAATGCATCACTGATGATCTTAGGCCATAGTGGCCTATTTTCTGCATATAAGACCATCTGGATGATCCCAAACATCTAGTTCTTGAAATTTCTAGCATGAGCCCTACCAGTAATCCTGCTCAGTAGAGTGATCATATATTGGTACTCATCATCAAAATCAAACTTGTATAGATGCACAGGTAGTTTGGTTGAGGAAGCATATGTGGTGCTCTTTGATCTCCATTGGTATATCCTCTTCCTTGCATTTTTCTTATTACTGTTATACTTTGTTTCCAACTTGCGGAGGTCCACACTCACTACCTTCTTCCAAACTGGAAGATTGAAAGTGGCAGTAATGCCCTTGACTGAGAAGTCTGCATATATCCTCCCATGTTTCTCTACCCATCTAGTTTCAGGGTTGTAATTTCTAGTGCATTCTACTACCATCTCTAGAGCATCCATAGCATACGGAAAACTAGCTACATGCCACATACCTAAGACATATACCTCATCTAGAATGGGATTGTCCTTATCATGATCCAATCTTGTTGACCATACTGCCAAGTCTGTATCCCCTTGGTGTGTATCATCAATAACTATGTAGTTGAACTGCACCCCCTCAGGCTGGACAAACATGGGCTTGAGGAAATCTACCTCAGACCTAATTCTCCTGAAATCTACCATGGATTCCTATAATAAACATGATATGTTTTACCCTACAATGTCCACATGCATTTCTACAACATCATGTACTTCTATCATGTATACTCTATTTATTATTCCTCACTTTATCATTATACGTATTATCACAAAGCCAAACCACAGGATAAACAAATACTATACCTAAAAATATAGAAAATGACAACAGGAGGATTTACAGTTACTTACCTAACAATGTTTTCCTTTTAGATTAGATAACTGATTATGGAGAAGGGCTATAGACACTCAAGATCACCCATTCCATTACGTTGAAGGATCCAATCCGTTAACATGTAGATGTTTGAGGTTTTGACTTTGGAGCTCTTTAATTTCTTGATTTATCGCAAGGTAAATGAAAATAACCTTTCAATTTTACCTTTAAAGTAGATCAATCGAACAAATTAGGGTAAAAATGTGTTGTCTTGAGCAAATCCGTTGATCACCTGTAGGGAATCCATAGATCTTGCCAAGTGTTTAATTTGCATTTGTAATTGGTGGGAATTCATCTACCACATTTAATTAGATTTAATGTCAAAAGGAAGGGGGGTGATCGGTGATCTTCTAATGATTGGGGGATATTCAAAATATGACCCCCTCTAGATAAAATAAACCCCTCGCCTTTTAGCAGAAAAACTGAATGCAAACGATCAGGTGATATGGTCAACATTTTACCATATGTATATTGGGTGACAAACTTAAGATCAGGGGCTATTCAAAATATGACCCCACTAATAAAATGACCCCCTTCAGAAAAGATTAGGGTGACATCATTATGTTAGCAACATTGTTTAATTATTATGTTTTAATGACATCATCGTCATATTAAAGAATATGACGAATATCAGATATATACCTCCCCGCGGATAAAATGGAACGATGACATCATCAGTGTGATTTCCTTCATTCATTGGTCTTGGATGACATCACCATCATATTGATATAAGGTGATATTTTGGAAGAGGGAGATATTCATAAGATGACTGATGTTAAAAAATATGACCCCTCGCGAGATAACTAAAGTCCTTCCAACAGGTAGATATTGGCTCCTACTTAAGTTTGACATCCACACATCGCACACTAGGTGATTATCAGGTGATAATCCTATATCAGGGTGATCTTTTCTAATATGACTGATGTTTGAAATATAACCCCCCCTCTATGTGGGATATCAGGTTTGATGGAACTTTAACTCAACATAACTCTCTTCCCTTAGACAATTTTTGGGTGATCTAAAAGGCAAACCTGCTTGAAATTTTATGTACTTTTCGACCATGATGTTATAATTGGGAACTACCAACTTTGGCAACTGACATCATCATAGTGGCAAATCCACCCTCTTACAAGGCTACATGCATGACTAATTTTACAAAACTGCCCAAAGCAGAAAACAAACAAGCCAAAGCAGAAAGAAAAGTTGGTTCCCTATTTTGTCAAGGAAAAATGGGTTGTGCTGTATAACCACACAATACATATGTAGGATGATACATAGATTAAGTAGGGTTGGGTGGGTAGTAATCATATTGAGTATGCTGGCTTTCTTGAAAAGCTATGAAATTTAGGCTAAAACCAGCTGAATGCTTTGCTTGATATTCATTATATGATGGATGATATGACATGCTCACATGAAAGATAGACATGTTCACTCACTCAAAAGATGGAAAAAACTAAAACTAGAATTACTTGAAATAAAAGAACTCCTGATTTTGTCTATTTTTTTTCCATTGACTGCAAAATCTGATCTATTAAACTAGAAAATAAGAGTCGCTAGGTACTTGAAAAATAAAGGTCTGAAAGCCTATAAAATCTGGTGGTCATACCAAAACAATAGCAATAATAAGTCCTTTTTAAACTGAAAATCAATTCAAATGTCCCACCAGACATGCCTAAAACTATTGATGAGTAGGATTGCACCCGTTATACAGAGCTGTGAAGCTCAGCAATCCTGTGTAACATGGGATCAAACATATGCTTTGGGTGACCTATGGTGAGCTTGAACCTCCAGATTATGGGTTGGTTCCCTTATCATATTCAATTGGATCTATGACTTTGAGATGGAAAAGGGTAAAAAGGATCTTCTAAAAGCACTAAAACTATAATAAAAAGTGTGGTGATGCACCTAAACTAACAATGCAACTCACAATAGATCTTAGAAAATCTATCCACACAAACCATTTTTGGCAATTTGATCACAAAAGGCTAGAAATGATTTTCGTTTTGAAGGAAAATAGTTTTCCACAACATAAAAGAAAACTACTCCAATTGTACAGCCTAAGACCTATGATTTTCAATGCCATCTAATACATGAAAGTACAAATGAGACAATGATTTTAAAGGTTTTGATGTTTAAATGCAATAAAACCTCATCAAATCATTCACAAAATATCTATTTATGGAAATGTAGACACTTGATTCAACTAAAAAATAAAAGAATAATTGTATAAAAGACAAAGTATAGAACCTGTAACCTATTGTAATATCTATAAATCTACAATAAATGAGTTACAAAACCTTCTTTCTCTTTCAAAGTGTAAAGAGAAAAAAAGGGAAGAACTCAAAAAACCTAAGTTTTTCTTGCAATATATAATCTGATCTCTCCAAGAGACCTAGAAAAGTCAACCACAATCTACTACCTCTAAAAATAAGCTCTCAAAATTGATCCACGAGTAAATAAGAAAATCCCTTAAAATAAGGGTTATAACTATCCCAAAATGAGTAAAAATAGCTCCAAACTGTTCTCCTCTATATGTTTGACCAAAAAGTTGCATGATTTTGGATTGCAAGTGATGTGGGCAAAGAGTAAAGTAATTTTGGAGAATTACTTTATTATGAGTTACATTTTGTTCTATTTTCTTGATTTTACAATTTGTGAAAAAAAAAAGTAATTTATAATGATATTACTTTATTATTTGTTTACATTATTTGAGTGTTAAAAACATGCAAATTTGGATGAAGAGAGTAAAACAACACCTTATGTCTCCCATGCATAACCCTGCACTTCAGTTCAACTCCTCTCCTATTTTCATGTGCCTTAAAAGACTTATGATAAAGTCTAGAGTGGCATTTTTGGGAAAATATAAAAAATTTAAATTTTTTATTTTTATTTTATTTTTTTGGATATTTTCTACATCTTAGTAAATTGCATTTTTGGAGGCCTTGCAAGCAAAATCAAGACAATCCACTGTCGGGTAGTGTTGCCATTATGCTTAGCAACATGGAATGCAAGCTAGATAATTGGTTTATCTTTCTAACGAGTCCAAAAATGTTGAATTCTGATCAAGTAGCGAGGAGTTATGACCCTGCCAAAAAGTTTTTTTTTTTTTTATATTTTGGATATATGGTCTTCAAGTACTTGTATCTACACAGTGAACAAACATGTTAGATAAAATGTAGACTCTGGAGCCTCTCTCTTGATTGTCTTGATCTGATATTCTCTTCCTTCCTGCTTCATTTGAAGTCACTTGCTTCATGAATGCATTAGAAAACAATTCTTACAGCCCAGCCTAATTGGGCTACCAAGCACAATTTGGTAACATTTTTGGTGACCTCTTAGGGGTGTTTTCCTACTAAACAAAGAAGAACCAGTAGCCTTAAAATTCCATTGGGCATATGAGTCTCTTCTTACCTGAATCTTTGAAAAATCTCTTGCAACTCAAACTGATTGAAAACTACAACAGTGAAACAAAACTAAAAATGAAACTATTTTGACCTATATAGGACATGGCCAACCAAATGTGCATGTGCACTTCTTGGAAAACAAAAATAATGAACTAAAATTCTATTGTACCATACACTAACCAGCCATTGAAGCTAGTCAAACAAACCCATTAACTGGCTTTATAAAATAACTCCTCTTTCTGATTAAGAAAGGATGTTCTACAAGGTGATTTACACTAATAAGATATGATTCATAAGAATATACCTTATAGAATTTTGCAAAATTCTGTCAAGAACAAAAACAAACTCACCCACCATCTGAACTTGATCATGTATACTTCTACTATGATGTGAAAAACTAATCTGATTATGCTGTTATGTGGCTGAAATCTCATCTTTATGTATAGCAGTAACATGTCTCCTTATCTAGCTCAATTTAAATAGGTAACTCATCAATCCAAGCTGAAAGATGAGTGTGTTGATCAACCTCTTTTATTTCTCCACCCTGCCACTCTAATTGATCTTCTAAGATAAATACTAAAACATTTTCCTCAATTTCAACAAAACAAGGAAGGTCATTAGCTAAATCATTGGAAGACTCCTCTTGAAAGGTATTCTCCTATTTAATCTTATGTTGTTCTAATTGGTAATGTTCCATAGCTGCACACATTAAATTTACATTCCCAGCTTTCTTCCTTATGAGTGGGCTATCTTGAAAGACAGTGGGTCCATCCTTACAAAGGCAAATAGTGATAGGATAATCAGATTCATCTGAGAGGGAAACTTGGAGATTTTCTTGAGTTTCCTAGATGATAAAAGGCTCTTGAAGTGGCTAGTCATGAGGAATAATAGATTTAGATTATGCTAACATTAGCTCTGACAATCATAATAGGTTTGTAAAATTTGGGATCTTGACCTTAGGAGGATTAGGAGGCTCACTATTCTTAAAACATGGAATTTGGTACATACTAACCTCATCCTGAAAGGGCTGATCTTGAATTAAATGAGTTGTTTGAATCTCATGCCTATGAATTTGAGTGAGCAAAATCTCATCTACTCCTCCTTTGCAAGCATCTCCCACTCAAACTATATTTTTTTTGCCTCCCACTCCTGCTCATGAAGGTAGGCCTAATAATCTAGTTCATGTTGCTACAAATCAAACTCTTCATATCTTTTGATCTCATCCAACTGCTCTTTTAAGTCTAGCAATGTGTTTTTGATATCACTAAATTCAAATCTGTCAGAATCTAGTTGTTGAATCTAACCATATGTCGGCTGATACATAGATTGAACAGGGGTGGGTAGGTGGTAATCATATTGAGTATGCTGGCTTTCTTGAAAAGCTATGACATTTGGGCTTAAACTAGATGCATGCTTTCCTTGATATTCATGATATGATGGATGATATGACATGTTCCCATGAAAGATAGACATGTTTACTCATTCAAAAACTAGAAAAAATTGAAACTAGAATTACTTGAAATAAAACAACACCTGAGTTTGTCTATTTTTTTTCCATAGACTCAAAATCTGATCTGTTAAACTAGAAAATAAGAGTCACCAAGTACTTGAAAAATAAACCTCTGAAAGGCTGTAAAATATGCTAGTCATCTCAAAACAACAATAATAATAAGTCCTTTTTGAACTGAAAATCAGTTCAAATGTCCCATGAGTCGTGCCAAAAATTGTTGACAAGTAGGATTGCACCCATTATGCAGAGCTATGAAGCTTGGTAATCCTGTGTAACATGGGATCAAACATAGGCTATGGGTGACCTATGGTGAGATTGAACCTCTAGATTATGGGTATGTTCCCTTATATTATTCAATTGGATCTATGACTTTGGGATGGAAAAGGGTAAAAGAGATCTTCTAAAAGCACTAAAATTGTAATAAAAAGTGTGGCGATGCACCTAACTGACAATCTAACTCACAATAGATCTCATAAAATCTATCCACATAAACCACTTTTGGCAATTTGATCACAAAAATAATTCTAAGGAAGGCTGGAAATGATTTTCTTCTTGAAGGAAAATGGTTTTCCACAACATGAAAGAAAACTACTCCAATTGCACAGCCTAAGACCTGTGATTTTCAATGCTATCTAATACATGCAAGTATAAATGAGACAATGATTTTAAAGGTTCTGACGTTTAAATGTAATTAAATCTCATGAAATCAATCATAAAATATGCATCTATGGAAAGCTAGACACTTGATTTAGCTGAAAAATGAAGGAATAATTGTATAAAAAGATAAAGTATAGAACTTGTAATCTATTGTAATCTCTATAAATCTACAATAAATGAGTTACAAAACCTTCTTTCTCTTTCAAAGTTTAAAGAGTAAAAAGGGGAAGAACTCAAAAAACCTAAGTTTTTCTTGCAATATATAATCTGATCTCTCCAAGAGACCTAGAAAATCAACTGCAGTCAACTGCCTCTAAAAATAAGCTCTCAAAACTGATCCATGAGCAAACAATAAAATCCCTAAAAATAAGGGTTAAAGCTATCCCAAAATGAGCAAAAATAGCTCCAAACTGTTCTCCTCTATATGTTTGACCAAAAAGTTGCATAATTTTGGACTGCAAGTGATGTGGGCAAAGAGTAAAGTAATTTTTCACAATTACTTTATTATGAGTTATATTTTGTTCTATTTTCCTAATTTTACAACTTGTGACGAAGGGCGGGTGCAAAACGATGGGGGTCCAAAAAGTGGCCAAATTCTTAAAACTTTTTAAAAAGCCATAACGCGAGCATGTTATTGTTTTCTTTGCATTTTTTTTATTTTTTACAAATGTTTGCCCAATGTTTAAGGGTCGAGGGTTTCATGGTTGAAGGATTAGGGTTTAACGCATACTGTCAAGGGTAGAGGGTTTAGGGTTGAAGGTTTATGGGATGAGGGTTGAGGATTTAGGGATGAGGGTTAAGGGATTAGGGTTTAAGGTATAGTGTCGAAAGTAGAGGGTTTAGGGTTTAAGGTTTAAGGGTTGATGGTTGAGGCTTTAGGGATATGGTTTAGGGTTTAATATATAGTGTTGAGGGTTCAGGGTTTAGGCATAGAGTTTAGGATTTAAGTTTTTAGTGTTGAGGATTTAGGGATAGGGTTTACAATTTAAGGTTAAATGAGAGACCTAGATGGCTAAGGATAGATGGAGAGGTAGACAAGGAGTGACTAAGAAACTTAGATAGGGGAGAGGTAGAGGTGAAGGGAGAGATAGAAATGAGAGAAAGAGAGGTGAGGGGAGAGATAGAATAAAATGAGAGAGTTAAGTTGACAACTTGAGGGAAAGATGGGTAAGGAGGAGGGAGAGAGGTGGAGAGGAAGGGAAATATCTAGAGAGCCATGAGAGATATGCAAGTGAGAGACCTACAACCTAGGGAGAGATGGGTGAGAGAGATAGGGGAGAGATGGGAGTGAGGCAGATAGGGGAGGAGAGGGGTGGATAAGGGTTGAGGGTTTAAGGGTCAAGAGTTTAAGGTTTAAGGGTTGGGGTATTAAGGGTCTAAGGGTTGAGAGATTAGGGTTTAGGGTTGAGGGATTAGTGTTTAAGGTATAGTGTCAAGGGTTAAACCCTAATCACTCAACCCTCAACACTATACCTTAAACCCAAAGGTTGAGGGATTAGGGTTTTAAGGTATTATGTCGAGGGTTGAGGGATTAGGGTTCAACCCTCGACACTATACCTTAAACCCTAATCCCTCAACCCTTAGACCCTTAATACCTCAACACTTAAACCCTCAACCCTCAACCATTAAACCCTAAACCCTTGACCCTTAAACCCTAAACCCTTAAACCCTTAACCCTTATCCACTTCTCTCCTCCCCTATCTGCCTCACCCCCATCTCTCCCCTATCTCTCTCACCCCTCTCCCTAGGTTGTAGTTCTCTCACTTGTATATCTCTCAGAGCTCTCTAGATATTTCCCTTCCTCTCCACCTCTCTCCCTCCTTCTCTACCCATCTTTCCCTTAAGTTGTTAACTTCACTCTCTCATTTTATTCTATCTCTCCCCTCACCTCTCTATCTCTTACCTCTATCTCCCACTCACCTCTCTACCTCTCCCCTCTCTAGGTCTCTCAGTCATTCTTTGTCTGCATCTTCATATGTCCTTAGTCATCTAGGTGTCTCACTTAACCTAAACACTAAACCCTATCCCTAAAGCCTCAACCCTCAACCCTTAAACCTTAAATCCTAAACCCTATCCCTAAACCCTCTACCCTCAACACTACACCTTATACCCTAATCCCTTAACCCTTAGCCCTAAAACCTCAACCCTCAACCCTTAAACCTTCAACCATAAACCTTGTCTCTAAACCCTCTACACTTGACACTATGCCTTAAACCCTAATCCCTCAACTCCTAAACCCTTAATCCCTCAAACCTTAAACCCTTAAACCCTATATACCCTTTACACTTAACCTTTGACACTCAACCTTAAAAATTATCCCTCAACCTTCAAACCTCTACCCTATACCCTATACCCCAAACCCTAATCTCTCAACCCTTAACCCTCAACCCTAATCCCTCAACCCTCAACCCTCAAACCTAATCCCTCAACCCTCAACCCTAATTTTGATTTTCTTCCATTGATTCAACATCATTGTTGTTTTCCCCATCAGAAACCAATTCATTCAGCAACTTGTTGCCCATTAGTTGACTTGAACTGCATACTCTGTTAGAAAAAGGGCATCTTTTATTTGTATCAATGTTGGTATTCATAAGCTAAAGAGCATTGATATTTTTCACACACCCTATTCTTTGAAATATCTCAACCTTAAAATATGACTTAGATATGTACTTGAACACAACAAAATCTCCAATCTCTAACCCATGATGATTCACAAAATTTTCCCAACCTTGTATAAATTCTAGTTTATTTAATGTATACCCTCAACCCTAATCCCTCATCCCTAAACCCTAAATGCTATCCCTATTCCTAAACCCTCAACTCTCAACATTAAACCCTAATCTGTCAACCCTAAACCCTAATCCCTCAATCCTAAACCCTATCCCTAAACCCTCAACCCTCAACACTATACCTTAAACCATAATCCCTCAACCCTAATCCCTCATCCCTAAACCCTAAACACTATCCCTATTCCTAAACCCTTAACTCTCAACATTAAACTCTAATCTGTCAACCCTAAACCCTAATCCCTCAACCCTAAACCCTATCCCTAAACCCTCAACCCTTAACACTATACCTTAAACCATAATCCCTCTACCCTAAACCATAATCCCTGAACCCTAAACCCTAAACCCTATCCCTAAACCCAACAAAACTGCTTTGCCTTTTGTTATGTTGTTAAACCCATCATTTTTGACACTCTTCTCTTAAAGATATCTGATTTGCAAGAATATGTCAAAAAAATGGCTATGAACTTTTTTAATGTTAGTAATGTTATATGGCATGTTTTTCTGGCTCATCTGGGGTTCATTATGCCAATAGGTGTACACATTATGAGAAACGTTTTGTGTATGGTACATCCACAGTGAGTAATTAACAGTTGAAATCAAAAGGATGATCATTATGAGAAAAGCTTTGCATTGGGGTACATCTATGTTTCTTGCTATCCACCCCGCACTTAGGGGAGGTATATTGTTATGAAACAGGCAAATGATCTCCCATTGTTTACTAGCTCTATCCACAAGAACTACTAAACTTTTTTCTCTTGGTAATTGTAGAGCACACTCACCTATTTTTGGTAACTCCTGCATTCCCAAACCATTACAAAAACTAAGTTATTTTAACCCAATAAGTAGCTAATTGCATTGATTTAATACTCTACTATCTTAAAGCTTAGCATTCACATAAATGTAGATGTTCATATTATAGAAGACTGCGTTATATTAGACTATTAGAGATCCCTCTAAAAAATGTAATAACAAAACTACTTTGCCTTATGTTAGCTTACAATTAAACCCATTCTTTTTGACACTCTTCTCTTAATAAAGTAAGAGTAATAAGAATAGAAGGCAGAGAATTTGATCTTACTAGTATGCATGGTCAGTCTAGATTTCATGACTTCATTTTCACTGAACAAAAAGGTAAATATCTAATTTGAAAGGTGGGGTAGGGTCCATAATATCTAGGGTTCTTCAAAGAGAGGCTTCTAAAATAATTAAGTTTTTTATATACCAATCCTCCAGATAAAGCTACAATTCAAATGCCTGCTTTGAAACTTGAAATAAATTAAATTAGACTTACAATTTTGATTTTCTTCCATTACTTCAACAACATCATTGTTTTCTTCATCAGAAACCAATTCAAGATCAGCAACTTGCTACCCATTTGTTGACTTGAATTGTATCTTATGTTAGAAGAAAGGCATTTTTTATCTATATCAATGTTGGTATTCATAAGCTAAAGAGCATTGATATTTTTCACACACCCTATTCTTTGAAATATCTTAACCTTAAAATATGACCTGGATATGTACTTGAACATAGCAAAATCTCCAATCTCCAGCCCATGATGATTCACAAAATTCTCCCAACCCTACCTAAATTCCATTTTATTTATGGTACCCCTTAATTGTAAATCCCACACCTGCCAACCTTGGCCTTGAAGGAGGCACGCCCATTAAACCAACTCATTCGACAAATTGTTGCTCATCAGTTGACTTAAACTACATACTCTGTTAGAAGAAGGGCATCTTTTATCTATATCAATGTTGGTACTCATAAGCTAAAGAGCATTGATATTTTTCACACACCTTGTTCTTTCAAATATCTTAACCTTAAAATATGACTTGGATATGCACTTGAACATAGCAAAATCTTAAATCTCTAGCCCATGATGATTCACAAAATTTTCCCAACCCTACCTAAATTCTAGTTTATTTATGGTACCCCTTAATTGTACATCCCACTCCTGCCCACCTGGGCCTTGAAGAAGGAGGCATGCCCATTAAACCAACTCATTCGACAACTTGCTGCCTATTGGTTGACTTGAACTCCATACTCTATTAGAAGAAGGGCATCTTTTATCTATATCAATGTTGGTATTCATAAGCTGAAGAGAATTGATATTTTTCACACACCCTGTTCTTTGAAATATCTTAACCTTAAAATATGACTTGGATATTTACTTGAACACAGTGAAATCTCCAATCTCCTACCCATGATGATTCACAAAATTTTCCCAACCCTACCTAAATTCTAGTTTATTTATGGTACACCTTAATTGTACATCCCACTCCTACCCACCTCGGCCTTGATGATGGAGGCACGCCCATTAAACCAACTCATTCAACAACTTGTTGCCCATCAGTTGACTTGAGCTGCATACTCTGTTAGAAGAAGGGCATCTTTTATCTGTATCAATGTTGGTATTCATAAGCTTAAGAGCATTGATATTTTTCACACACCCTGTTCTTTGAAATATCTTAACCTTAAAATATGGCTTGGATATGTACTTGAACACAACGAACTCTCCAATCTCTAGCCCATGATGATTCACAAAAGTTTCTCAACCCTGCTTAAATTCTAGTTTATTTAGGGTACCCCTTAATTTTACATCCCACTCCTACCCACCTAGGCCTTGAAGAAGGAGGCATGCCCATTAAATCAACTCATTTGACAATTTGTTTGCCATCGGTTGACTTGAACTGCATACTCTGTTAGAAGAAAGGCATCTTTTATCTGTATCAATGTTGGTATTCATAAGATGAAGAGCATTGATATTTTTTCACACACCCTATTCTTTGAAATATCTTAACCTTAAAATATGACTTGGATATGTACATCAACACAACAAAATCTCCAATCTCCAGCCCATGATGATTCACAAAATTTTCCCAACCCTGCCTAAATTCTAGTTTATTTATGGTACACCTTAATTGTACATCCCACTCCTGTCCACCTCAGCCTTGAAGAAGGAGGCACATCCATTAAACCAACTCATTCGACAACTTTCTGCCCATCGGTTTACTTAACCTGCATACTCTGTTAGAAGAAGGGCATCTTTTATCTGTATCAATGTTGGTATTCATAAGCTGAAGAGCATTGATATTTTTCACACACCCTGTTCTTTGAAATATCTTAACCTTAAAATATGACTTGGATATGTACTTGAACACAATGAAATCTCCAATCTCCAGCCCATGATGATTCAAAAAAATTTCCCAACCTTGCCTAAATTCTAGTTTATTTATGGTACCCCTTAATTGTACATCCCACTCTTGCCCACCGTGGCCTTGAAGAAGGAGGCACACCCATTAAACCAACTCATTTGACAACTTGTTGCCCATTTGTTGACTTGAATTGCATACTCTGTTAGAAAAAGGGCATCTTTTATCTATATCAATGTTGGTATTCATAAGTCGAAGAGCATTGATGTTTTTCACACACCCTATTCTTTGAAATATCTTAACATTAAATTATGACTTGGATATGTACTTGAACACAACAAAATCTCTAATCTCCAGCCCATGATGATTCACAAAATTTTTCCAACCCTTCCTAAATTCCACTTTATTTATGGTACCCCTTAATTGTACATCCCTAAACCCTAAACCCTAATCCCTTAACCCGAAACCCTAATCCCTAGTCCCTAAACCATAAACACTAATCCCTTATTATAATTTATGGTACCTTAATCCCTAAATCCTAAACCTTATTCCTTTATCCCTAAACCATAAACACTATCCCTAAATCCTCAACCCTCATCACTTAAACCTTAAATCCTAAACCCTATCCCTAAATCCTCAACCCTCAAAACTATACCATAAACCCTAATCCCTCAACCCTAAACTTTCAACCCTAAACCCTATTCCTAATCCCTCTACCCTCAACACTCTACCTTAACCCTAATCCCTCGATCCTCAACCCTAAACGCTATACCTAAAGCCTCAATCCTAAACCTTAATCCCTTAAGGTCCTAAACTCTAATCCCCTATCCCTAAACTCTAAATCCTATCCCTAAACCCTCAACCCTCAACCTTAAACCTTAATCACTCAATCCTTATCCACCCCTCTCCTCCCCTATCTGGCTCACCCCCATCTCTACCCTCCTCTACCCTCAACACTATACATACATACATATAGGCATATATAGATACATACATACATACATATAGGCATACATATATACATACATATATACATACATACATGATTAATAACCTTGAACATAAAAAAATTCAGGGGGGACATAATGCGAGCATGTATAACGTGCTCGCATTATGTCAAACATGACAAACAATGCACAAACTTTTGTGGAAAAGGAAAAATGTAAAGTAAAACATAACACGAGCATGTTATAACACGCTCACATTATGTTTTGATTTGGGAATCCCAAGCCTTAGGCTTGGGATTTGCTTTGGATTTCCAACCCAAAGGCTTGTAGTGCCTTCCCAATGTCCAAAGACGTGTTTTTCCATATTCTATAGGATTTCACATAATTTTGTTCCTGCTAACCCTCAAATTTGCACGTGTTTCAAGGTCAAACAAATCAAACCCCTGGGTAATGGTAGGCTTTCTCTTAGCTATTTGACAATGTTAAGCCTTTCATCTTTAATTTCTTTTGTTTGCATGTCTGTTTTTGGGCAAAAACCATTGTTTGGTCTTTTTTTCATTGTAATTAACCATTCATTGAAATTTCAAAAAATTACATATTTAGAAACTAGACTCCATTTTACACATATTAAAAAAAGAAAAAGATGATTTTCAATTAGTTTTCAAAATTTATAGGGGTAGCATGACCAAAATTCTATTTTTTAGGATGTCTCCACATTGAAAATTAGTAAAAAATCAAATATTCATCAAAAAATTATTAGAAAATTCAGGCATAAACTACATGCTATTAGCTAATTTCTCACTGAAGTGATTTTAAAAATACCAAAAAAAAAGTTGACCTTTTGACAGAGCCACAAAACATGCTATGTTATGTTTTTTTGACAAAAAGAACACCAATTTATGTGGCTCCCTCTTTTGAACCCCTTAATCTATACCATTTTAAAAAAAAAATAGTAGTTTAGAAAGTAGACTCGGAGTACTACAAACATTGTTTTTGTTGCATCTCCAAATTTTAAGTGTAACTATGCTCAATTTCTCATCCAAGGCCAGCATTTCTTGATTTCAGAAAAAAAGTGTGGTCACTTAAGACCCTTTTTGGCCCCCCATCTTTTTGCACTTGCCCCAAAATAATAAATTAATTTATAATGATATTACTCTATTATTTATTTACATTATTTGAGTTGTAAAAACATGCAAATTTGGATGAAAAGAATAAAACAACACCTTATCTCTCCCATGCATAACCCTGCACTTCAGTTCAACTCATCTCCTATTTTCACGTGCCTTGAAAGACTACTGATAAAGTCCAGAATGGTATTTTTGGGAAAATACAAAAAAATTAAATTTTTATTTTTATTTTATTTTTTTGGATATTTCCTACATCTTAGTAAATTGCATTTTCAAAGGCCTTGAGAATGAAATCAGGACAATCCACCATTGGGTAACATTGCCATTAGGCTTAGCAATCTAGAACTTGAGCTAGATAATTGGTTTATCTTTCTAACGAGTCCAAAAAAGTTGAATTTTGATAAAGTAGCGATGAGTTATGACCCTGCCAAAAAGTTCTTTTATATATTTTGATATATGGTCTTCAGGTACCTATATCTGCATAGTGAACAAACATGTTAGATAATATGTAGACATTGAAGCCTCTCTCTTGATTGTCTTGATATGATATTCTCTTCCTTCCTGCTTCATTTAAAGTCACTTGCTTCCTGAATGCATTAGAAAACAATTCTTACAGCCCAGCCTAATTGGGTTGCCAAGGACAATTTGGTAACATTTTTGATGACCTCCTAGGAGTGTTTTCCTGCTAAATAAAGAAGAACCAGTAGCCTTGAAATTCCATTGGGCATATGAGTCTTTTCTTGCCTGAATCTTTGAAAAATCTCTTGCAACTCAAACTGATAGAAAACTACAGCAACAAAACAAAACTAAAAATAAAACTATTTTGACCTATTTAGGACATGGCCAAAATAATCTGCATGTAGACTTCTTGGAAAACAAAATATTGAACTAAAATTCTACTATACCCTACACTAACCAACCATTGAAGCTCGTCAAACAAACCCATTAACTGGCTTTGTAAAAGAACTCCCCTTTCTGATTAAGAAATGATGTTTTGCAAGATGATTTGCCATTGATACGATACAATTCATAAGAATATACGTTGTAGAACTTTGTAAAATTCTATGAAGAACAAAACCAAACTCACTCACCATCTGAACCTGATCATGTATACTTCTATTATGAGGTGAAAAGATAATCTGATTCTGCAGTTCTATGGCTGAAATCTCATCTTTATGTACAACAGTAACATATGTCTCCTTATCTAGCTCAGTGAAACCAACCAACTTGTCAATCCAAGCTAAAAGATAAGTGTCTTGATCAACCTCTTTTATTTCTCCACCATGCCGCTCTAATTGATCTTTTGAGATAAATACTGAAACATTTTCCTCAATTTCAACAAAACAAGGAAGGTCATTAGCTAAAGCATTGGAAGACTCCTCTTAAAAGGTATTCTCCTATGGAATCTTTTGTTTGTCTAATTGGTATTGCTCCATAGCTCTACACATTAAATTTGCATTCCCAACTTTCTTCCTTATGAGTGGGATATCTTGAAACACAATGGGTCCATCCTTATAAAGGCAAATAGTGATAGGATAATCAAATTCATCTGATAGGGAAACTTGGAGATTTTCTTGAGTTTCATGGATGCTAAAAGGCTCTTGAAGTGGCTAGTCATGAGGAATAATAGATTTATATTGTGCTAACATAAGCTCTGACAATCATAGCAAGTCTATAAAATTTGGGATCTTGACCTTGGGAGGATTAGGAGGCTCACTGTGCTTAAAACTTAGAATTTGATATATAGACTAACCTCATCCTGAAAGCACTTATCTGGAATGAAATGAGTTATTTGTATCATATGCCTATACATTTAAGCGAGAAAAATCTCATCTGCTCCTCTTTTGCAAGCATCTCCCTCTCATACTATATTTTTTGTGCCTCCAACTCTTGCTCATGAAGGTAGGCCTGATAATAGATCTAACTCATGTTCCTACAAATTAAACTCTTCTTATCTTTTAATCTCATTCAAGTACCTTTTTAAGTCTAGCAATGTGTTTTTGATATCGTTAAATTCAAACCTGTCAGAATTTTGGGGTTGAATCTGAGCATATGTAGGTTGATATAGAGATTGAGCAGTGGTGAGTGAGTATGCTGGCTTTCTTGAAAATCTATGAAATTTGTGCTAAAAGCAACTGCATGCTTTGCTTGATATTCATCATATGATGGGTGATATGACATGTTTTGATGAAAGAAAGACATGTTTACTCATTCAAAAGCTAGAAAAAATTGAAACTAGAATTACTTGAAATAAAACAACACCTGATTTTGTCTGATTTTTTTTTCCATAGACTACAAAATCTAATCTATTAAACTAGAAAATAAGAGTCACTAGGTACTTGAAAAATAAACTTCTGAAAGGCTATAAAATATGTTGGTCATACCAAAACAATAGCAATATTAAGTCCTTTTTGAACTAAAAATTAGTTTAAATGTCCCATCGGGCATGCCAAAAACTGTTGATGAGTAGGATTGCACCCGTTATGCAGAGGTGTGAAGTTCAACAATCCTCTATAACATGGGACCAAACATAGGCTATGGACCTATGGTGATCTTGAACCTCCAGATTATGTGTTGATTCCCTTATATTATTCAATTAGATCTATGACTTTAAGATGGAAGAGGATAAAAAAGATCTTCTAAAAGGACTAAAACTATAATAAAAAGTGTGGTGATGCACCTAAACTGACAATCTAACTCACAATAGATTTTAGAAAATCTATCCACACAAACCACTTTTGGCAATTTGATCACAAAAAAATTTCTAAGGAAGGCTGGAAATGATTTTCTTCTTAAAGGAAAATAGTTTTCCACAACATAAAAGAAAACTACTCCAAGTGCACAGCCTAAGACCTGTGATTTTCAATGCTATCTAATACATGCAAGTACAAATGAGAAAATGATTTTAAAGGTTCTAATGTTTAACCACATTAAAATCTCATGAAATCAATTACCAAATATGCATTTATGGAAAGGTAGACACTTGATTCAGCTAAAAAATAAAGGAATAATTATATAGAAAGATAAAGTATAGAACTTGTAACCTGCTATAATCTCTATAAATCTACAATAAATGAGTTACAAAACCTTCTTTCTCTTTCAAAGTATAAAGAGCAAAAAAGGGAAGAACGCAAAAACCCTAAGTTCTTCTTACAATATATAATTTAATTTTTCCAAGAGACCTAGAAAGGTCAACTACAATCAACTGCCACTAAAAATAAGCTCCCAAAATTAATCCACGACCAAACAAGAAAATCGCTAAAAATAAGGGTTATAATTGTCCCAAAATGACCAATAATAGCTCCAAATTGTTCTCCTCTATATGTTTGACCAAAAAGTTGCATGATTTTTTACTGCAAGTGATGTAGGCAAAGAGTAAAGGAATTTTGGACAATTACTTTATTAAAAGTTACATTTTGTTCTATTTTCTTGATTTTACAACTTGTGAAAAAACGATAAAGTAATTTATAATGATATTACTTTATTATTTTTTTACATTATTTGAGTTGTAAAAACATCCAAATTTGGATGAAAAGAATAAAACCACACCTTATCTCTCCCATGCATAACCCTACACTTTAGTTCAACTCCTCTCCTATTTTTGTGTGCCTTGAAAGACTCCTGATAAAGTCCAAAATGGTATTTTTGTGAAAATATCAAAAATTTAAATTTATATTTGTATTTTATTTTTTTGGATATTTTCTACATCTTAGTAAATTGCATTTTCGGAGGCCTTCAGTGTGAAATTAGGACAATCCACCACCAGCTGGCATTGCCATTAGGCTTAGAAACCTAGAACTTGAGCTAGATAATTAGTTATATTTCTAATGTGTCCAAAAATGTTAAATTTTGATAATGTAGCGAGGAGTTATGACCCCGCCAAAAACTTTTTTTTATGTTTTCGATATATGGTCTTCAGGTACCTATATCTATATAGTGAGCAAAAAAGTTAGATAAAATGTAGACTCTAAAGCCTCTCTCTTAACTATCTTGATCTGATATTCTCTTCCTTCCTGCTTCATTTGAAGTCACTTGCTTCCTGAATACATTAGAAAATAATTCTTACAGCCCACCCTAATTGGCCTGCCAAGTACAATTTGGTAACATTTTTTGTGACCTCTTAGGAGTGTTTTCCTACTAAATAAAAGAGAACCAGTAGCCTTTCAATTCCATTGGGCATATGAGTCTTTTCTTTCCTGAATCTTTGAAAAATCTCTTACAACTCAAACTGATAGAAAACTATAGCACCAAAACAAAACTGAAAATGAAACTATTTTGACCTATTTAGGACATGGCCAACAAAATGTGCATGTGCACTTCTTGGAAAACAAATTACTAAACTAAAATTCTACTCTATGCTACACCTACCAGACATTGAAGTTGGTCAAAAAAACCCATTAACTGGATTTGTAAAATAACTCCCCTTTCTAATAAGATATGATTCATAAGAATATACCTTATAAAATCTTGCAAACTTCTCTGAAGAACAAAAACAAACTCACTCACCATCTGAACCTGATCATGTATACTTCTATTATGAGGTGAAAAGACAATCTGATGCTACTATTATGTGGCTGAAATCTCATCTTTATGTACAATAGTAACATATGTCTCCTTATCTAGCTCTCTACTAGCTAAATCTCTGATTGGACACCATCTTGTAATGATGTATTTTCTGCTCATACTGCTATTTTGTTTGATTTAGATCTGCTATCCTGTTTTCACTTGCAATCTCAACCTAATTTGCAAAAAATAACTCACATGAATAAATAGAGGGAATGCTTGCCTCTTTGACCTAAATAGGATGATCACATACTATTGGCTCATATGATACTAGCTGATCATTAATGTTAGAACAAAAGACTTCTATGATGCTTAAAAACATGTTCTCATCTAACCCATAATCTTGTACTGAATACAGAGGAGTTTCCTCATCCAGTTGTTGAATACTAGGCATAGATGTTAGAATGCATGTGATGTCATCATTTTCATCCATAAATTCAGAAAGTTCATCAAATAAGTCAACGAGCTCATGAGACTCAACCTCTATTTCTTTTACAAAAATGTGGTCAATCTAATTATATTTGCTAGCTAAGTTTGACACAAAGGACTCAAGATTATCCCAAAATGAAACTTCATCACATTCGTCTTGAATGTTTAGTAAAAGAGGATTATTTATTACCTCATCATAGCTCTCAACCAACTATGTAAGTTGCATGATAGGTTTACCTTCACACTCTTCTAATTCATCCAAGACCACATTGTCAGACAGTTAAGCTTCAATCAACAACTCCTCATATTGTTTGATGTTTTCTTATTGTTCTGAAACTGCTATTGGTATGTTTACCTCATCTGGTTTAGTGAAACTAGGCAACTCATCAATCCAAGATAAAAGATGAGTGTCTTGATCAACCTCTTTTATTTCTCCACCTTGCCACTCTAATTGATCTTCTGAGATAAATACTGACATATTTTCCTCAATTTCAACAAAACAAGGAAGGTCATTAGCTAAAGCATTGGAAGACTCCTCTTGAAAGGTCTTCTCCAATGAAATCTTTTGTTGCACTAATTGTTAATGCTCCATAACTATTCGCATTAAATTTATATTCCCAACTTTCTTCCTGATGAGTGGGCTATCTTGAAAGACAATGTGTCCATCCTTATAAAGACAAATAGTGATAGGATAATCAAATTCATTTGATAGGGAAACTTGGAGATTTTCTTGAGTTTCTTGGATGATAAAAGGCTCTTGAAGTGGCTAGTCATTAGGAATAATAGATTCAAATTGTGCCGATATAAGCTCTGACAATCATAATGGGTCTCCAAAATTTGGGATCTTGACCTTAGGAGGATTATGAGGCTCACTGTGTTTAAAACTTTGAATTTGATACATACTAATCTCATCCTAAAAGGGTTGATCTAGAATGAAATGAGATATTTAGATCTCGTGCCTATGCATTTGAGCAAGCAAAATCTCATCTACTCCTCTTTTGCAAGTATCTCTCTCTCAAACTATATTCTTAATGCCTCCAACTCATGCTCATGAAGGTAGGCCTAATAATCTAACTCTTGTTGCTACAAATCAAACTCTTCTTGTCTTTTGATCTCATCCAACTTCTTTTTTAAGTCTAGCAATGTGTTTGTGATATCATTAAATTCAAATCTGTCAGAATCTTAGGGTTGAATCTGAGCATATGTAGGTTGATATAGAGATTGAGAAGGGGTGGGTGGGTGGGTGGTAATCATATTGAGTATGCTAGCTTTCTTGAAAAGCTATGAAATTTTGGTGAAAACCAATTGAATGCTCTACTTGATATTCATGATATGACATGTTCCCATGAAATATAGACATGTTTACTCATTCAAAAGTTGGAAAAAATTGAAACTATAATTACTTGAAATAAAACAACACGTGACTTTGTCTGATTTTTTGTCCATAGACAAGAAAATCTAATCTATTAAACCGGAAAATAAGAGTTGCTAGGTACATGAAAAATAAACCTCTGAAAGGTTGTAAAATCTTCTAGTCATACCAAAATAATAGCAATAATATGTCCTTTTTGAACTGAAAATCAGTTCAAATGTCCCACCGAGCATGCAAAATATTGTTGACGAGTAGTATTGCACCCATTATGTAGAGCTGTGAAGCTCAACAATCCTATGTAACATGGTATCAAACTTAGGTTTTCGGTGACCTATGGGCTGGTTCCCTTATAATATTCAATTGGATCTATGAATTTGAGATGGAAAAGGGTAAAATGGATCTTCTAAAAACAATAAAACTGTAATAACAACTGTGGTGATGCACCTAAATTGACAATCTAACTCACAATAGATCTTAGAAAATCTATCCACACAAACCACTTTTGGCAATTTGATCATAAAAATAATTCTAAGGAAGGCTGGAAATGATTTTTTTCTTGAAGGAAAATGGTTTTCCATAGCATAAAAGAAAACTACTCCAATTGCATAGCCTAAGACCTATGATTTTCAATGCTATCTAATACATGCAAGTACAAATGAGACAATGATTTTAAAGGTTCTGATGTTTAAATGCAATAAAATCTCATCAAATAATTCATAAAATATGCATTTACAGAAAGGTAGACACTTGATTCAGTTAAAAAATAAAGGAATAATTGCATAAAAAGACAAAGTATAGAACCTATAACCTGTTGTAATCTCTATAAATCTACAATAAATGGGTTATAAAACCTTCTTTCTCTTTCAAAGTGTAAAGAGTAAAAAAGGCAACAACTTGAAAAATCTAAGTTTTTCTTACAATATATAATATGCTCTCTCCAAGAGACCTAGAAAGGTCAACTGTAGTCAACTGCCTCTAAAAATAAGCTCTCAAAACTGATCCACGAGAAAACAAGAAAATCTCTAAAAGTAAGGGTTATAACTGTTCCAAAATGAGCAAAAATAGCTCTAAATTGTTCTCCTCTACATGTTTGACTATAAAGTTGACCAAACTCTCCAAATTTGACCCAAAAGGTCATGCAAAAGCTCAAAAAGTCCTTAGCTAACTCCACTTCTCCAAATTTGCATGATTTTGGACTGTAAGTGATGTGGGCAAAGAGTAAAGTAATTTTGGACAATTACTTTATTATGAGTTACATTTTGTTCTATTTTCTTGATTTTACAACTTGTGACAAAATAATAAAGTAATTTATAATGATATTACTTTATTATTTGTTTACATTATTTGAGTTGTAAAAACATGCAAATTTGGATGAAAAGAATAAAACAACACCTTATCTCTCCCATGCATAACCCTGCACTTCAGTTCAACTCCTCTCCTATTTTCATGTGCCTTGAAAGACTTCTAATAATGTCCAGAATGGTATTTTTGGGAAAATATAAAAAATTAAAATTTTATTTTTATTTTATTTTTTTAATATTTTCTACATCGTAGTAAATTGCATTTCCAGAGACCTTTAAAGTGAAATCAGGACAATCCACCTCTGGGTAGCATTGCCATTAGGCTTAGCAACTTGGAACTCAAGCTAGATAATTAGTTTATCTTTCTAACAAGTCTAAAAATGATGAATTCTGATCAAGTAGCGAGAAGTTATGACTCTGCCAAATTTTTCTTTTATATTTTGGATATATGGTCTTTAAGTACCTGTATCTACACAGTGAACAAACATGTTAGACAAAATGTAGACTCTGAAGCCTCTCTCTTTACTGTCTTGATCTAATATTCTCTTCCTTCCTCCTTCATTTGAAGTCACTTGCTTCCTGAATGCATTAGAAAACAATTCTTATAGCCCAGCCTAATTGGGCTACCAAGCACAATTTGGTAACATTTTTGGTGACCTCTTAGGGGTGTTTTCTTGCTAAACAAAATAGAACCAGTAGCCTTTCAATTCCATTGGGCATATGAGTCTTTTCTTGCCTAAATATTTGAAAAATCTCTTGCAACTCAAACTGATAGAAAACTACAGCAGCAAAATAAAACTAAAAATGAAACTATTATGACCTCTTTAGGACATGGCCAACAAAATGTGCATGTGCACTTCTTGGAAAAAAAAATACTAAACTAAAATTCTACTCTACCCTAAACTAACCAGCCATTGAAGTTGGTCAAATGAACCCATTAACTGGCTTTGTAAAATAACTCCCCTTTCTGATTAATAAAGGATGTTCTGCAAGGTGATTTTCCAAGGATAAGATACGATTCATTAGAATATACCTTATAGAATCTTGAAAAATTCTCTGAAGAATAAAACCAAACTCACTCATCATCTGAACTTGATCATGTATACTTCTATTATGAGGTGAAAAGACAATCTGATTCTGCTCTTGTATGGTTAAAATCTCATCTTTATGTATACCAGTAACATATGTCTCCTTATCTAGCTCCCTGCTAGCTAAATCCTTGATTGGACACCCTCTTGTAATGATGTATTTTCTTCTTATACTACTATTTTCTTGATTGGGATCTCCTATCCTATTTTTACCTGCATTCTCAACCTGATTTAAAAAAATAGTTCACATGAATAAATCAAGGGAATGCTTTCCTCTTTGACCTAAATAGGCTGATCACATACTACTGGCTCATATGATACTAGCTGAACATTAATGTTAGAACAAAATACTTCTATGATGCCTAAAAACATGTTCTCATCTAACCCATAATCTTGTACTGAATATAGATGAGTTTCCTCATCAAGTTGTTTAATACTAGGCATAGATGTTAGAATACATGTGATATCCTCATTTTCATCCATAAATTCAAGAAGTTCATCAAATAAGTTAGCGAGCTCGTGAGACAAAACCTCTATTTATTTTATAAAAACATTGTCAATCTGATTGTGTTTGCCATCTAAGTTTGACATAAAGGACTCAAAATTATCCCAAAATGAAACTTCATCACATACCTCTTGAATGTTTGGTAAAAGAGGATTATTTATTACCTCATCACAGATGTCAAGCAATTGTGTAAGTTGCATGATAGGTTTACCTTCACACTCTTCTAATTGATCCAAGATCACATTGTCATACTGTTTAGCTTCAATCAACAACTCATATTGTTTGATGTCTTCTTATTAGTCTGAAACTACTATTGGTATTTTTACCTCATCTAGTTCAATGAAACCAAGCAACTCATCAATCCAAGCTGGAAGATGAGTGTCTTGATCAACCTCTTTTATTTCTCCACCCTACCACTCTAATTGATCTTCTGAGATAAATATTGAAACATTTTCCTCAATTTCAACAAAACAAGGAAGGTCATTAGCTAAAGCATTGGAAGACTCCTCTTGAAAGGTCTTCTCCTATGCAATCTTTTGTTAATCTAATTGGTAATGCTCCATAGCTGCACGCATTAAATTTACATTCCCATTCCTGATGAGTGGGCTATCTTGAAAGATAATGGGTCCATCCTTATAAAGGAAAATAGTAGGATAATCAGATTCATCTGATAGGGAAACTTGGAGATTTTCTTGAGTTTCTTGCATGATAAAAGACTCTTGAAGTGGTTAGTCATGAGGAATAAAAGATTTAGATTATGCCAACATAAGATCTGACAATGATAATGGATCCCTAAAATTTGGGATCTTGACCTTAGGAGGATTAGGAGGCTCACTATGCTTAAAACTTGGAATCTGATACATACTAACCTCATCCTGAAAAGGGTTGATCTGGAATGAAATGAGCTATTTGGATCTCATGCCTATGCATTTGAGCAAGAAAAATCTCATCTGCTCCTCTTTTGCAAGCATCTCCCTCTCAAACTGTATTCTTTGTGCCTCCAACTCTTGCTCATGAAGGTAGGCCTGATAATCTAACTTTTGTTGCTACAAATCAAACTCTTCTTGTCTTTTGATCTCATCCAACTACTTTTTTAAGTCTAGCAATATGTTTTTGATATCATTAAATTCAAATATGTTAGAATCTTTGGGTTGAATCTTAGCATATGTAGGTTGATACAAAGATTACGTAGGGTTGGGTGAGTGGTAATCATATTGAGTATGCTTGCTTTCTTGAAAAACCATTAAATTTGGGCTAAAACCAACTGCATGCTCTACTTGATATTCATGATATGATGGATGATATGACATGTTCCCATGAAAGATAGACATGTTTACTCATTCAAAAGCTAGAAAAAATTGAAACCAGAATTAGTTGAAATAAAACATCACCTAATTTTGTCTGATTTTTGTTTCCATAGGCTTCAAAATTTGATCTATTAAACTAGAAAATAAGAGTCACGAGGTACTTGAAAAATAAACCTCTGAAAGGCTATAAAATCTACTGGTCATACCAAAACAACAACAATAATAAGTCCTTTTCTAACTAAAAATCAGTTCAAATGTCCTACCGAGCATGCCGAAAACTATTGATGAATAGGATTACACTAATTATGTAGAGTTGTGAAGATCGGCAATCCTGTGTAACATGGTATCAAACTTAGGCTGCAGGTGACCTATGGTGAGCTTGAACCTCCAAATTATGGGTTGGTTCCCTTATAATATTCAATTGGATCTATGACTTTGAGATGGAAAAGGGTGAAAAGGATCTTCTAAAAGCACTAAAACTATAATAAAAAAATGTGGTGATGCACCTAAACTAACAATTTAACTCACAATAGATCTCATAAAATCTATCCACACAAACCACTTTTAGCAATTTGATCACAAAAATAATTCTAAGGATGGAAATGATTTTCTTCTTGAAGGAAAAGGGTTTTCCATAACATAAAAGGAAACTACTCCAATTGTATAGCCTAATACCTATGATTTTTAATGCTATCTAATACATTCAAGTACAAATGAGACAATGATTTTAAAGGTTTTGATATTTAAACATAATAAAATCTCATCAAATCATTCATAAAATCTGCATTTATGGAAAGGTAGACACTTGATTCTGTTGAAAAATAAAGGAGTAATTGCATAAAAAGATAAAGTATAGAACCTATACCTGTTGTAATCTCTATAAATCTACAATAAATGAGTTACAAAACCTTCTCTCTCCCAAAGTGTAAAGAGCAAAAGAGGCAACAACTTGAAAAACCTAATTTTTTCTTACAATATATAGTATGCTCTCTCCAAAAGACCTAGAAAGGTCATTTGTAGTCAATTATCTCTAAAAATAAGCTCTCAAAAATGATCTGCAAGAAAATAAGAAAATCCCTAAAAATAAGGGTTATAACTGTCCCAAAATGAGCAAAAATAGCTCCAAATTTTTCTCCTCTATATGTTTGACCAGAAAGTTGACCAATCTCAGCAAATTTGACCTAGAAGGTCATACAAAAGCTCAAAAAGTCCTTTGCTAAATCCACTTCTCCAAATTTGCATGATTTTGTATTGCAAGTGATGTGGGCAAAGAGTAAATTAATTTTGGACAATTACTTTATTATGAGTTACATTTTGTTCTATTCTTCTAATTTTATAACCTGTGACAAAATAATCAACTATTTTATAATGATATTACTTTATTATTTGTATACATTATTTAAGTTGTAAAAACATGCAAATTTGGATGAAAAGAATAAAACAACAACATATCTCTCCCATACATAACCCTGCAATTCAGTTCAACTCATCTCCTATTTTTGTGTTCCTTGGAAGACTTCTAATAAAGTCTATAATGGTATTTTTGGGAAAATATAAAAAATTTAAAGTTTTATTTTTATTTTTTTATTTTTATATTTTCTACATCTTAGTAAATTGCGTTTTCAGAGTCTTTCAGAGTGAAATAAGGACAATCCACCACCAGGTAGCATTGCCATTAGGCTTAGCAACCTGGAACTTGAGCTAGATAATTGGTTTATCTTTCTAACCAGTCTAAAAACTTTGAATTCTAATAAACTAGTGAGGAGTTATGACCCTGCCAAAAAGTTTTTTTTATATTTTAGACATATGGTCTTCAGGTACCTGTATCTACATAGTGAACAAACATGTTAGATAAAATGTAGACTCTAAAGCCTCTCTCTTGACTATATTGATCTAATATTGTCTTCCTTCCTACTTCATTTGAAGTCACTTCCTTCCTGAATGCATTAGAAAACAATTCTTATAGCCCAACCTAATTGGGCTACCAAGCATAATTTGGTAACAATCCTACTATCTTGTATTTAGCAATGTGATTGTCCTGTCTCCATGTGACTGTCCTTTGATATATTGATTGTTGGAGGCTATTTTACTTGTCTTTATCCCCCTCCTTACTCAGCATACAAATGATAATGGTAAATGTTGATATGACATACTCTGTATCCATGCTCATGGTTGTAACTATCATGCTTCAATAGTATGGTTGCTGCTTCTTATACAAAGTGCTATCATATGTTCCTCTTGATGTCTTTTAGCATTTTCCTCCTTTATTGATACCTCTCATGGCTTTGTGTGTAAATGTTATAAGTGTGCTTCTAGATATCATTATCATAAGTATTTGGCCCTTTGAGGCTTACTGAGTACACTGTCCTATTGTGCTTATTGTCACAATGTATCAAGAATTCTCAGAAATGTTCATACTATCCTTATATGACTATACTTGTTGTCCTCAATGCATTAGTGTTGGACTATCTTCTGTCATAAGAAATGCTGCCACTTGATGCTCCATGTCACTTGCTTTGAAGGGTTTGGGCTGCATATAACACTTGATGACTGCTCTTTCAATGGTGACAATCTCATAGCTACTTTGGGACTATTCTACTTCAGTTGTGACTGCACTTTAGCATGTATGCAAGATATGACAGTCCATATACTTTGTAGTGCATATGATCTATGTATGTATAGTCATTGATGACTATATTTATAAGGCTAGTCCATTCATCAATGGATATACCTACATTGTATTTGGCTTTTGGCATTTGTTTGGCTTAACCATTATGATCACTATACTTTCATCATGGCTGCTCCATTATGATTGTATTCATGATCCTATTTGAAAGTCATAGTCCTCTACTCATGCTTTTGTCTCTACTTTCGTCCATCTCTTAGCATCAATAACAAATCTTTCATTATAGTCACACAACTATCATACATATGGTTGTCACTACCTTTTTTATGTTCCCTTCCTTCTATTGGGAATTAAAGTGCCTCAACCTTGGTAATTCCATGTATTATTTAATTGTATTTATTTATTTATTGCCTATTGTATAATTTGGATGCAAATCCTATGTTGTCATATTGTGGGAGTTAGCATGGTTATGTGTTATCCTACATGGCATATGACCACATGTAAATTTGTTGTCACATGAGGAGATAGGTATCCCACTTAGTGGTAGGAATATTTTGCCATGTGTTGGCATCTCTGAATGTGTGTAAGGGAATATTGATTGAAACGGTCATGACAGATTCGTATGACAAAGTTATGAGATGTAAGAGTCAGAAATAGAAGATCCCATGACAAGTATGGACATGTGTTGAGAAGCATCTTTGAAAAAGGCATATTTTGCTGTCCCAAGGTGAACTGTGACATGTTGTAAGAGAATATGTTATTTATAGCCTATGTATGACAGATTCTCTTGCAATTGTAAGTTATGATAGCTATGACAGATTCTATGATGGTTGTAAGAGTCATAAGAGCATCTGTCATAGCCCATTTTAAAAATAGGTGACCTCCTTGGGATGGGGTGACTTGACAAGTGTTAGGAACATCCTATAGTGTTGGACAAGTGTCCATACACATGGGTTTTAGGTCATGAGGCTATGTTGGATTCCCATCTCAATGTGGAGCCATTTTTGCCTTGTATTTGCTTTATAAATAGGTGCTTTGGAGAAGTGATGCATTATGTGATTGATAGGTACTGTTATACTACCAGATCATCTCCATATAAGAGTATCAAAGACTCTTACAAGAGAATTGGCTCTGTGACTATATTGTAACCTTCATTGTTTATAGAATACATTTGAGCTGTGTTTTGGAGTGTGGGGTTTTTCACCCAATAAGGGTTTTCCCCACATATATCTTGTGTCTTTCTTCTTCTATCTTACATTCTTGTGTATGTGTTTTCTACAATATCTCTATTAGTGGGTTAACATAATCTATAATTGTAAAGAAAAAAATTGAATTTGTACTCTCCTCCCCTCATTAGATTAGTGTAGGAAGTGATTTCCGCACACCTAGCTTCCTTTCAGTTGGTATCAAAGCCTAGCCAGTTTTGGTTGTAGCTACTGGGTAGGGTTTTTTTTGAGCTAATATTAAGTTGAGTGGTAGTTTGTGTAGAGTATTCTATATCTTTTTGCATGTAGGAGATGGCAACCACATCCAGAAGATTAGAGGTGGAGAAATTTAATGGCACTAATTTCTAGTTGTGGAAACTCAAGATGGAAAACCTACTTGTTGATTGTGACCTATGGGAAACTGTATCTGGTGTAAAACCTACATCAATGTCACAAGATGATTGGGACCTCAAAGATTAGAAGGCTAAGGGTCTCATAAAACTTTATTTAACTGACTCTGTCCTATTGAATGTCCATGAGGAGAAGAGTATGAAAGATCTTTGTAAGAAGTTCGGTGATTTTTATCAGGCCAAGTCCTTGGTGAACAAGCTTTTTCTAAAAAAGAAGTTGTTTTCATTGAAGATGGAAGTTGAAGGATATGTTGTGGACCATATGAACTCTTTCAACATGATCATTGCATAGTTGACATCTGTGGGTGTGAAAATGGAGGAGCAGGATCGGTGTATGACCCTACTTTGTTCTTTGCCAGATTCATAGGATCATCTAGTCATATCTATCAAAAGCACCACTACCACCTTGAAGATGGAAAATGTGGTGTCCTTGCTATTATCTGAAGAGATGTGAAGAAAGTCCTCTGAGGCAGCCAAAGAGGCTCTTGCAGTTCGTGGAAGACCCAATGAGAAAGGGAAGAAGAATGACAAGAAAGGTGAAAAGTGCAAATCCAAATCTCGTTGGAGATCCAAATCTCCTGGAAAGTCCAAGGCTCTTTGTTGGAACTATTGGAAAACTGGGCATTTCTGAAAGGAATGCAAAGAGGAGAAGAAAAAGAAGAAGAAGAATGCTCCTGATTCAGATTTTGACAAATCACAAGATGATGGTGATGCCTTCATCACAGCCCTAGCCACCCATGCATCTGATGATGTGTGGTTGATTGATTCTGGTGCATCATTCCACATGACCTTGTATCGAGACTAGTTTATGAAATATGAAGAGTTCAATGGTGGAAGAGTGTACCTAGGTGATGATTCTCATCTGAAGATTATTGGTTGTGAAGGAGTCTCAATCTGATTCCCTGATGGATGAGTAAAGGGGATCACTAGGGTTATGCACATCCTAGGCCTTGCATAGAACTTGCTTTCTGTAAGTATGTTGAATGATGCAGGTGTGCAGGTTGTCCTTGCGAAGGATGGATGCAAGATGACTAGAGGATCTATGGTGCTTGTCAAGGGTACTCAGAGAGGTACTCTATTTTAGTTGGAGGCATGCACTTCATAGTACAATAGTTCTTTTGACTTGAAGAAAAGAGCTATAGTCACTTCATCCCCACCATCTGAATGAGCAGTGAAGAAATCTGTTGTAACTAGTTCTGATGGTAGTGCTTTGGAAGAAATGCTTTGGAAGTTAAGCTTCCTACTGAAAAGACTATATTATAGCATTTAAGATATGGTCACATTTGTGAGAAGGGTCTTAGAACCCTAAAAAATGAAAACCTCATTGAGGGGTTAAATGATTGTAAGCTTGAGTTCAACTTTTGTGAACATTGTGTATATGGAAAGCAAAACTGTGTTCAGTTTTATTCTAGTTCTCACAAGTCTTTTTGTATATTGGATCTTATTCATTCTGATGCATTTGGCCTTGTTAATGTTCCTTTTATTTCCAAATCTGTATATTTTGTATATTTCATGGATGATTATAGTAGAAGGACATGGGTTTATTTTATCAGAAGCAAGACTAAAGTCTTTAGTCAGTTTAAGGAGTTTAAAGCCTTTGCTGAAAATCAGACTACTAAAAATATGAAGTGTTTGAGAACTGACAACGATGGTGAGTTTTGTTCAGTAGAGTTTGATAAGTTCTATAAAGAGCAAGGGATTGAAAGACATAATACAACTCCATACACCCCACATAAAAATGGAGTTATAGAGAGGATGAATAGAGCACTAATGGATAAGGATAGGAGTATGCTTAGTGGAGCAAGCCTTGAACAAAAGTTTTGGGTTGAAGTTGTTGCCACTGCTTGTTATCTGGTAAACAAATCTCCTACATCATCTCTTGTTGGTAAGACACCTATGGAGGTGTGGGCTTGTAAGAAGCCTTCAGTTAGACATCTTCATGTTTTTGGTTGTGAGGCATATGTACATGTGCCTAGGGAGAAATGGTCTAAGTTGGAGAACAAGGTTGTTAAATGTATTTTCATTGGCTATGGTGTACGTATGAAAGGATACAAGCTTTGGGATCCTGTTGTTGAAAAAGTGTTGTATAGTAGAAGTGTTATCTTCAAAGAGCTAACACCTTCTTCCATTGTTCTATAGCCAGAACAGACAAAAAAGAAAGAGGATGCAGTTCAGTTTCCTTCTACTCCTAAGAAGACTAAACAGACAGACCTTGTGAGACCTAATGATGAGGATAGCTCTAGGAGCTCTGAAAGTTCAAAAGAAGAAGTAGAACCTCAACCTCAGCCTTTGAGGAGGTCTACACAAACAATAAAGCAACCTAATAGGTTTGGTTATTCATTACTCAATTCTAGTTGTGCCTTTTCTTTACTTACTAACACTGATGAGCCTAGAACTATGAAAAGAATAAAACATGGGACTTGGTGCCTTTGCCTGATGGACAGAAACCCGTTGGATGCAAAGGGGTGTTCAAGAAGCAATTCAGTGCAGATGGCAGTGTTGAAAAGTACAAGGCTAGATTGGTTGCAAAGTGGTACTCACAAGTGGAGGGAATTGATTATGGTGAAATTTTCTCTCCCATTGTAAAGTTGACATTCATTTGATTCTTGTTATCTATTGCAGCTACTTATGACTTAGAGGTAGAACAGATGGATGTGAAGACAACTTTCCTTCATAATGATTTGGAGGAAGAGATATACAAGTCACAGCCAACTTCCATTAGATGGAGAAAGGTAAATAAAATTTTCTTTGCAAGTTAAAGAAGTCTTTGTATGGTTTGAAGTAGTCTCCTAGAATGTGGTACTTCAAGTTTGATGCCTTTGTGTTGTCAATTGGATATCTAAGATTGAAATTAGATCATTGTGTCTATTACAAATTTGATAATGATCACATTCTCATTATTGCATTGTATGTTGATGATATGTTTTGGATTGGGAATGGTAAGAATATGATTTCTAATTTGAAGTCTTAGTTGTCATCACAGTTTGAGATGAAAAATATTGGGGCAGCTAAGTACATTCTGGGAATGAAAATCATAAGAGATAGAGCTAATAGAAAACTTTGGTTAAGAAAGAATAAGTATGTGAAGACCGTGCTGGATAGGTTTAACATGGCAGATTGTAGACCATTGTGTGTTCCTATTTCATTGGGGACAAAGTTGTCTATTAATGATTGTCCAAAATCCCCTAGTGAGGTTGAGGACATGAGTAGAGTACCTTATGCTAGTGTTGTTGGTAGTTTGTGTTAGATTTATGGCAGAAAACCGAGGAGGGGGTGAATCAGTTGTACAAAACTTTATTCCAATTTAAACACTTAACTCCACATTGTTATTTAGCCGCATAATAGTAAATCAATCATTGGAACATAATGCAACAAATAAAAAATAGAAGTGCATTAACACATGAGACACCAAGATTTTGACATGGAAAACCCAGTTAACAGAAAAACCACAGGGTGATTAACCCAAGATTGTATTCTCTATTAGAAGAATAGAAAGAACAAAATGGTACATGCCAATTAGGGATCACTGCCTACAAGAGACACACTGTCTACAAAGAAATAAGTATCACCTACTTGAACTGGTAAATAGCATCTTCATCATGTTTGAATCAGTTCCATTTAAGCCCAATACTTTTGCTCTACCTTTCACTCTTCTCCTTGCTACCACACTCTCATCACCATAAGGACATATTTGAAATGACTTTGTAATCCTTTATTTATACAATACATGAACTTACGAATGATCATCTAAGTTAGCAAACATCAACAAGAACATCTGTACGATGTGTAACTCATCTGGTCAACTAATCTCAAGAAGAACACCATCATCCAGAAGTTAGTCTTCAATTGCAAGCTCCAACTCCAATACAGACCACCAACATGAATTGGACATGAACCAAAGACCTCCACAAGCTTGCCTGAATCACCACGAACATCCACACTTCATCTGCTTACTAAAATCCTTCTCTCCTTCATCTGGAACCTCAAGAACATAGTCTATCATTATTATCACAAAGGAATAGATGCTTGTGGACCTTCAAACCCCAAACCAATCAAGTTGACACTTCCCAAATATTTCCTCAACACTCCCTCAAATCCGCAGAATAGGACAATGCAATTCTGGATCACACCGAACCTATCTGTATCACTCTGTCACCACTAAACACCTGTTGGAACCAGTTTAACTTGAACAACCATAACTTCTTTAGATCTTCATGCAAACCTCTAAAATATCTACTAGACCACCTTAAGACACATATCTACAAACCCTTTAAACTGCATCCTCTGATCCTCGTCCTATCTTGGACATTTACCTTACTGTCTTTACTATTCTTCACTGTTCCTGATTGAAACTAATTTTCTCAATATCCTCAGCACACAGCTCATCCAATCCTTATCATTAATGGAACATGAGTATGTTGACATCAATGACAACACCAGTTAGATGCATACTTGCAATAATCTCCCCCTTTGTCATTGATGGCAACATATGATGCGAAAAACTATTTTAACCATCAAGACATGAACTTCTCCTTACTGTCACAACTCCCCCTATCAGCAACAACCAATCACATGTCTTCTCTCCCTTTACTACTCCCCTTTTGATCAGAAACAACTTTTTTTTCACATGTCTTCTCTCTACCTTTGACATCAATGGCAAAGGGCACATACTTGCAATTCCGCCACTTATAAATCATATCTACTACTCCCCCTGAGTAACAGCGCCCCATCATCAATCATGAATACAAGATTTGACTATGATATCCACTGAACTAATGCACATCAGTGCACCTTAGTTCATCACCAGAGGGGCAATAACCCCTAACTTCTCCTTGAGATACTCAAAAGAGTCCTTAGGTAGAGGTTTAGTAAAGATGTCTGCAATCTGATCCTTGGAAGGCACAAACTCTAATCTGACTTCATTCTTGTTCACTTGCTCTCTCAAAAAGTGAAACTTAATGGATATGTGTTTAGTCTTTGAATGCAACACCAGATTCTTAGATATATTTATTGCACTTGAATTATCATAGAAGATTGTGATAGGTTCCTCATACTCTATTTTGATATCTCTTAGCATCTGCTTCATCCACAAAACTTGAGTGCAACTACCTACTACTGCAATATATTCTACTTCAGTTGTAGATAGAGATATTGCCTCTTGTTTCTTGCTTAGCCAAGAAGCCAATCTCTTCCCCAAAAAGAATGCTCCACCACTGGTACTCTTCCAGTCATCCACATCTCCTATCCAACCCGCATTTGTATATGCATGAAGAGAGAAATCATGATCTCGAGGATACCATAGACCATACTCAACTGTCCCTTTTAGATATCTAAAAATCCTCTTGATTGCCATGACATGAGATTCTCTAGGATTAGCCTAGAATCTAGCAACAAGACCAACAACCTGCATAATGTCTAGTCTAGTTTGAGTGAGATACAATAGTCCTCCAATCATTGACCTATACTTTGTCTGATCAGACTTAGGAGAGTCATCATCTTTGCTAAATTTACATCCGGTTGCCATTGGAGCATTCATTAGTTTTGAGTCTTCCATCCCAAATTTCTTTAACAATTCTTTCACATATTTGGTCTGAGAAATGAAGATTCCTTTCTTTGTTTGAGTGATTTGCAAACCCAAGAAGAATTTCATTTCACCAAGCATGGACATCTCAAACTCACTTTTCATTTGACTTGCAAAAGTTTTACACATATTATCTCTTCCTCCAAAAATGATATCATCAACAAACACTTCAACAATCAAGATATCTTCATGATCAATTTTGAAATATAAATTACTATTAGTAGTACCTTTATTTAAACAAATCTTTAAAAGATGCTTATCCAATCTTTCATACCAGACTCTTGGGGCTTGCTTTAGTCCATACAGTGCCTTCTTCAACTTGTAGACCATATCACCATGATCAGACAATTGAAATCCATCCGGTTGCTCTATGTACACTTCTTCTTCCAAGTCACCATTCAGGAAGGCAGACTTGACATCCATCTGATATACCTTGAAATCCTTGAAGGCAGCGAAGGCAAGAAATAATCTGACTGCTTCAATTCTTGCCACCGGAACAAACATTTCTTCAAAATCAACTCCTTCTATTTGAGAGTAACCCTTGCAGACCAATCTAGCTTTATTTCTGATTACTTCACCAACTTTATTCAATTTGTTTAGAAGACCCATTTTGTTCTAGAAGAACCACGTTGTTCCAATCACATTCTTGTTTCTAGGTCTGGGAACAAGATCCCAAGTGTGATTTTTCTCAATTTTCATCAGTTCTTCCTCCATTGCTTTAGCCCAGTTTTCATCATTGCAAGCTTCATTCACCTGTCTTGGGTTCAATCTTTGAAATCAGACAATACTCTTCTAAATCTTGAGCAATTCTCCTTCTTGTTTGTACTCCTTTTCTTTTATCACCTAAGATCTGATCTTCAGAGTGGTTCAGTCTTACATAACTACAAACTTTGGGAATTTCTTGCACTTCTGATTCTTGATCAGGCTCATTGAAACTCATCTCTTCTTCCTGATTTACCAGATTAGTTTGAATCTAACTTTTAGAGGAGGCTTGGGTTCCTTGAATTAGAGCACCATTCTGATCATCTTCATCATACTCATAAAACCTTGAGGGTTTTTCAATTCCTTCATCAACCTTCACATTTGTACTTTCTATTATTTTTTTCAGTCTCTTGTTATAACACTAGTATGCTTTGCTTTGAGTAGAGTAACCCAAGAATATTCCTTCATCACTTCTAGCATCAAACTTTCCTAGATCTTCATCTCTTTTAATGTAACATTTGATACCAAAAACTTTGAAATACCTCACAGTAGGAGTGATGGCAAACCAAAGTTCGTAATGAGTCTTACAGATATTACTTCTTATTTGAACTCAATTGAGAGTATAGACTACAGTGCTGACAGCTTCTCTCCAATAGATCTGAGGAGTCCTAGGAGCAAGCTACTGTCTCTTTATTCCATGTTTCTCACAAAACTCTATGAACTCACTAGATGTGAATTCTCCACCTCTATCAGACCTCAGACATTTCAATTTTAATCTGGTTTCATTCTCTACGATAGGCTTGAATATTTTGAATTTCTCAAGAGCTTCTGACTTCTCTTTCAGAAAAGTTACCCACATCATCCGAGAATAGTCATCAATTAGTAACATGAAGTATCTATCACCTTGTATACTCCTAATTCTTGCCAGACCATAGAGATCAGTATGAACTAAGTCTAATAATCTGGTAGAAGACAGTTCCTTACTTTTGAATGTGACTCTGCTCAGCTTACCCAACTAACATTCTTTGCACAAGCTATTGGTAGGTTTCACCAATTTTGGAAGATCTCTTATAGCCTGAGTATTACTTATCTTTATGATATTATCAAAATTCACATGACACATCGTCCTATGCCATAACCAACTTTGATCAACTTGAACAAATAAGCAACTTTTACCAGTACCAAGTGGAAGATATTACCTTTAGTTTGAGTAACAGATGCAATCTCTGTTCTAAAACTTTCAAAGATCTTGTATTTTCCACCTTTGAATCAGAGATCATAGCCTTTGTCCACCAACTATCCAATACTGAGAAGATTGTGCTTCAATCCTTCAACATATAGTACATTACCATTTTTGTTCCTTCCATCAAAAGAAATAGTTCCTCTTCCTCTGATTCTACCAGCAGAATTATCACCAAACTTTACCACTCCTCCTTCATACCCTTCCAAATCTATGAACTTATTTTTGTAGCCTATCATATGGTGAGCGCAACCACTATCAATGACCCAATCATCCTTTTCTTCAATTTGGGCAGCCAGAGCTCTTTCTACAACTTTATGATTGACAGATTTAGAGGATATTGGTTCTTCTTCCTTGATGGAAATAAACACCCAATCACTTCCAGATTTGTTTCCTATCTCTGATTCATCATTTGTTACTCCTTCATTATCATATTCTTCATGAACATAGTAACAATTCTTTTGGAACCTTGATCTGTTAGGATTTGGCCTTGAAAATCTTTCCGGACACCTTGAGGCAAAATGACCAATCTTATTGCAGTTAAAACACTTAAAAGGCAATTTTCCTTCATACTTACCGGATCCTCTTGGTAGTCTCTTTGTAATAAGGGCTTCAAGTTGAGTAGTTTCTACTTCTTCTTCTTCCAGGTCTTTTCTTTCTTTTTCATACCATGATAGTCTCCTTGATGAGTTCTCTCCCAGATCAAATCTTTTTTTACCTTTTATAGAGGCACTGGCTTTGAATGCAAATTTAGTCTTGGGGGGTCATCTCCAAACTCAGTCATTTCAAATGCAGCCATTTTGCTAGCCAATTGATCTCTTGTGACAGTTGTATGGGCTCTGAATTATTCAATGGTGGCAACCTTCATTTTATAAGAAGCAAGAAGGGATTTGAGAATTTTGTGAACAATCTCATTTTCATCAAAGACTCCACCAGCATTTCTAATTCCACAAACAATCTCATTTACTCTTGGCATAAAAGTAGTAATAGTTTCATCATCTCTCATCTTCAGATTTTCAAATTCTGACTCTGTAACCTTGCACATTTAACATACTTGTCTCCTTCATGCAAAAGTTCTAGTTTTTGCCAAATATCAAAAGCAGTTGGTAGGTCAACAACATTTGAGAGTTCTGAATCAGATAATGTGCTTAGAAGAGCTTCTATAGTCCGTAGATTGTTTTCAGCATCTGTAATTTAATTTGGGGCTTTTGGACCACCTTGTGGAGGTATATACTGTGTTGTAACCATGGTCTAGTACACCATTCCCATACATTGCAAGTGACATTTCATGCGACCATTCCAAATATTAAAATTGGTTCCATCAAACTTCAGACTATCCTTCTTTTAAGACGACATCTTGGATCTCATAAAGCGGTTAAGCTCCTTTTAGAAGAACTTGGCTCTGATACCAATTGTTAGATTTAGGGCAGATGACTGAGAGGGGGGGTGAATCAGTTGTACAAAACTTTCTTCCAATTTAAACACTTAACTCCACATTGTTATTTAGCAACATAATAGTAAATCAATCATGGAAACACAATGCAACAAATCAAAAATAGAAGCACATTAACACATGAGACACCGATATTTTGATGTGGAAAACCTGGTTAAGGGAAAAACCATGGGGTGATTAACTAAAGATTGTATTCTCTGTTAGAAGAATAGAAAGAACAAAATGGCACATACCAATTAGGGCTCACTACCTGAGCACACTACTCACAAGAGGCTCACTACCTACAAGAGACACACTGTCTGCAAAGAAATAAGTATCACCTACTTGAACTAGTGAATAGTATCTTCATCATGCTTGAATCAGTTCCATTTAAGCCCAATACTTCTACTCTACCTTTCTCTCTTCTCCTTGCTACCACACTCTCATCACCATAAGGACACCTTTGAAACGACTTTGTAATCCCTTATTTATATAATACATCAACTTAGGAATGATCATCTAAGTTAGCAAACATCAACAAAAACATCTGCAGGATGTGTAGCTCATCCGGTCAGCCAATCTCAAGAAGAACACCATCATCCGGAAGTTATTCTTCAATTGCGAGCTCTAACTCCAATGAGGACCACCAAAACGAACCGGACATGATCTAAAGATCTCCAAAAGCTTTCATGAATCACCAAGAACATCCACACTTCATCTGCTTGTTGAAATCCTTCTCTCCTTCATTCAAAACCTCAAGAACATAGTCTCTCATTACTATCACAAAGGAATAGATGCTTATGGACCTTCAAACCCTGAACCAATCAAGTTGACACTTCCCAAAGATTTCCTCAACACTCCCTCAAATCCACAGAATAGGACAATGCAATTCTAGATCACACCAAACCTGTCTATATCACTCTATCACCACTGAACACCTACCAGAACTAGTTTAACTTGAACAGCCATAACTTCTTCAGATCTTCATGCGGACCTCTGAAATCTCTACTGGACCACCTTAAGACACATATCTACAAACCCTTTAAACTATATCCTCTAATCCTCATCCTATCTTGGATGTTTACTTTACTGTCTTTACTGTTCTTCACTATTCCTGATTGAGACTAATTTTCTCAATATCCTCAGCACACAGCTCATCCAATCCTTATTACTAATACAATAGGAGTATGTTGACATCAATGACAATACCAGACATTGCCCAAGTAGTGGAAGTCCTTAGTCAATTTATGGCTAATCTTGGATGGGTACATTGGGATGCAATTAAGCGAGTGTTTAGATATTTGAGGGGTACTTCTGAGTATTCCATATGCTATCATGGTAATGTTATAGGACCTCTGGATTCAGTTTGGATTTGTGGATTTGTGGAATCTAATTGGGTAGGTGACATTGATAGCAGGAGATCCACCAGTGCCTATGTGTTCACTATGTTTGGTGGTGCAATTAGTTGGATGAGTAAGTGACAACTTGTGGTTACTTTGTCCATGACAGAAGATGAGTACATGGTAGCAACACATGCTTGCAAGGAAGCCATTTGGCTTAAGAGATTGTGTTCAAATATTGGTGTTGATGTAGGAAAGATTACGCTTTGTTTTGATAGTCAGAGTGCCATTTGCCTTGTGAAGAATCCAACTTTTCATTCCAGAACAAAACCTATTGATGTATAGTTTCACTTCATGTGAGACATGGTAGAGGATGGGAAGGTAAATTTGGAGAAGGTAGATACTTTGAAGAATGTTGCAAATGCATTGACAAAGCTAGTGCAGATAGAGAATGTTGTAGATGCATTGACAAAGCAGTTAAATCTTGTTATTTCTATTGGCTCTTACAAGGTGTTCGATAAGTGGGAGAATGTTGGGAATTAAGGTGTTTCAACGTTGGTTATTCCTTATATTATTCCATTGTATTTATTTATTTATTGCCTATTGTATACTTTGGATGCAAATCCTATGTTGTCATCTTGTGGGAGTTGGCATGGTTATGTGTCATCCTACATGGCATATGACCACATGTAAATTTGTCCTCACATGAGGAGATAGGCATCCCACTTAGTGGTAGGAATAGTTTTCCATGTGTCAACATCTTGGAATGTGTGTAAGGGTATATTGACTAAAATAGTCATGATAGATTCCTATGATAAAGTTATGACAGGTAAGAGTCAAAAATCGAAGATCCTATGACATATATGGACATGTGTCAAGAAGCATCTTTGAAAAAGGCATCTTTGGGCACCCGAAGGTGGACTACGACATGTAAGAGAATATGCTATTTATAGCATGTGTATGACAGATTCTCTTACAGCTGTAAGTTATCACAGCTATGACAAATTCTATGATGGTTGTAAGAGTCGTAAGAGCATCTGTCATAGCCCATTTTCTAAATAGGTGACCTCCTGGGGATGGGGTGACTTGACAAGCGTCAGGAACATCCTATAGTGTTGGACAAGTGTCCATAGGTGTTGGACGCCCATCTCAATGTGGAGCCTTTTTTCCTTTATATTTGCTTTATAAACAGGTGCTTTCGAGAGGTGATGCATTATGTGATTGAAAGGTATTGTTATGTTGCTAAATCATCTCTAGATATGAGTTTTGAAGACTCCCACAAGAGTATTGGCTTTGTGACTATATTGTAACCTTCATTGATTACAGAATACATTTGAGCTGTGTTTTGGAGTGTGGGGTTTTTCACTCGATAAGGGTTTTCCCCACGTATATCTTGTGTCTCTCTTCTTTTGTCTTCTATTCTTGTGTATGTGTTTGTTGCAATATCTCTATTATTGGGTTTACATATTCTATAATTGTAAAGAAAAAATTGAATTTACACTCTCCTCCCCTCATTAGATTAGTGTAGGAAGCAATTTCCACACACCTAGCTTCCTTTCACCTTCTTAAAATGGTACTAATGATTGTCCTTAATTTGTGTGAGGCTATTGTCCCTCTTACATGTGAGAACTATTTGTCATTATCTCTTAAAATGTGCACTTTAAATAACACTAACAATAGGAAATATGACACATGATAACAACCAAAGATAAAACATGATGACTATCATCATTCAATGAGGCAAAACCATGACAACATAGGAACATTGTATGCAAATAGAAAATTCATCAATGAAGAAATGATGCGTTTAAATTATGTACTACATTTCATTTAAGCATTCAAATTAGCCATTGTTCATCTATGATTTTCATCTCATTGCTCTCATGGATTGATTGTCATGAATGATTAGTGTGTTTATCTGGGATGTGCATTCCTATCACATTCCCCTTTTGAGCTTAGGGGTAGCATGCTAGGCTCAACCCTTGTGGGAGCCCATTTTTCAGTACATGTTGAAATATCATGCACAATGATGAGTGTACCTATACCTGCACACTGCACAATCAAGTTAGATAAAAACAATGAAGTTTAATGCCCCTCTTGATATTTTGACTTTGATTTGATGATCTGATTTGGCTCCTTTGCATTTATTTGGTAATGGCTAAATTGATTTTATGAATCATATCTGCAAGTTATATTTCTATTGATGCAACATATGATAAGATTTCATGTCTCAAGCTCTAACCAAATCCTTCTATCAAATGCAGGTACATGTAGAGATAGAGAACAAGAGGAGCAAAAGATAGAAGGATCAACATCAACATCAGCCCTTAAGGCAATGACATATATGACTTCTTCTCATGTGTTTATTTCTTTACTTTATCTTCAAATGTATAGCTTGCATACATTGTTGCATTGGATCAGTTTAGTCATTCCTACAGATTGTGTGGGAAATTTGATTTTCTCTTTTCTTTGCAATGACTAAAAAAGTGACACCTGTGCAATCTTATGTACATTTCATTACAAAATGAATGAAACATTATAAAATGATTGAAGCAACTTCTTATAATTCATGTATTCACCATTATGCTGTAAAGCATTGAATATTAAAAACTAAATTATGTCTCTTTAAACACCTTTAAATATGCAATGATTAAGCATAACAGAAATGTATGAAATATGTTTCACCTTTAATATCATAAAATTGATTCAGCTCTACCAATTTATGCTATAGGCGAAAATTTGGTAACAATTACATCAGGCTTTCGATGTTGCAATGGTAAGTCCTTAACAATGTTAGTTATTGATAGTACTGACAAGTATTTGTGGCTCTATCAAGGCATTAAGTATTTCATGATTTCATCAACATTTGTTGTAGTGTTTCAAGTTTAGTCACCCCATCAGGATCAGTGTAGCTTGATTTAAGTTCCTTTAACAATAGTGGTTCATATCAGACCTATCTATATAAGGATTAAATTAGTTTTTGTTGTGTTGTGCCAATGAGTGTCAATGGTTTTAGTGATAGTAACACCTATTTGTCTACAACTATAGTGATACATATCATCAGACATCTCTGATGTATTGGTTTATATAGACATATCTATAGTATTGGTTTGTCTACAATGAGACAAATTATCAAGAAATTTCAAGATTAAATCATACATATAAGCAGGTGCAAATGTAGGATAGGATACTCTTGTTGGACCTTTACTATCCTGTGGCATAAACCACCTTTAGAAGTACCAAGCCACCACGACAACATTATCAATTAGAACAAGAACCTTTGATCATTGATCTCATCAATATCACCAAGAATGAAAAAGAGGACATCAAGAGTTTACTAAGTGAAATATAAACATAGTGTGACACTAAGAAACCAAGAAACATCAAGTCAATGCAAAAGTATTTCCACCATTTACCATCAAATAGTAACTTTGTGATATAGTAACTCCTGAAGCATCAAACCAAACACCTTTTGACATCAATGACAAACAACCAACAAACTCCCCCTTTGTCATTGATGGAAAAACTCTCCACTCTCTCTCTCCCCCTTTGACATCAAGGACAAATATGTATGCATTGTACATGAAATAATCGTATAGTTAAAGATGCTCCCCTATCTTGGATGCACTACTATGGAAGAGGATCTCGAGGAAAAAATGAAACAACTACATTTCATAATGTCATACTGTCATTAACCCTCTAAAATCAATGTATTCTAAATTGTTAAGCACTTCATGAAAATCACTATCATACACTTCAAGGACAGTCCTAAACTCATGAAAACTCATCATAGTCCTACACACATCACTTCTTAGAACAACATTTTTTGTCCTTCAATTCACTACACATGTCCTTGTTTTCTAGACTTGTTTACTAGGGTACTTGCAACTACAACACTTGACAACAGTCCTTCTTTCTTCAGGGTTTGATGGATGCCAACATTGTTTCAACATTGCCTTGTTCTACATAAATATCAATATGGTTGATGCATATCAGTGTCAATGTGGTAAAGATTGTTAATGCACATGCACTGTCAAGTTATAATCTCTTGAAAATAAGCTTTAAAAATTTGGTCACACTCAATGTTTCTAATACCTACTAACTTCTTCACAAACCAAACACTAACTGTGTTAAGTGTTGAGAAAGTTGTAGAATTGTTTTGTGTTTATATGGATCACTTGATGTGAGTTATCTTGATGATTGATGTGTTTGTCATGCATGGATACTAGTGAATGATGTGAAAATGTATCCTTGTATGTGCCTAAATGCTGATTCATGATTGTGTCTATGTGAATGAGAGATGTAGAGAACATGTTTCGATTGAATCTTGATTTTAGTTGATTGCTTTCGGTTGTGTGTTGACTTAGTCCACCAATTGTGATTTTTCTTGCTTGTATCATTCCAATTACTCTTGGACATGAGGGAGCTCCTAAGTGTTTCAAAATTAATTGAGTGTTCGATGTTGTGTCTTAGATGCAAAGGTCGTGTTAGTAAATCACATGTGAGTGTTATTGTGTTGTTTAGATGTAAGTTCCATAATTGTACTTATGTTTCAACATAGTGTAGGGTATGATGATGTGTAGTTAGTGCATGAGAATATATTATTTGTATACTTATTGAAATATAGTTATTCTCTTTCTTTTATTTAGCTGCCAACCTTATGAATTTGGTTGCTTCAAGAGTTTCTCCTTTGTAGTTTGGATCTTTCTTAGCTTGATGTCAGAACAAATATTATTCTTGTGTGAAGAAATTATTGTCCTTTGTATTTAATTTTTTGGATACTTGGTGTTTAGGCCATGAGGAAGTCGTGTGTTGCCTAGCCAATCATCAATTCATGATTGTGTGGTGTTGTTGGACCTTTTGGTCTAGGAGTGGTGTTGAGAGTAGTCTTGCACCTTTTCTGAGTGTGTTGTTACCACCTTAGGTGTGTTCCTAGTGAGAAGTAGGTTGATAATCCTTGCCTGATGGAAGTGATTATGCTCTTAACGAGGATGTGGTTTGGAATCTTTGCTTTGAGAACTTACTTGGCTGATCCTAGTTTTGGTGGTATGGAGATAGAGTGTTAGAGGAACCCTCTCCTTTCAAGAGTGGAATGTGAGGAAGTACCTCATGTAGTACAACCATGTCTTGAGATGAGGCATTATTTTGGGTAGGGATGGAGGTGAGGTAGTTGTTCCTATATCCTTTAAGATCTATTATTCTTGATCCTTGAGTTTTAGTATTGTAAGTAGTGTCCTTGAAAGGATTGTTGAGAGTTTAACCCTGTGTTTACACTTCTTCTCGAGAGAGGAATTTGTAGTTTTGTGAATTTTATCTTAGGCTTAGTTGAGAGCTTAAGGGGTTACCCACCTCAGTAGTAGTCTTGAGTTTTATGGACTTGACTTGCTAGTGGTCAAGTGTGCCTTTTAGATAGATCCTCTTCTCACTATAGTAGTAATTAGAGGATGGAGCGATCTAATGTGAGAGGAGAGTAGATGAAAAATGGTTGGATTTAAACTAGTTGGTGCACCTTTTGGATACATTTTAAATTTCTTTTTGACCTTGACTTGGTGATGGTTAGGAGGATTGATCTTTTGAGATCTCTTGTGTTTACAAAGGATTGTGTAGTAAGGGTACTTCATCCTTGTGTTTTTACATGCTTCCAAGAGTAAGCCTAATTCTAGTGGGGTAGGCTGTAATTCCCACCCTAGTGTTCATCCAATGTGCTTCTATCTAATGAGCTTTATGTTGTATTGTGTGTATATCTATGTATTATATGATTCTCCTTCTTTGATGCATTGCACTAAACTTGCCAATGAGGTCTATTGTACCATCAAGTAACTCATAGGGTGTATTTTTTATTACCTTTGAGGTTTTTATAATGGAGTTTTGAATTATTATTTAGATTTTCAACTATGCATTATGGGATGCATACATTGTGTTCATGTGTGTTAGATTATTGTAGTGCTTTAGTTTCACTATCTTCATTTGCATGATGTGTTTGATAGTTATGATGTATTTAGTATAATTATGTTAGATGATTTATGCATATATGATTTTATATGGTTGATTTATTTTCAAATAATTTTTATTATGCTTATGCAGTATTAGGCCACCTTGGATATTCTGATATGCTTCCGCTATTTTATGTATGAAGCAGGTATCCCTAATGGTTCACTTGAGTGTGCAAGTAATTGTAGGTGTTAAATAATGTGGGAAATGTGGAGAAGGTTGACATGGGATGGTAAGCCATCGCACCCTTATCCTTGTGTTGTGGAAACCCATAATGTATCCTTGGAATCATTTACTTCTGTTTCCTTTCTAGCATTCTTGCACTTTATTTTAAATTATCTTGAAAAATGTGTTTTCTATGTTTTCAAATTAATTAAATGAAGTTAAATTGAAAATTATTATTTCTACCTTAGTGAAAAATTTTATTACATCATGATATGCTTGAGGAATAAATTTGAGTAATTTGGGTTTAATTGCAAAATTTAATATTTTTCCTTTCAAAAGGTAGAATTGCTTTATTTAAGGAAATTGAATGCTTGGTATGGCATGTTTGATATTTTGGAATGAGATTGGATCAAATAACTGAGTTTAGTTGATTAACTAAATTCATGTTGATTTAAGTGATTTACTTGGGTGTATTTTTAGTGAAATTGAAATATTATTGCATTTTGATTAGATGCCTAATGTGATTGCAAAGGAAATATTTTAATTATTTTGATGATTGGATTAAATGATTTAAATGTTTCCTTGTGAAAGGTAATAGTCTTAAGTTTGATTTAATAAAATCACATAAGTGAATATATTTTATTATAAAAAGATTTAGGGCTTTTCTATATAAAGGAAAAATGAGTTCATTTTATTCATTCTTTGTTTTCCAAAATTTCTCTCCATTTTCATCAAAACCTCCTTTGCTTGCAAAATATGAAATATTGGTGTGCTTGAAGGAAGGATTGTTTTGTTGTCTTCGAAGTTGGATTTGGATTGCCGTCTTCCTATTGATTCTTGGAGTTGTGTGTTCAAAGATTGTCTTCATCCTTTCTCTTCTTTGGATTCCATTGCTTGATTTAAAGGTAGGCTTCACAACCTCTCTCCATGAATTGGTATATGGTTTTCCTTCTTTACCATGCCATGAATAATAGTTTTAAATGGATTTACTTAGTTGGTAGAAAGCATAGAAATTCATTTCAGATGTTTATTTATTTTATTTCATTTGTTCATACTTTGGAAACATGCTAAAATAGACAAAACCCCATCAAAATTATTATAGAAAACACCAACTTGTTTTTGTCAAAGATTTGGGATATTAGGGATATTATCTATAATTGGTTGTTGTTAGTTTCTCCATAGCCATTGTAAAATGAATGTTAGAAAATTGGTTAATCTTGGTCAAGGTGTCATAAGGAGCTCTAATTGAGTTTTTAGGGCCTTATAGATATTTATTATATTTGGAAAACATGAATATTTCTTTGTAGGCATATCCTTGATGAATCTAAATGTGGTATGAGTAGTCTCCCTATTATCTTAAGATTTTACGTCTTTTTAGAATATTGTCAAAAAATATATTATGTTAAAATTTATGCATTAGTTTGTGTGCCACATCTAAATTCATAAAATTGTTTTGTGGGATGAGTTGTCTCCCAATTAAAATGTGATTCTACATATTTTTAGACCATGCTATATTTTTTGGCATTTCTAGTACAATGAAATCCACGTGATGCTTGGTTTATTAAATGGATGCATTTGATGTTTAGGACGAGGTTTGGGAGTAGGTAAGGTGTGCCTCCTTGAATGCATACCAAGGCATGAAGTTGTTGGTGGGTTCAACATCTAAGGAGTAAATAGAGAAACAATAATCTCATAAGAGTTAATAAAATTTAAAACAACAGTTTAAATACCTTACTATAGGGAGCTTCTCTAGACCTAGTAATGGTACACGCCAACTACAGTGAGCTTTTCTACACCTAGTTGGGTGTAGAAGCATTACAAACAATGTTAGAGTTGGTGGATGCTTGAGTAGGGCTAGTGATAGATGACTTACTACTCACTTGGCGAAGAGGTTTGAGTGCCCTTGTCATGACACTCCTTATTGAGGTTCCTAGTTCTCTCTTCCTTTTTTAGCAATACCTGAGTTTGACTTGGTGTGTGATGTGTACCTACATTATCTGCATTGTGTTGGTTTATTCATGTTTAATGGTTTTGTACATTATATCATATTGTATGGTAGTTGTACCATGTGTTATTTATATGCACTAGATTGGCAAGAGTGCCACATGTTACATGTATACATTGTATTAGTAGTTGTGCCATGCGTGTTATGTGCATTGATTGTCATGTATGCCATACGTTGCTTGTATACCCTTGATGTGTGAGATATTATTAGTGGGTTTCCCATTATCACCTTCTCCATAGATTAGGGTTTGCCTAGAGTTTCATATATAGATATTGCACTACATTATGGTAATATGGTTGGGATGTAAGCAACATTTCCCCATTGGTTCTTAATGATGATCTTTAGTTGCTGGATGGATTCTTGGATGAACTAAGAGGGAGGGGTGAATTAGTTGTAACCAAAACTTCAAAACCATCAACACATCAACCTCTTAATTAATGTGATAATAATTTATCCATGAAAGAAACAAAACAAAACTTAAAAACATTCACACATGAGACACATGAGACACCATATTTTTATGTGGAAAACCCAATAAGGGAAAAACCATGATGAGTGTTAGCTTACAATATAATATGTAATAACAATACTCAAAATCAAAGGCCCACTGCCTTAGGGCTCATTGCCTAGAATGCTCACTACAAGAAGAGGCTCACTACCAATAGGGTATCTCACTACCAGTGGGTGGTTCACTACCAAAGTTGGTGAATTGAGATAATAGCATCTACACTATGCCAAGGTTCAGTTCCATTGAAGCAAAATAAGTATCCTCTGCACCTCTCTTCTTTTTCACTTCACAATTATATTTTAATTTCATATCCTCATACAAATTCACAACTTCATTCATGTATTTTAAAAATTCATCAACCTTAGAATTTACATCAAGGTGGACATTACAATCATCAACCTTTGGAACAATCCCCAAGGTCGGTATACATACATACATAAAGATAGTTCTAGACCTAAATGAATTATGAGAGAAGAGAAATGAATACAGGTCATGCCAAGCCTTAAGTAGGACTCAAATACAATCTTCCATGCAATAAAATGCTTTAGAAACTTTGAAGTACAACCGCAAGTAGTGAGAACAACCAAGTCGGCCAAGATTGGAGTTACCACTAAGACTTTTAGGAACACGCTTCATGCATGATCCAGATTATACTTTGTAGATGAATCAAAAGGTAGGAACATGATCTAGAGACTCCCATAAGCAAATTACAATCACCAAGAACATTTGTACAACCTCTAAACACTTTATCCATAAGATTCTTCAAACTAAAGCACTTGAACATTACTGTAGGCCAATATCATAAAGGAAATATTACTTGAGAAGTACTAAATGACAAACCATTTTAATAGAAGGCACATAACATCATCAAAAAAATAATTCCAGAACTTCAAACTATAAAACTTAAATGTTGAGAAATGTGGAGCAAAATACATTCTCCCTGTCACATAGAAAAACAATTTTTACTTTGGTGAATAGAACTTGCTCACATCTTCACACCGGAGGCTCAAAATTGAAACATAGAATCCATAGAGATCCCTTCACATTACTTCCAATGTATAGACAAAGATATTCAACCTATAGGAAATGCATAGCGAAATATTGCACTGTTTTGATAAATGAAGCAATTTTGCACTTGTACTAATTCCTCTAATACTTATTCAAACTTATTCAAATAGCTTCCTTAGGTGTTGACATCAATGAAAACACTTACTTCTCATACTTACAACATTCTCCCCCTTTTTCATTGATGGTAGCACATGATGTCAAAAAACCATCAAAACATACAATCTTCCTTTAGTTCTTTGCTCTCTCTTACTTGATGCTTTCTCTGTCTACAATTTTCTTCTTAGATTTTTCACATGAACTTCTCTCTCCTTTGAGATGAATAGAAAAGGGTAACAAACATTTTCTTTCTCTTTACTGCACAACTCCCCCTTTCATGAACACTACAATTTTTACTACTCTTTATTACGAACTCATATCAGCAACTTCTACTTGTTCCCCCCAAGAGGTTGCCTTCAAAACATCAATCTAGATCAAAAGATGAAACTTTGGACACCACTATAATGATGCATTCCTTATGCATCTTATTTTAGAGGAGGGCTGATAACCCCTAACTTCTCCTTGAGATACTCAAAAGTATCCTTAGGCAGAGTCTTAGTGAAAATATATGTAATATGATCCTTTGTAGAAACATACTCCATCTTTACTTCATTCTCTATTACCTTTTCTCTCAAAAAGTGATACCTTATTGATATATGCTTTGTCCTTGAGTATATCACTGGATCCTTTAAAATGTTTATGGCACTTGTATTGTCACAATAGATTGAGATTAGTTGTTCATACACAACTCTTATGTTCTTCAATGTTTGCTTCATCTAAAGTACTTGAGTGCAGTAATAGTCTGTAACAATATATTCTACTTCTACAGTAGACAAATAAATTAATTCTTGCTTCTTGCTCAACCATGAAACCAATTTGTTACCCAAGAGGAAAGAACCTCCACTTGTACTCTTTCTATCATCAGCATCTCCATCCCAATCTGCATCTACATAAGTACTAAGAGTGAAATCAACATCTTTGGGATACCACAATCCATAGTCTAAAGTGCCTTTAAAATACCTCATGATCCTCTTGACTTCCATCATATTTGAATCTTTGGGATCTTCTTGAAATCTTTCCACAGGATAGACTACATGCATTATTTTTCGTCTGATATGTGTTACATAAAGTAGTACTCCAATCATAGACCTATAATTTTTCTGACCAGTGTTAGGCAATTCATCATTCTTGCTCATCTTGCAGCCAGTTACCATAGAAGTGCACACTAGCTTAGAATCCTCCATTCAAAAAAAATTCAACAACTCTTTCACATACTTGGATTAAAAAATGAAAGTCCTTTTTTTTATTGAGTGATTTGTAGTCCTAGAAAGAAATTCATTTTACCAAACATAGACATCTCGAACTCCTTTTGCATTTCCTCTAAAAAAAATTTACACTTACCTTCATTGCCTCCAAAGATGATATCATGAACAAAGACTACAACAATTAGAATTTGATCATCATTCATTTTGAAATAGAAATTATTGTATGTAGTACCTTTATTCAACCCTAATTGTAGCAAATACTTGTCCAGCCTTGCATACCAGGCTCTAGGAGTTTGCTTGAGTCCATATAGGGTATTCTTCAATCTACATACCATGTCATCTTCATCCGATGAATGAAATTCTTCCAATTGTTCAATATAAACCTCTTCTTCTAGCTCTCCATTCAAGAATGCAGACTTTACATCCATTTGATACACCTTGAAATCTTTATGTGTTGCAAATGCTAGAAACATTCTTATTGCTTCAATCCTTTCCATAGAGCAAAGGTCTCTTCAAAGTCTATTCCTTCAATCTGAGAATATCCTTTGCATACTAGTCTTTGTTTGTTTCTTACTACATTTCAATTCATCTTATTTTTGAAAACCCATTTGGTTCCAATCACATTCTTGTAAGTAGGACTAGGGACCAATTCCCAAGTTTGATTCTTCTCTATCTACATCAGCTCTTCTTCCATTTCTTTTATCCAATTTTCATCTTTGCAGGCTTCACTTATAGTTTTAGGTTCAATCTATGAAAGCAAGTAGTAGTTCACTTGTTCCTCTGTATCTCTTTTCCTTTTCAATAGCCCTTTTCTTTTCTCGCCAATAATTTGATCTTTAGAATGATTAATCCTCGCATACCTGGGAGTCTTAATAGTACTTTTTGGATCCTTTTCTTCTTCAACTTGAATGTCTTTTTGTTCCACCTTTTCTTTATTGACTGTAACAACAGGTTCATCTAATTCATAGCCACTCAGATCTAATGTTATTTCCTTGTCTTCATCAACCTTCACATTAGCACTTTAAATTAACTTCTTCAAACTCTTATTGTAGTACTAGTAGGCCTTACTCTTAGTAGATTATCCAAGGAAAATGCCTCCATCACATCTAGCATCAAACTTGCCTAGTACTTCATCTCTTTTGATATAACATTTGCTTCCAAAAACTTTGAAATATTTCATTGTAGGAACTCTTCCATACCACAATTCATAAAGAGTTTTAGTACCATTACCTTTGACTAGGACTCTATTTTGAATGTAGAGAGTAGTATGTATGGTTTCTCTCTAATACACTTCCAGTAGGTTAGCTTCCATCATCATTGACCTATCAGCCTCTTGAACTATCTTGTTCTTTCTTTCAACAACTCTATTTTTCTCAAGAGTCTTAGGAGCAGACAACTATCTCTTTATCTTATGCTCTTCATAGAAAATGTTGAATTCATTTAATGTGAACTCACCTCGTCTATCAGACCTTAAGCATTTAATCCTCAATTCTAACTCATTTTCAACCATTGCCTTGAAAGATTTGAACTTGTCTAGGGCTTTTGATTTCTCTTTTAGAAAACTGACCCATGTTATTCTAGAGTAATCATCAATAAGCAACATAAATTACCTATCTCCTTGCAGACTTCTTGTTTCTATAGGACCACACAAATCTATATGTACCAGCTCAATAAATCCAGTAGAAAATTGTTCTTTGCTCTTGAAACTTGTCTTTGTTTGTTTTCTTATTTGACATTCCTTGTAAATAGTATTAGGAGGCTTCACCAGATTAGGAAAATCTTTCACAACTTGCCCTAAGCTTATCTTCACCAAGTTATCAAAATTGATATGACACATCTTTTTATGCCACAACCAACTTTCATCTATCTGAGCCAACAAACAACAATTATCAATTCCTCTTAAGTGATAAAAATTACCTTTAATCTTCTTACTAGTTGCAATCACTATTCCGAAGCTTTCCATGATCTAGCATCCATTATCCTTGAACCTTAGGTCATATCATTTATCACACATCTGACCTACACTTAAAAGATAATGCATTAAACCCAAGTTACATATAAAACATCATCTGTGTTATTCTTACCATCAAAAGAAATAGATCCTCTTCAACAAATCTTACCATTGCATTTTCACCAAACCTAACTATTCCCCCATCATACTTTTCCAAACATACAAACTTGCTTTTATCACCAATCATGTGATGTGAGCATCCACTATCAATAATCCATTCATCCTTATCTTTCTCAACTAGATTAGTAGATTTAGGTTCTTTTTTGATAGCAATAAACAATAATTCATTTCCACTAGTACTATTATCATTAGACTCATCATCTATTACACCATCATCATCAAGATCTCTAACATGATAGAATTTCCTTATAATCCTAGGTCTAGTTTTGAATTTCTTCTTACCTCTCTCAATTCTCTCCAGACACATGGAAGAATAGTAACCAATCTTACCACAAGAGAAGCATATGAAAGGTAATTTTCCATTGAACTTACTATTACCTCTTTACCTTTTCCCCACAAAGTTAGCTTCAACCTCATCTAGATCATCATCAAATTCCATAGCATATTTCTAAATCTTGAAATTTTTTTCTAAAGTGTTTGCTTTGAATGTGGTCTCAATCTTTGGTAGAGCATCACCAAATTCTCTCATTTTAAAAGTGGTAAGTTTCCTGAGCAACTGATCCTTTGAAATCTTTTGCACAATCATAACCACTTCAATTGATGCCATCTTCTGACTAGAGGATTTAGGCAATGACCTAAGAATCTTCATCACAACCTCATCCTCATTAGTAGTTCCTCCAAGACCTTTGATTCCATTGACATTTTCATCAACTGTCTGCATAGATATTTATGTTTTCATCTTCACTCATCTTAAAGGCTTCACACTTCACCTTTAGGTGTTGTAATTTCACACTCTTTACAGAATCATCTCCTTCATATAAACTTTTCAACTTTTCCCAGATCTCATCAGTAGTCTCCAAATCCATAACTTTCACAACTCAGTGTTAGATAAGGCATTTAACATAGAATATCTATTTTTTCCATTAAATTCATATTGTTTGACTTCATCTTTATCTGATGGACCATTTTGAGGAATAGTATACTTTTTATCTATTATCTTCTAGATATTTTAACCAAAAGAAATAAGATAACTTTTCATCCATAACTTCCAAAGGGCATAATTCATTTCATCAAATTGTGGTGACTCTATCAAGTGTACCATCTTGGATCTACCTTGAGCTATTAGGTTGTTTACCAAGGAACCCTTTCTCTTATACCAATTGTTGAAATGTGCAAGACAGCTGAGAGGGGGGTGAATCGGTTGTAACCAAAACTTTGAAACCATCAACACATTAACCTCTTAATTATTATTATAATAAGTTAACCATGAAATCAACAAAACATAACTTAAACACATTCACACATGAGACACCAGATTTTTACGTGGAAAACCCAATAAAGGAAAAACCACAGTGAGTGTTAGCTCACATTATAATATGTAATAAGAATACTAAAAATTAGAGACTCACTGCCTTAGGGCACACTACCCAAAATGCTCACTAAAAGAAGAGACTCACTACCAGTGGGGTGGCTCACTATTGGTTGGTGGCTCATGTTAAGAAAAGTGTCTCAACCTTGCAACTTCAAAAAAGATTACTATTCTTCCCAGTTTTAGTCTTTTTGAATACCGTTTATCTGGGAGAATGGCTTGGAACCATCAAAGTTTCCAAAAGTTTCCAAATGAGATAAAAATAGTGAACATCTTGGGTGAGTTTCATCTCAAGATCATATCAGTATTGCAAGATATTAAAGTTTTTATTTTTTTGAAACTATAGAAAAAGTTTCAAACTTAATTATTGGAATCAAAACTTCTCTAAACATCCCTAAAATTGTCATAACTGGCATAGTAGGTTATAAGGTGATATATCTCTTCACAAGCTTTCCAACGCATAAAACAGTTTGTCAATCAAACACCTAGATCAAAAGTTATGGCCTCCGGAAGTTGGACCTTTTGTTTTGCAAAATGTAAAAATGTGTTGGACACATAAAAGAGCTGTAAAGGAGAGAGTTACACATGTTGGTGTGTGGTTTGGCACATCACAAAGCATCTTTGATTTGTGATAATTTTGGTGCCACTTTTTCGTGGTTTTGGCTCATGGTTTTCTAATTACCATTGGCGGTGTACTATATTATATCTCCTATATATCATGAGCTTGAGATGGAGGTTGTGTGTAAGAATCTTATAGATGTCGAGTTACCTCCTAGATGTCTGGTTGGATATACTCTTGTAAAATCTTGCTCTACAAGTATATTGTAATCTTCATGATTCTTGAATAATATATTAGGCAGCTTTGGAGTGTGGCAGTTTTCACTTGAAAGGGTTTTCCCCACATATATCTTGTGTTGTGAGTTTTGTGTTTGCATTTGGAAGTTGTTATTATCTTTTTGTTAATGTGCATCTTAATCTGTAACTATAAAGTGAAAATTTTCATATGTCTTTCCTCACTAGATCAGTGTAGGAAGCATTTCCGCATACCTTGCTTATTTTTAGCTCACTACCAAAATTGGTGAATTGAGATAATAACATCTACACTATGCCAAGGTTCAGTTCCATTGAAGCACAATAAGTATCCTCTGCTCTACACTATTTTTCACATCACAATTATCTTTTCATTTCACATCATTATACAACATGATGAATTTATTTCATGTATTTATACAATTCATTAACCTTGGAATTTACATCAAGGTTGGCATTACAATCATCAACCATTTGAACAATCTCCAAGGTTGGAATACATACGTATATTAGGATAGGTCTAGACCTAAATGAATTAGGGGAGAAGAGAAATGAATGCAGGTCGTGTCAAGCCTTAGCTAGGACTCAAATGTAATCTTTCATGCAACAAAACACTTTGCAAAATTTAAAGTACAACTGCAAGTAGTGAGAACAACCAAGTCAGCTAAGACTAGAGTTAACACTAAGGCTTTTAGAAACACACTTCATGCATGATCCAGATTATACTTTACAGACTAATATAAAGGTAGGAACACAATCTAGAGATGCCCACAAGCATGTTACAATCACCAAGAACATCCACACAACCTCTAAAAACTTTATCCATAAGATTCTTCAAACTGAAGCACTTGAACATTACTGTCAGCCACTGTCATAAAGGAAAGATCACTTGTAAAGCACTAAATCATGGAACATTTGAATTGAAGGCATATAACATCATAAGAAACTTAATTCCAAAACTACAAACTATAAAACTTAAATGTGAAGAAATGCGGAGCATAATACATTCTCCCTGTCACATAGAAAATTAGTTTTTACTCTGGTGAATAGAACTCCCTCACATCTTCACATTGGAGACTCAAACTAGAAAAATAGCATCTACAGACATCCCTTTTAACACTACTTCCAATATGTAGACAAAGATATTCAATCTACAAGAAATGTGGAGCAAAACACTACATTGTTCTGATAGATGAAGCAATTGTACACATGTACTAATTCCTCAAATACTTGTTTAGACTTATTCAAATAACTTCCTTAGGTGTTGACATCAATGACAACACTTACTACACATAATTGCAACAATTCCTTGATAGTTTTATAGGTGGTTTACCTCATGCTTTATGCCTTGTTGCACCTAGGAGAGTGTGAGGGATTTTGGCATGTAGATTATCAAAAATGACCATTACATTATTCACCTTGCATCTAATCAAATTCTTCTAACACATCTTCATCCAACATTGAATAAATAACTGAATTATTTAGTTGATTTCATCAATTTCTTGTAATTCACTTTAATCCAATATTAATTGAATAAATCCTATTTATTTAATTAATTTCATCAAATTCACCACTTTATTCTTCTATTTTTTGCATTAATTAAATAAATCAATTATTTAATTAAATTAGCACTTTAATTCATCTTACCCACAACAATTAAATAATTTTAATTATTCAATTGACTAATTATTCTGCTATAATTAAATAAATTTTTCAAATTTATTTAAGGTGACTTCGAATATCTTCTAAACAAATAATATCAATATTTTATTTATTTCTTATTCTTCCATTATGCACAATAAATGAAACAAAATTATTTATTTAATTTCCTAATTATCTTCTCAAATCTTCAGAAATATCTTTTTCTTTCATGCACACAAATTAAATAATTTAATATTTAATTTTATTCATAGCATGTCAAAAGGAAAATGAAAAGTTTAGTTAATTGCCTTTAAATATTTATTTTTATGAATTAGTTCATACAATAGAAAAAAGCATTCTATTTTTATGAAATCAATCCTATCTTTAGTCAACAAAGAAATTAACTCCATAAAACAACTTTTTGCTTGGACACTTATCATGTGCATGTTCTTACATGTCTTCTCATTTTATGTCATCAATTGATTTCATTTAATTTCCTCCACTATTGATTGATCTTCCCTAAAGCTATAAATTCACCCATTCACCACTTCACAAGCCTCTCATGATTTTTGAGCATTAGCATCCATATCTTCTAGCACTTTGAGCATTTGTTGAAGCACCTCACATCCATTGAGCTTATCATCCATCCACTTGTAATCATGGTTATGCTACATTTAGAACAATTCACATATCAATACACCATTGAATAAATATTGTAGTGTGGTAACATGCATTATTGTTTTCTTTGGATTTCATTATTGACTATTGCGATTATTTCTTTAGTTATGTAGACATTAGAATAGGGTCTCTTTTTTTCTTGTTTTGCATTCTAATTTCTAGCATATACATTCTGGCATGCTTGGTGTGACCCACTCAATGAATTTAACATCTATTTTCTTGAAATTTTTTTATTTTTTAAGCTACAGATATGGAGTTTCACTTCTTGTCAATACAGTTGTGCTTCTGGTCGACATAATGATGCTTCTGGTCGACATAATGATGATTTTGGTCAATAGAACTGGACTTTTGGTTTGTAGAGTTATGCCTTTGGTTTCCAATATTTATCTTGAGTTTTCTAACTTTGCATGGTTTCTAGGCATTTGATTTACCTTTTTTGCATGAAAGATGATGTATTTGCAAGCATTTATCTTGATTTGTTCATAAAATAATAAATGTATGGGCATATTTCTACCTTTTTACCTAGTTGATCACTCATCTTGCTATTTGCTTTTTGATGTTTGACATAGGGTAATAGACTCAAACTTCCAATCAACCTCCTGGCCCATTTGAAGTGCACTTATTCACTTTTGGATGACATGATTGACCTTTGCTTTATACTTGTTCAAGACTTAGATAGAGTTGTGCTTTCGATGAACAGAAGTACACTTAGGCAAATAGAGTTGCACCTTTGGTCAGTAAATATACGCTTTTGATCAATAGATTTGTACTTTTGGTATAACTCTATGTGTTTCTAGTTAAGTCCGTTTCACTTTTGGTCTATAGAGTATACACTTCTGGTTAGTTTTGTTGCACTTCTCATACACAGAATTGCACTTTTGGTTTTGAAAGTCTTGATTATTGATTTTATCTAGCATGTGGCTTTCCTGGAAACTAATATCATTTGTGAAGCCTCTTATAACTTGTCAAAGAAGAAAAAAGTGAAACTACTAGCAAGTTTGGTGCAGGACACTTAACAAAGATTCATTTTTTGTCACTAATCTAGTAGCACACTTCATTTTCCTAAGGGAATTTACAAACTTGTTTTCTATGTATTCAATATCTATGTACATATGCTCTTGCCTTGCCTCAAAAAGTGATCTTGGAGATTAGAAATACTAAATCATCCATTTTATTACTTTATTTGCTTTATTCCTGGGGACCCAAGAGTCATATGTATGCTCTTATCTCATGTTGCAAGATGATCTTTAGAATCAAAAGTACTCGATATCCTCTATAGAAGGCCTATTAAATGATTTCATCACCCTTAAGGATGAACTTAACCTTGTGTTCTAACATGGGATATAAATGCTATGAGAATCAACAGACTCATTTCAAAGGAAGGACCCCTTCTTGCTTGAGAAAAACCTCAAGATTCTTAGTTCATAGGTTAGCGCTTGCTTGGAAGTTGGGACAACCCCATTCATAGATTTGAACTCCACCATAACTCATCCCTAGACACCTTATGAACCTAGATAAGACCTTCGACCATCATATCCTTTAGTGCATCACATCTACATGGAGAAGAGCTCACACTATTACCTTTATTGTTTGAGATAGATTACATTTTGGGCAAGACTTAATCTCCCAACTAAAGTGTGTAAGATTGCACATGAACTTACATTCCTTATCTATCCGAGCAATGATAAATAGTTGGGGTTTAAGTTGCACCTGAGTGATTTTGTGGGATATGTCACTCCTACTTGAATAATTTATATGCTTGTGCAAGAATTTTTGGTGTTTTTTCTTCTGCTCTACTAGTATTTACCATTTGTTATCCATGAAGATTAATAGCCTTGTACTCCCAATTCTGAAAGATTTTACAACCATTGTGTCTTACTTGTTTGATTCTATTTCCAAATAACTCAAAACCATCTTTGAAACAAATAAACGATCATATAATCTCACTTTTGAGCAATAGAGTTGCACTTTTGAGTAGTTTTATTGTGGTTCTGTCACGTAGAATTACACTTCTAGTGGACAAAATTCCATCTTTTATCAATAGAGCTAGGCTTTTGGTAGAAAATGTTATGCCTTTGGTTCTATCTTTTACCAATTGTTATCTACACAATTACACTTTTGAGCTATTGTGTTTCTACCTTTGGTCTACAATATTACACTTCTAGTCCATAGATTTGTGCTTCTAGTTGACAGATCTATGCTTTTGGCTTATCCTGCTACAACTTTTACACTATCATGATACCACTTTTGGTAGACAATCTTACGCTTCTAGTTATACACAGTTCTTAGTTAGATTTTCACCTAAATTTAGATACCTTCCACATTTAGTTGATTTTGTCATTAAAACTCATACCATTCAGGCTCTCCACCATTACTCTTTTAGTCATCCAATTATCTTTATCCACCCTCACATCATTATTTGGACTTTAGAGCTTTTAGCTTCTTAAGACTATAGAGATTTTGTCATCATCATCTTGCATACATCACATACATCATCTAGTTTTAGCATCAGTTTGGTTATGATCCCAAAATATAGATCACATCTCCTAGTTTATCTTTGATTTGAGAAGTTGTCTCTCTTAGACTCATAGATAAATTAGCATCTTTTAGATTATTGAAATAGATAGCCTAGGAGAGTGGCTTCTCTTGAGTTGGTAAAACTCACTAGCTTGATCTTGACTCTCCTTGAGTTTATTAGTTTATCTCTTGGAGGATAATCACAATCCCAATCATATAAGCAATTGGTCTAGATTTTATCTTTTACTAAAACTTTCAAACAAAAATCATCTGAAGAGTCTTAACCTTGTCAGAAAAATTCTCAACAAAACTCCATCCATCATTCATCGTTATCCTATCAAGCCTGAAACATCGTATGCCTCTTACTAAGTATCAATATAGAAAATCAATAGAAGCCAATCAAAACAATCCTCAAGATAACCTCAATACATCTATAGATGCAACATAATTCACCACATGCATGAACCCTCATGTTTTCCTCCCGAAGGGGTACACACTAGGTCCTTCCTCATCTAATGAATTTGGACAACAATCATATGATGTGTCACAAGACCAAACCAAATAGTTACAAAATCCTGATATCCTAGACACTATAGATAGGCTCTTAGCATTAGATCCTAATATATTCTTTCTTCTACTTGCTAAGAAAGGATCTAAGTTGCCTAGTGATTTTGAAGCATCAACTATAAAAGAGAAAGACACTATCAACATCGTCATTGTTTCTATGGGAGGCTCACATCTCAGTTTTATTCTAAACATATATACAATAGAACCCTCAATTCCAACTACAACCACACATAACATTCATCTATTACCATTCACCAATCTATTCATCAATGCACCTTACCAACCTCCCACATCAATTGGTCCTACTTATTCTAGCATTCCTACATATATTCCTCTAGTCATACCATTGGTATCATCTATGGATCAATCTAATCTCATCATCACTTCACATGTACTCCAATCATCTCATACACCAACATATACAATATCAAAACCCCAATCCTCTATCCGTCACATCTCTTATATCAATCGACCACATGTATCACAACCCCAATCATCTTTTCCTCCTGTATCATATATCACTCCACCACATGCAACAAAAACCCAACCTCTTACACATTTCCTAACAATACCCTACATGTCTACTCATACATATCCAACACAAATCCCCTTCACATACCACAACAATTACATTCATCTTCCACTCATCAAGGTCTTTCTCAACAACAACAACCCACATCTAAAATTGATCTCAATTTTTCACATCTTCAAAAGAAAACTTCAGATCTTACCATAGGACATACCAAGAAAACATTCCCTTTACAAGAAGTTTGTCCTTATACTTTTGATAGGTCAGTCCCTATGATCCCTTTTCCTCCAAATTTTTAAATGCCCAAATTTGAGAAATATAAAGGAAAAGGTGATCCCAAAGAAAATCTTAGGGAATTTTACATTGCTTTCTTAGAGGTTGGCCACAATGATACATATCTCTTGTGCCTCTTTCCTCACAATCTTGGAGGAAAGAAATACACTAGTTTTCTCATTTACCCTCAGATATTAAGACCTTTAATGAGTTGGCTAAAAAGTTTGTCACTCATTTCTCATTCAATATCAAACATGAGATCTCCATGACAAACCTATTTAATAACAAACACAATAGGGAAACCATTATGTCATTCCTACAATGATGGAGAAACATGTCCAATAAATTTCCATGGCCTATCCTTCAAAATAAATTAGTCAGCATATTTGTTTAAAACTCAATCTTGAACAGGATTTTATTTACAAATACACTATGCTAATTCTTTTGATGAGATTATCTCAAAAGGGACAAACGGTTAAAAGGCCCTCATTTCTAAAGGAATAGTCAAGATCTTCAAACAAATAAAAGACAATCTCCAAACATCCAATGAAAAACCCTATTTTTGGTCCAAAAACAAAATGTCTTCAATGATGGTGTTGTGGATGCCAATCATGTTCAAAATTCTCAAACATTGGTTAACGTTAAACCCACAAAAAATGTGGCATATACTCCCTAGGAGAAACCCCCACTAAAATCAATCCCTAGACATAAATTCACTCCACTAAGAGAACCTATTGAGTCTATTCTAAGAAAACTTGTCCAAACTAGTCTCATCACATTACCTAAATAATGTCAATATGATGAACTTGTATTTAAATGCTTTTGGTATAAAGATAATGAATATTGTGAATACCATAGAGTAAAAGGACACAAGTCTCCTTGGTGCATGAAATTAAAGAACCTTATCTAGAATCTCATTGATCGAGGAGATATCACTATTGATGATCCACCTAAACAAACATCAAATAATGATCTCAACATGTATAAGGATCCATTCCCACAACATGGTAAAGGATACCCTTTATACAAAGATAAGAGTGTCAACCATGCATCAAGTTCATATGATTCCATTATTGGTCATATGGAGGAAATTCATATATCTACTTTCTCCATCAAGTGAAATCCCTTGACTGTGCTATTACAACTCATCATGGTCATGTTACCCTTTATGGGGTAGCACCAAATATGCACCCAAATTCTGAGTACAACATTCTAGATCATCTTGGCAAAACTCTATCTCAGACATCCATCCTAGATCTTCTTCGAGCATCACTCATACGTAAATCTATACTTGAGAAGGACCCTCAAAAGTCATCTGTCCCAAATAACATTGATGTTACTCAATTCTAAGCCATGATAGGACATATTTCTTGACCTCACTGGTCACTTGGTCTTCACTAAAAATGGCATTCCATCACAAAATCCCTCTCATAATGGTGCTCTACATATTGAAGTCTAAATCCATCAATACAAAGTCAAATGCATTCTTATAGATGGTGGTGTTTGAAAAAATTGGGATACTCTTAGAACATTATTGATTCTAACAAAAGTATAACCATAAAAGTATATGATGATGTTGAAAAAGAGTTAGAAGGTGTTATCAATCTACTTATTCAATTTGTTCCTATTGTCATAGAGACTTGCTGTCAAGTACTTGACCTTCATAGTCCTTACAACATTATCCTAGGTCACCCATGGATCCATACCATGCAGGTGATGTCCTCCAAGTACCATCAATGCCTAAAGCTTCATTTCAATGGTACAAAAAGTACTATCCTTGGAGACCCCAATCCTATTAAATTTTTATGATCCATACAAGGTCGATACAAAAATTCCAATCAAATCCCCAAAAACATTCAACTCAACCATCATCCTCATATCTTAACCCATCCATTCATATCAAAGAGATAGCTAATACACCTATTCTTGAGATCAATGTTTAGTACATAGATACAGGATTTGGTGAGTATGACCTACACAAGTCTTGCTATGTTGGAAAATTTCCTCAATCCCCTAGATCATATGGAAAACTAGGTCTATAGCCAAGGAAAGTAAAAAGGTAGCCATACAATATAATCATACAATATTTATTCACTGGGGATTGTTAGAAGATGAGTCTTTGAAGACATTTCCTCTTGGATATTTACAAAAGACAAAGATCCAGTCACATTACCAGTTGAGCAATATAGCAGAGTTCTTTGCATTGTTAAGAACATATGTTAAAAATGCCAAAATGGTCTTGGATTGCATGGACAAGGAAATATAGAACCCATTTTTGTGACTAAGAAAAACAATAAACATGGTTTAGGATAAGGAAAGGAGGTACCATGATCCTTGGAAACTAAGTTTATTCTTGACGAAGTAGTGAAAGGTTTTCTCGCAATTCTAATTTCTAATGAGGCTACCATTGGAAAATCCTATTTACACCTCACTAAATTATTTCAATAGACTTCCAAATTCATGATATCCTCCCTTTCTCTCACATCCAAAAAAAATATCCTAGAGTGTTTCACTCGTATACCCTGACCTTATCAATTGGGATCAACAAGAGGCTCTAGTTCTTGATATCATTCAAAATGATGAAGCACTTGCAGAATTCATGGGACTTTGAGATGGTATTCCACTTGGTGACCACAAAGTAAAATTTATTATGGACCTATGTCACACAACATACTTTGGTGAGAAGGCTAAATCCTTGAGTCACAAAATTAAAAATCAAAATATCAGATCCCATGGTGAAAAACACATTGTGGAACCATCAGATCCTAAAAAGGTAAAAATAAACAACATATCCAATGGTGAAAACCTCTCTGATGTACCTAAGGATGAAGGATTTGAACTTCCCTTGCCTTCTATATATCAAGAAAAATATTCACTTTTGGTCAAACAATTGCAGGAGATAAATCTAGGCACAACATAGAATCCAAAGATCACTTTCCTAGCATCTTGTCTTTCAAAACAAGAGAGAAAGGATTTTATAGCTTTCTTCAAAAAAAGAATAGTTAATTTCACTTGGTCAGATATAGATATGCCTAGGTTGGATCCTTCATTAGTGTTCCATCACTTGGTAGTATTCTAAAATTACAAGCTAGTTAAACAAAAGATTTGAAAAATGCATCCCCAAATAGCATGATTGGTTAAAAACAAAACCTTAGAAGTATCTAGATTTAAAGTTCATACTCTCTATCGATTATCAAGAGTGGGTTTCTAATTTGGTAGTTGTATCAAAATTCATTGAGGGCATTCCTATCTGCACTGATTTCAGGGATCTTAACAAGTCATTTCCAAAATATGATTTTCCTCCACCTAATATTGACTGTTAGCTACCGTTGCACCAAAAGATTAACCTTTTAATGCCTGATACAACCACTTGATTTAACAAGCACGGGAGGTGGTTAATCCCTTGTCGCAAACCATTGCAACATAGTACTGAACAAGGAGACCAAGGGCCACACCTTGAACCAATCCCCCTCCTAGTGTAAGCACGGGGTTTGAACCTGTGACCTCGGCTTTGATACCAATTGTTAGCTGTTGTTGCACCAAAAGATCAACCTTTTAATGCCTGATACAACCACTTGATTTAACAAGCACGGGAGGTGGTTAAGCACTTGTCGCAAACCACCGCAATGCAGCTCTAAACAAGGAGACCAAGGGCCACACCTTGCAACATTGACATCATTGTAGACTTCAAATATGGTCATGAAATGCTTTCCTTAATGTATGGTTTTCCATTTTAAATTAGATTATCATAGCACCTAAAGATTAACACAAGACATCTTTCACATGTCCTTGGGGTACCTGTCGTTCATAAGTCATGCCTTTTAGCTTGAAGAACATAGGAACAACATACCAAAGAGCAATGATTGTTATATTTAATGTCCTTTTTCATACCATCTTCCAAGATTATGTTGATGATCTATTTGGAAAATAAATTACTAGAGAAATTCACCTACAAGTTATGAATTAGATCTTTGATAGGTTAGAATAATATCTAGTTTAACTCAACCCAAAGAAATGTGTCTTTGGCATTACATCATGGAAAACGTTGGGATACATAGTGCCTCATAGAGGAGATGAAGTAGATCCCACCAAAGTCAAGGCTATAGTTGAGATGGCTCCTCCTTCTAATCTGAAACAACTAAGAAGCCTCCAAGGAAAAATGTAGCCTCTCAGGCATTTCATATCATACCTTGCTGACATATTTCGACCCTTTTTATACTTTCTCCATGTTGGGTCCCAAAATACCTAAAATGTGAAAAACTAAAACATTCCTAAATCACCTAGGCCAAGGATATCATCAGGGTGATTTGAAAGAGGTTTATCAACAAGTTGAGGGTGATTTTGGCAAACAAAAAAGAGTGGGTAGACACTTTTACACATTGAACTCAACTTAGACTCTAGAGGGATATTCTAAGGGGTATACCTAAGCATGTATTGACTTCAAAACCAAATGGGCAACTTAATATATTTAAACAACAAAACCCAAGTCACTTTCTTGGTCCTAAAATTGTCACTAAACCAAGAACAATTGGTTGTTATAAAGACCCCTATATATCTGATGAAGGCAATCCTATAGATTGAGGATGCATAAGGGCTACTACTATATTTATGATTTTTATATAAATTTTTGTTTTAAAGGCTTGGGTGATCACATGCTTCTCTACCCGATGCCTATTCTTTAGGCAATAGAGCTTCACATTTATCAGGTGAAAATTATTTCAAGAAAATTTATGGTTTCTTATTTGAAGACTCCAATACATATCAAACATTATAAAAAAATGAGAATACTTAATAATCAAACATATACAACACTCCTCCATTTGTAATACTAAAATGACCATTTAAAATGATTGAAAATGGATTAAGAACTGTCACATTCATTCAAATTAGATTTTTACAATCATACTACTAAATGTAGTGAGAGAAATCCTTATTGTGATTAAGATTTCTTCAAAGAACACTTACAATAGTGGAGAAAAATACTGATTTAATATAATGGCTACAATATATCAACATACGCTGATGATGGCGTGGTTCGGTGGTTAAGTCACTCGGTTGTAGTGGTGGCCACCAGAGTTCAAACCTCTGCTAGGCCAACGAGCTCACAAAGCTAAATGCCTTCGTTGGGCCAACGAGCTCGCGGGTTTGAAGTGTTCTTGCTAGGGGATGAGGTCCCCCATGTTGTGGCCTCACCAGTTCATTACTCTGAGTAAAAGCATTCATGTGGAGCTGGAGGGCGTGTCACACTAGAGTCGCCAATCATGTTAAAAAAATTACCAGGTGCATTATCTTTAAGAAAAAAACAATATATCAACATACATTTTTTTCTAACTACCTTTGTGAAGAACAAAAACTAAAAATTGACTTTGTCCTGAAATTGCCTCTAGATCTCTGCACCTACTAAGAGAAAATCCCAACTAACCAACCCATAATGCATCAAAAACATATCATTTATAGCAATTCATCTCATTATGCAATTCAAAGCATTGCACTCAGTCATCGAGTGCACCTTGTAGACAATTAAAATTTACCAGTGCATTCTTCATGTCACTACACCACATTCACATCATTTCCCATCTATTTATCCAATTTATGTTGTTTGACATTAATTAATTAATCCATCTATCTTCATCATTATCCTCTGTATTCATTGAATAACTCAAATTATTTAATTAAATCATTTATCCTCTACTTTAAATAAATAAGTTCAAATTATTTATTTAAATATTCTATTTCCCTATAAATAAATAAAATTTAAAGATTTTATTTATTTAGCCCATGTGCATATGAAATTAAATAATTTATTTATTTAATTTCCCTATTATCCTCTCTCACTGTCATTTCCTCTGATCAAATCAGTTAATAGATTAATCAATTGAGTTGACTCATCAATCAATCATGTTAACAAATCAATCAATTTTGTTAGCAAACCAATCAACCCAGTTAATGAATCAATTAATTCAGTAAAATACTCAATCAGATCTATTAGGCTCCATATTTGATGAGAGGATAAGGATAATTCTACCCCTATCATTCATTCAAATCCTCTCAATCATTTTCAACCATTGATCTTTTGATTGTCCTCCACCGTTGATCTATATTTCCAAAAGTTTATAAATTTATTGTCTTCCAAGCCATCTAATCATCTCTCATTCATTTAAACTTATGATGTGGCTATTTCATTCATCTACTTTGGGAGATCACAAGGTTATGTTGATTAATTAAGCAATCCACATGCTCCTTACATAGCAAGGAGCAATCCATTAGAGTTTTGAGTGTAATATCAATACACTCGATCTGTGCGGCTAGTTTGTATGCAAAGGAAAGGTATATTGTGTTAATTTTTAGTTTCTTTCATTTGTCTTTGCATTGCAAATTTCATCCATTACATTTTGGCACACCCGGTGGGACCCACATCCCTTAAATCTAACATTTTTTGGAATAAATTCCTTATTTTTATGTAATAGGAATAGAAATGCGCTTTTGACTACAACTACACACTTCTGTCCTAGGTCAGCACATCTACATTGTAGGTCGATGCAACTTTGGTCTAGGTTGATGTGCCTTTGGTTTATAACTAGATGCCTACGATTCTAACTTTAAATTCTTGTTTGTGTTGCTTCAAAGTTGAGGTTTCAATTTTTATCCTAGTTTTTGTTTGTTCTATCTTGGTAATACCTAGTTTTGTCTATCCATCATTTGACATCTAGTTTTTTGTAGGGTTTAGCATAATTTTTCTTGCAAGTTTTAGGTTCTATTCCAGAAGCATGTTGCTTCTTAGAAAAAGTGTGCCTTTATTTCTCCTAACAATTGGCAATTTCAACCTAATTAGATTTGACCTTTTAGACCTCTAGATCACCCCCTTTTAGTAAAATATTCCTTTCTATTAGAGCTAATGCTTTGTTTTTGGTATGTTTTCTCATGTAGTGACAAAAGTGCAGTTGTGTTTTGTAACTACACACCTATGATCTGTATTTGTGTGATTTTGGGTTCTAAAAGCACACCCTTGTCCTCTTAAAGCATGCCTGTGGTCTATTTGTTGTGTCTATAAAAGTACTCTTTTGGCTTCTATTTGTGTGTCCTTGGTCTCTATCGACGCACTTTTGGATGATGTTAGTGCACCTATTGTAGAAGTTAAAAATAGGTATAAATTCTTTGTTTTCTATTATGTGGTTTTCTATTTGCACGCTTGTGACTATCTCTGCGTACTTTTTTTCTAATTTTTATTAAAAGCTAACATTTTGTTGGGTTTTCGAACTACTATTTGGTGTAACATTTCCCAATTTGTCCAAGATAATCTTTGAAAATACTAATGTGTTTGTTGCAACTACTTTTGTCCAAGACTCTTATTTCTAACTAATTTAGGCACTAAATTAGTTAAATGTTTAATTAACTTCTTTGCTATGTTTGTGTGAAGTTATAAAGACATATGCTCTCTCCATGCACTTCGTGTGATCTTGTAGATCATAAATCTTGCAATTTCCTTTTGCTTTAGCTTAAATCCTAAGGTCGGACTAATTTGTGTATGCTCTCTCCTTGCGCCTATTGTGACCCTAGAGATCAAAATAAATTAGTATCTATCTTTCCTTTTAAGGGACCTGATAGGGTATTTCATCACCCCTAGGGACAACCTCAACTGCATGTCATGGCACAAGATATAAATGTTGTGAGAATCAAAAGACTCACTTCAAAAGTCTGACTCTCTCCCCCTTGCAAAAACCCCGTGACCCTTGGTATACTATGACATGTGTTTGGTTGGCATTTGGGTGGAGAGGGACACCCCTATTCATAGATCATCCCTCATACCTCGTGTATATTTAGACATTTGTTAGATACTTGTAAAGCCTAGCTAAAACCATCAGTCATTTTATAGTGTGGTGCAAGCAATGTAGGCCAATCCCTGAAGTTACTCACCATCATGCTTCCTTGAAGGAAAGATACAAGTTTTATTTTGGCAAGGCATAAAATCTTCCATGAAATGGGGTTTTGGGTGTAATGCTCTTATCCCTAGCTATCTACTCATGGCAAAGTTTTCTTAGTTAGGTAAGAACATGGATAGGTATTCAATTGTGTGCATGCACATTATGAATCACTCCTACTTAAATAATATCTAAGTTTGTGCCCAAAGTGTTTGGTGTGCCTTTTTTTGTGAAATACCAATAAAACCATTTGTTATTCATGAAGGCTCCAACCTTGCACATCCTTATACCTTGTGCATCCTTATCCCTAGCTATCTCTCTCTCTGTAGTTAGACTTGTCACCACTCCCTGTAGATGCTCCACCTCTAGATGTAGGCTATCCTTGAAGGATCTTAATTTCTCTAAGTCCTCCTTATCTCTAGGGAACACCACCTTAGCCTCCTCATGTCCCATGTCTTGTGTTAGAACACAAGGATGTATTGAGGGGGGAGGTGAATCAATATATCAAAATTCATTTCAATGAATCTTTAATAGTCAAAGATTCTAACTTTTTTTAACCAAAAGATCACCAAAAAGTACAACACATAAACATAAAGAAACAATACTAGTTTTATGTTGAAAACCCAAGAAGGGAAAAACCACAGTGATAAAACTGCTTAGATCTACTCTCTAAATCTAGCCTCACAAATAAAGATAAACATGATTACAATAATATTTATAAGCTACAACCCAAAGGAAGTTGTAACTCCCTAAGATACAATGCAATGATACTTACAGAATGAGGCTACAAGCTCTAGATATTACATTCAATGGATCTTATTGAACAAAACCCCTTTGTGTCATTTGCATACTTCACTTTGTCACAAAACTTCACTTTCTCTACTTTACAACAGGTTTAGGGAAGCTAAAATTAAGGAGGCACTTTTTCAACTTCATCTGGACAAAGCTCTAGGACTTGATGGTTTTCCTACTACATTCTTCCAAAAGTGTTGGGACATTTTGGGAAAGGAGGTAACTGAAGAAATCAAAGATTCTAGAAGATCTGGCAAAGTCTAAAGGAAATCAACAATACCTTCATTGCATTAATTCGTAAAAAGTAAAAGTCTAAATCCTTTGAATAATTTCAGTCCATAGCTCTTTGTAATACACTGTATAAAATTTTGGCCAAAGTTGTGCCTAATAGAATCAAGAAGATACTGCCATACATTATAGCAGAAGAACAGACATGTTTTGTTCCAGAGAGATCGATTCTAGATGGTATGATCATTGCTCAAGAAACCATTCATTCAATTCAAAAAACCAAAAAACCTTCAATGCTCATAAAGTTGGATATAAGGAAGGCATATGACAAAGTCAATTGTCATTTTCTAGTTTAAGGTATTAGAGGCATTAGGTTTAATACCTCTTGGATCAATTGGATTTTTGAATGGATAGCTTGCCCTTGATTTTCAGTACTAATCTACAACTCTCTAGAAGGCTTCTTTTGTGTTTCTCAAGGACATAGACAAGGGGACCCATTGTCACCCTTCCTTTTCATTATCATGGCAGAGGCCCTTGGTAGATCTTGTGCTAAAGGAGGTCTAGATGGTCGTATTATTGGGATTTAGATAACTTGATGTTTGCCAGAAATTACACATCCGTAGTTTGTTGATGATACAATGCTTTTTGGATCAAATGACAAAGGGGAAGCTAGAAATTTCAAATTCATTTTGGATCAATACTCAAGGGCTTCAGGTTAAGACATAAGCAAATAAAAATTAGAAGTCTTTTTATTTAACACTATCCCTACAAAAGAAAGAATTTTGATAATTCTAATTTTAGAAAAGGAATCCTTCCCTACAAATATTTGGGTATATTTCTAATGCGAGGTGTTTTGCCTAGGAAGACTTGGGAACCACTGATTGAAGGGGTTATGAATAAGTTGACCTCCTGGAAGAGTAAATAGCTCTCATGGATAGGTAGGTTAATAATACTCAAAGTTGTTATTGAAGCTATCCCTATTTATATGATGTCACATGCCTCCCACTTTCAAGCACAACAAGCAAGGAGATCAATAAAAAATGATAACCTTTTTCTAGTTGGGCAACTTGGATCAGTTTAAATATCCCTTGATTAAATGGAAGAAAATTTGTGATCAGAAGGAATTGAATGGTGCAAGGCTAAAAAATCTCCTTTAACAAAATAGATCCTTAGGTGGAAAATTAGTATGGTTAATGTATGCAAGACCAGATCATAAATGGGTTAGAATCCTTAAGGATAAATACCTAGATGAAGAGGAAAATAGAATTTTCACCTCTTGAGCTATACCAAGAGCCTCTAGTATATGGAACTTTATTAAGAGAAATAAAAACCTAATTATCAGACATCTAACTTGGGAAATCAAGGATGGAAGCAAGGCTCTCTTTTGGGAAGACTCTTGGGAAGGTCACCCAAGAATATCAAACAAAATCTATTTTCCTTTGGTAAAACATATCACGAAACAAAATTGGGGACATTAGGTTAAGGATTACTTATCTCTACCATTAGATGATAGTGTCTACTTTCCTAAGTTTAAAAGTGTGAGAGACCTTAGTCTTAATGATAGGGAAATCAAAGCCTTTGAATCTATCCTAAATCAGTGCAATGTTTATCTTAGATTAGGCCTAGATGAACTAAGATGGAATGCTTCTCCTACTAAGAAATATAAGGTAAAGGATGGATATAAAATCTTGAATAGAATGAATATGGGGGAGGCAAGATTACCAATTAATCTTTGTTGTAATAAACTTTGTCTTCCCAAAGCTGGCATCTTTACCTAGGCAGAATCCTAGTTCAAAGTTCTAACGATAAATAGGTTTATCAAAATTGGTTTTGCTAGTCAAACTAGATGTATTCTTTGCAAGTCAACCAAAGAAACTGGAGATCATCTCTTTCTTCATTGTCCCTTCACCTCCTTCTTAATCTTTCATAAAGCAATGTTTGGAGGTTTTCAGATCTCCAGTCCCGCAATTCTTATATGGGAAATCTGGAAGGAGTGTAACAAAAGATTATTTCAAGAAAAAGAAATGTCTCTACAATCTTTTCTAAACAAAGTTGTGCTAAATATGGTAGTGGTAGTCAATTCAAGACTTGAAGCACTAGGTTCCAATCATTAGCACTTCATAGTTTAGGATGCGAATATGTGTAAGAATTGGCACGGCCTAAAAATAATAATAATTTCAAGTGAAGGTGGTAAAAAAACATTAGAAGATAGAATGGTATTCCAATGGACTCCTCTGGAGGTTGGTTGGTTTAAACTAAGTTTTGATGGTTCTACAAGAGGGAAGCTAGGGGTATTTGGGGCAGGATGCATTGTACGAGATTGGAATGGGTCTTCAATAGGGAGATTGGAAGAGCCTCTCCCCCTTGGCACCAATAATGAAGCAGAACTACAAGCACTTATTCTTGGTCTTAGCTTTTGTAAGGAATTGAACATAAAAAATCTAGTGGTTGAAGGAGATTCATTGTTGCTCATTAATGGTTTGAGAACAAGGAGCCTAGTAAATTGGAGGTTGGGGGAAAAATTAGATCTGGCCTTAAGCCTTCTAGATGGATTTGAGTGAGTTATCATAAACCACATTGTTTGGGAAGGTAATTCTGAAGTAGATTCCCTCTCAAATTCTGGAGCTAACAGTAGATCTTTGAAGGAAATTTTTGATCCAGGGGGAAGGAGTGTATCTTAGGTATTTAGATAGAGCATTGTGGGTGGTAGGGTTCCACCCTTCTGATGGTGGAAAGTCTAGGCCAAGTTTCAACGTAAGGTTGAGTATAAACATGGTCATATGCTCTATCTCCTATGGAGGATTGTCATTTGGCTTCAAGGACAAGAGATTGACATGTGACCATTGGTAATGGTTTGAGGATATGATGACAAAGTCTTAATCCTTGGACACCTATTATTTTAGCACCATTAAGAAATGATGGCATAAAAGATATTGTAACAAAGGAGTTGGCTAGAGATGATGGTTGCATAAGGTGAATTAAAGGTTGAAGGCTTTCTAGAGGCTTCTAAGCCTTGGTGCTAGGTGGGACTGGTAGTGTTTTGGGAAATGACAGGATAAATCTCATCATTATTCAACACCCCTTGAGAAACATTTTAGTTTATTTGTTTCCATTCTATAAGGCTTTTCAGTAGTAAAAGTTTCACCAAATATGAGGGTCATCTAGATTTTCAATTCTCTTCTCAGTGGACTGCATTCAGTGTGGAGGAATGGATACCACCATTCAGCTAACTAGCAATGAAAGACAAAGGGCCTTTCTTGGACATATTACTGAATAGAGGCTACACAGAATCCTTTGACTCCATGATGAATTAACGGCTGGTGCAATAAGGATGGTGTTGGGTAAAACTTATGTTACAGATAGTGAGAGATATCTGGTGGATTCTAATATCCCATCCAGGTTCATGGCAACATTGTTAGAATTCAACAACCCCAAACTAGAGGTGGAAGCCATAACTTGAGGAATGTTATCTTTGAGATTTTGGATAGACTAGAGGACATTGTAGCTGTAGCAACCCTAGGCATAGGAGCCCCAAGGTCGAAAGATATGGCGTTGTTGTAGGAACCAGGGGAAGGTGTCAAATATTATCCATTCTTTTTGGATATCAAGGGTCTAGAGTTGATCAATCTCAAGGACTAGGCTAGAGTCATAGTAAGATTCATAAAGGAGATGTTTATGTTGGAGGAAGGGGAAGGTTTTTAGTGGGTAGAAGATTTCAACCAACTTCTGCATGACTATGACAAAGAACAAATGCTAGTTTATATTATCTCCTTAGTCTATTAGTTTGCTTCTCTCATGTATTGTGACTATATAGGCTTTCATTTTGTTTAAGAAAGCCATCTAGTCTATAGGTATCTACAAAGGCTAGCCCTATGTGGATTTCATATGTATATGGTAGTTTTATAGGTTTGCTCTACTAGGTTGTATGGGTGGGTTTGAGCAGTTTCATCTGCATTTTGAATTTGCATAGTAGAAGATGTATTCCCCTTTTTAAATTTAATATAAATATTCTCTATTATAGATTAAAAAAAATGTCTATTGGCTTGATCTTCATCTTTGTCTCTATTGGGTCATTTGAATCCTAATTCTATTTCTTTCTATGCATTGGGAACCTTCCATTTTCCATAGTTGAAAAATATGATCAACAAACTTCTTTATTGACAAATTGTCAAGTTCATGAACTATCTTTTTCTCCAGTAGATCTTCTTCCTTGCAAACTTTTTCTTTTTGTGGCTTTATTTTCATTTCATCTTTCCTCCTTTGTCTCCCTTTGTTAAGAAAGTTACATTTCCACAAACCTCCTTTAATTATACTTCATCTCTTTCTTTCTCCACTAAGTTCCTCTTCTTTGTTTCTCCTGCTTTAGTCAGTGATCTTGGCCATTGACAAAACCATGGACTGGCAAGTATTGTTCATGAGCCGCCCTTTATTCTTACCAAGGTTTACCCTTTTATTTCTAATTTTTCAACAAATTTCCCCTGAGGCAAACCTTTCTTTACATACCTTTGTTTCCTTGGCAGTCCTTCATTTTCTTCATTGTCAAGGAAAAGACCCATTGACTACCCTTTGTTGCAGAACATAGCAGTTTGTGAACTAAAGATTTCACTGATGAAGAATTTCCAACCTCATCCACTAATTTTTTCTTTAGGAATAATTCCTTAGAAAATCTCCCTCTGCCACAAATTTATCATCTTTCTTTCAATTGGAAAATCTTGGTGGAAGTTAACCATCTTCCCTTTGCTTCTTTTCCTTCCTTTATTAGTGTTTTACCCTACTGAAAATATGTCTCCCTGGTGAACATAACAACTCATAAAATTTTCCTTTTCCAATGAAGACTCACCTTCTTTCTTTCCCATCCTTTCTTCATGCCACTTTGGCAAAAATTTGGCAAATTGGTGAAACTGAGAACTTATGAACATAGTCAATGAAATTGACAGTTTGCAAACTAGCTGGTTCACCTACACAATGCTTATTTTTTCATTTTCCTTTTCCTTCTATTTGGCCTAGCTCCCCCTTTTCCCTTCTCTACCTTAGAGAAAAAATTCGTTGACTGCTTTGTTGCTTGGTCAATGAATTGGGGAAGAAACAAGCTTACGAAGTTGGTTGACAAAATCAACACTTCATGAACTAGCCAATTCAGCAAGAAAGGGCCACCAACTTCAATTTTTTTCCTTTTTGCTTAGCCTTTTACTTTTCCTTCACCTCTTTTTCCACCTTATTGGAAAATTGGCAAATCAATGAATTCATGGACCTATGAACTCAGTCAGTGAAAGTGATAATTCATGAATTTGTCAATTTAATGACAACAGGCTCAAATGGAAAGATTTTTCTATGGAAAGAAAAAATACTAACTTGGGGAAAATGTTACTTAGATTTATTTTGAAAGAAACCAATTTAAATTATCTCAAATCGAGTATATATGATAGTGTTGTGATGATTCATAACATGCCCCATTTTATCCCCTAGAAAAATGAGGACCCTTGCTGTGGCTATTGCTTTTAGTTGGTGTGTGGTCATGCTTGGTGGTAAAGGGAAAAAGAGGTAAGTATTACAAATCATGTTGAAAATTGAAAATACCTAGTAGTAAGTACAAGGCACAAGTAGTGATGAATTTGTTGTGAAAAATGAGTAAGGGTTGTTTTTTAAACCAGTAAGAAATTCTTAGTATATTGTGAGATATGTGTGTTTTTTGGTAAAATGTATCATTTTGGAGGTTTTTATGTCATATTCAAAGTCGTTTGTATGTGAGGGTGTTGTATAAGTCGTATTGGGTACAATTAGTTTTTTTGTATCTTGGAAATTTGCATGTGTGTGTTCAGTTTGGGCTCCCTTGTGTACCATTCAAACCCGATAGATGTTAAAAGTAGAATGAATAAAGTGTTAGATCCATGTTGTATGTGGGTTTGTATGTATGTTCAATGAAAGCACAATCTATATACATAGGGTTGATATACATGCACGGACCCAAATGAAGTATACAATATAGTTTATTTTAAGGTGAAAAAGGTACTTTCTGCAGTATTGTATTTTTGTCTGTCTCAGCTTTGCATCTTTAAGATACATACAATTATGGATTCCAAAGGTTGTTTAAATCTGATATAAATGATACATTGTTTCTTGACGCATTGTGGACAAGTATTTAATCGCTTGATATACATGCACAGACTTGAAAAGATTATGCAAAGTAGTTAATGAAAAGTCAAAAAGTCAAATATGGTTGTATCAAAAGTTTGCATGTATGAGCGAGTGTATCTAAAAGGAAATACAATTATCATTTCTTTAAAGAGACAAAAGTGGGTAAGTAAAGTGGGGCCCATGATGGTATCCCATCATTGTATGTTGCATATACAAGGGAGAGATACAAAAGGGAGGTACAAAAGATGAAAAGGTAAAATTTGATGCCGATTTCAAAAGTGATAAAATAAGATTAAAACTATTGTATGTATGAAAGATTGTATACATACAATACTGATATACAAAAAAGGTAAAAGTGCATAGTCGGGAAAAAAAGGGAAAGTTAGGTGGAACTAGGGTATCGGTTACATTTGTATAATGGTTTGTATCTATTTTATGTACATTATGATATACAAACAAAGGATACAAAGTTAAACATGAAGTAAACGTTACATTGCTTTATAACCCATTGCATATTTCAGCTTGTATAATAATGTTATACAAATCAACATACAAAATGATTAACAAAGTTCGAATGCAAAGGGTAGAGTATTAACGGATACAATGTTTAAAATAAAAGGTTAAAATAGAGAGCTGAAGCCATATGTTGCATTCAATGTAGCATTTAATGTAGAACTAACAGTGAAATGATGAATTTAAACATGTTAGGGTTAAGTAAAGATTGTTTTCTTTCAGAATTACATTGTGAAAACTAAAATTTGTAGAGAAAGGAAACAATTGCACAAATTGAACAAATAGTCCATAGTTGAACAGAATTTCAAAACAGGTACAGCTTGGTAAAAATGGTAGAGTGGGTCAATGCTCATAGAATTGAGCTGTCATGAATACAAGTACGTTTATTAAATGTCTTTACAATACAGTTAATAAAAAATGCAAATGGGTTATGAGTAATTTCATTAAAAAATGCAAGTAAATGGCAAATTATTGTATTTGATTAAAGAGATTAGCTAATTATGTTAAGTAGCATGAAGTTTAAAATGAGAAAAGACAAAAAGGGTTAGGGTAAATATAAAAGGTAAGAAATTCATGGTAAAACCCTAGGTAAATGAAGTAAAATAGGAAGTTAAATATGTAATTTTTCACAAGATAGCTTCGAAACAAAAGAGAATAGATCCAGTAGGTGAAGAAAAGGTAAAGAAAGAAAGAAATCCTAGGATGGAAACAGGAAAGGAGGAATTGCCGGTACACAGAGGGTATCCAACCTTGATTGGCATGAGTGGGGTTGGAACTGATACAAACATAGGATCTTATGATGCAGAGGATGTTCTTCAAAAGATTATAGCATTGGATCCTACCCTTGATACGAAGTGCATTTGGGATAGAGGATTGTACAAAGCTACAGGTTTCCCATTAGCCATGGAGGCTAAGGATCTAGTTTTGGAGTACATAAATAGATATGATATAAGTACCAAAAAAGTAATACATGAAGACTGGGTTGTTGCAGATTTGTCCACAGAAGGGATAGCAAGGACATTTGGTCTAGATATTCAAGAGAAAATGGTGGATATAGACATAGACTAGTACACAGAAGATTTCAACATCAACGAAAGAGATTCCATGAGTAAAATTTTCTATAGCTGGTATAATGCAGAAAACAAACCTAAGGTTGTAGAAAGAGTACAAAAGAATCTTTACAGAATAGATTTTAAAGAGGAGATACATCTAATGATTACCATGCCGAGTAGATTAGTGGGGTTGAGAGAAGCAACAAAGTGTGAACAATGGATGTTCACTATCATTCAATTTATGAGAGAAGCAAAAGAAGAAGATCAGCAAATTCACTAGGCTAAGGCTATCAGTACAGCCATTCGGAAAGAAGCTATGTTGAGAAAGCAGAAAATGATGCCTTTTTATTTGTCATCATATGTGTTATATTCATGTGCATCTATGATACAAGCTTACATAATTGGGATTGACAGAGTTGGGACCATGGGGAATGGCCCAGATCAGAAATTAGTTTATGATCATTATCTAGATTTGCAAGAGGATAATGCATTGAGGAAGTATACCTTAGTGAATGGTGTATTTTATACTTACATGGTAAGATTTTTAACTAGGGAAAAAGATAAAAGGCTATCTGAAGATGGAAAGGGCAGTATTGGACTAGATAGTTCATGGTATATACAATTCCCAAATTTTACATATATTAGAACTAAAGGTTTTGAGGGGAAACCATTCATTCTACCTAGGTATCCATCAAATAAGATGATTGTATTAGAGTTTTCTAGACAGAACTTGATTGCATTTAGGATGTATAAAAAGAAGTGGAGCAGAGGAAATATCAAACCTCCCTACGCAATTGGAAGATATTATTGCTATAGTGAAGAAGTGGCTAGTTATTCAGAAAAGGAGTTGAGATACTATGGTTTTGAAGAATTTGAGTTAGCAAGATGCTTTTATCCTTTTCATAGGATCTAGAGAACTATCGATTCTAAATACAAGCATTAGATGCATATTGAAGACTGCTAGTCAGATTGTAAAAATGACAAAGAAGTGAGGAAAAGAGCTCACCAAAGGCTAACCGTAGAACAGATGAGGACTACGAGGGAAATTTATGTGCCTCCATAAATTAAAGATGATGATAAATTGTTACATCATAGCTATGAGAGTGCAAGGCTTTCTCCTATTGGTGAACTTGATTGGACACAGCCATGGGGAACATCGTTGGATGCATTATCAAAACCAATTATTTTATTTTCTAAGACCTGGTAAAAAGATCAAATAGAAGAGCTTAGAGCTAAAGGGATTGAGGTTACACTACAGAAAAAGGGTAAGAAGAGGGTAATAGAAAATCAAGACGAGCTCTAATTCTTTTATGAGAAGAAAAGAAGAATTATAGAAACCAAAATCAGTAAAAAAGCTAAGAATGCCACCTTAATGGATCCCTATACATTAGGTGTTACAGTAGTAGTATCCTCAGGGACATTCATGGAGGTAGAGTCATCAGGACATAACATTAGTGTAGAGCAGACTCCAACTGCTAAGAGGCCAACAAGACAAAGAATTATGAGGGCTATAACAATTGAAACATCAAAAGGACAAACATTAGAACAAGGTGAGGTTATAGGTGGTCAACAAGTGGGTACTAGACTGAGTGGCATACATAGTGAGTCCACATCATAAGGGAAAAGGCAAAAAATGTAAAGGTTAAGAAGGAATTGACTGAAGAGAAGCTGTAAAAGTCAAAATTTCATGAAGTAAAAAAAGTAAGTAAGATGGTCAATGTGTAATATGACATTAGTGATAGTGAGGTTAGAGTAGTAAATCCTAGTGCAAGAGGAGAAATTGGAAAAGGTGAAGAGGATGTAAGCAAGTATTCTAATACAAGAGATGAAGTAGATACTCAAGGCTATATGGAAATTACACAGGGCCCTAAATCAGAAGAAGATGTATAGGGTAGGGCAGATGCAGTTGATCCTTTTGGAACGTTGGTGTCACCTAAGACTATAAAGGAAGTACAAGATGTGGCACAACAAATAGAGGAATTTGAGAAAGAAGAAACACTAGAAAAGGTTGCAAAAGAAACACTAGTCCAAGCTGAGAAGGAGACAAAGATGAATGTTTCTGGTACTGATGTTTTAGATATTCTGAACATGTGCAATCAACATAGTGAACAAGAAGAAAACATAGAAGAAAGAAAGAATACAGAAGGTAAACCTAAGAGAAAAAGATGGAATGGAACTTTATAAGGTCATAGGTTCACCCTCACAGAAAGAGAAAGCAAGTATGCCTGAAAAAGTAAAAGAACAAGTTGAAACATCAAAAGAAGTAGAGGGAATATCAGGTAATCTTTTAGAAGGTTTAGGTAATACAGAGAATGTTTCTAAGGATGATGCTAAGCATAAGGAACAAAAATAGAGTATGGATATAGAAAATGTGGAAGAGGATAATAAAGAAGAAGAAGAACAAAAGGAATCTTCAGAAAAAGAGAATCTAAAAGATGAAGAGGGAGGAGACACTGAAATAGAAGAGGATAATAATGAGGGAGAATCACAATAGCATGATGATCCACTTCTTCTAGAACATAGTCCTCCACCTCAACCACCTTAGCAACAACAAGAATGACACATGGAACAGCAAGAAATGGAGAAACCTCAAGAAGAGGTGATAAATGAAGAAAAAATAGAAAAATTTACCAAGGAAGCTCCAACCTATTTAGGATCTAAGATCAGAAGAGAGAAGGTAAGGGTGCAATTGGTACCCATTGATATCAACATTTTACTAGGTGGTTCTACACAATAGAAGGAGAAAAGAAAAGCTAGAACTATGTCAGCTGTTAAAAGAGGTCCTTCTGGATCTAACTATACCACAAAAAGATAAATCCAAAGGAGAAATGACTGTGGATGATTAAAAAATACTTAATCTAGAATTAGGCCACATGACTAGGGAGTAGCATATAAATGAATGGGGAGATATTCACAAGGCCACTACTGAAATACCTTAAGAAATATAAGGATAAACATGACTATTTGAAAGGACATATTGTGCAATTACAACAATTCATTAAGGGGATGTTTGATCCCAATGTCACCATACCAAAATTGCTTATTGAAATGGTAGTATTATCAAAAGATGAGGTGAAAAAGATGGAAATAAAAAGATTGAAGATAAATTTTTTTAGAAATGGTTCAAGGAATTCATACAGAAAGGAGAAGAGGTGATAATGAAAGCAATAGCATGTTGGGATATGGCTTTGATAGAGAAGAACAAATGTAATGTTATATTACATAGTTGTCAATTTAGAAAAGAAGAATGCAAATCACAATTGAAACAGCTTGAAGAAATGGAGGAAAGAGTAGAGGAATTGATAAATGAAGGAGTCATTACTCCTCAAATCTCTAACAAATTGTCACAGCCAAGGTTTGAATTGAAATTTGAAGAATAAATTCTTAAAAACTATATCATAAGGACTAGAGACATAGAAGAGGTTGCTGATAATATGATAAGGGTACATATGAAAATAATAGAACAACTCATTGGGCATGAATGCCTAGAGGTACCAACATATGGCTTAGAAAAAATAGTGAAGGAATTTAAGTCCATATTGTCACCATGCTTGGAGAACCTTGCAACGCATCTTAGTACATATATGATTGATTCAATAATGGAAATGAATGCTAAGATTAAAAAGTATCAGAAAAGGTTTAAATATTTGTTAACATAAGAGAAGAAGTTGAAGGAAGGAGTCAAAGCACATGAGTTCACATGGACAAAACGTCAAGAAGGAGATCATACTTTCATCAAGGGAGTGATAGGTAATTTTGTAGAATACCTAAAGGAGTAGGAGGATATCAAAAGAGCGATATGCTAAGAAAGAATCTACTTAGAGAATATCATCGACCAAAAGTCAACAATAAAGAGAAGGTCAGCAGGTATCTTTTAGTTTTGAAAAGATTCTAAAGGCATCCTTTGAGCCAATTAAAGATACCATTGGGATATTTTGGAAATGGTTAGGAAATGGTTCTTACCATTGATCTAGAAGATTCAAATGTTGACCGTTGATTTGATTTTTTAACCATAGCAGGAAGAAGCTTCAAAGGCTATATAAGAGGCTTTGCTACTTGTATTATTGACACATGGATTTTGAACTTTTAGTTTGAAGTTGTGATTGGTGAATTTTACTGAAGTAGACAAAATAGTTCTTTTAGTTTTAAAGAGGAGGTCATCCGTGTCTACATTAAGGAGTACATGGAATGTCTAGTCTCCTTAGTGTATCTGTTAAAATGTTTGTAAGTTTTTCTAGTGATTTGAGCAATGAAATATAAGTCATTATTACATTGTAAATTTTGTATAATGTTGTACTTTAAATAAAGGTAAACTCAGAATTCTACATCTATTATAGAGTGTTTTCTGATTCAAACTTTTACTTGAAGTATTATTCTTTGAAAGATTGTAATCTCTTATGTATCTTCATGAAAATGCTCAAGCCTTTACGTTTGTAGATTTAAGGTGTTGAATTGTTTAGATTACTATATTCTTTAACACGTGAGTAGCAGAACATTTAGATCTTGTATGGAATGATTTTTTAATTTGAGTCTTTCTAACTTTTCTCCAACAATCAGTAAATAATTAGCTTAAACACAAAAATCTGAAGGAAATTGTCATACATTTGAATAAAGAATGATGAATTGTAGTGATACGTGACAGTTTTCATATAAATTTGAGAGGTAAAGTTTGTTTTACTAAAATTCATACAAAGCTTTGTGATATAATAGTGAATTTATGCAAAAGAGTGATTACTTTGTTGATATTTGTAATAATTTATATAATTTGAAGTCCAGTAAGTCGCTAATTATTTTAATTTGCCTAAGGCCCCTTGAACATTACAGTTTCACATCAACTTGCTAAATTATCCACAAGGTCAAGACCTGACCATACAGAAACTTGAGATTAAGAATTCTTAGTCAATTATTCATATCTTTCAAGATAGCTAAGGTTCCTTTGTGAATTTTAACTTTTGTTATGAATGTGTAAAAACATACATCAACAGATAGGTTTAAAATGGAAAGGAATCTAAATGTGAAGTTTCACTAAATTCGGGGCAAATTTTGCATGTTCAAGAGCTAGTTTTTACAAGTCCCAATAGAGGCTCTAGTTGGGGATGTGTAACAAACATGGCACAATGAGAATCCAAGAAATCTTTGGGTAGACCAAAAGGGAAAAAAACACACAAAGGGAAAAATGTAGAACATATTTACAATGAAGGCCTATATACTAGACAAAATACAATTATAAACATGAGAGCACAAAAGATAGCTAATTATCTTCAAATTTTAGAGGAAGAATTACCTATGAAAAATAATGCTTCATATGGTGACCATGAATGGGCAACTCCAAGAACACTCCTAGATTCATCAAATGGTAGACATTGAGCTCCAATTTCTTGACTACTTCATATGCCCAAAGCCACAGTGGATTGAATTTGTAATATTTCCCTTTATCTTTAGACATTGCATCTCAAAGAAGTACCAAGTCACCAACCTAAAAATCTCTTGACATAGTACTCTTATCAAATAAAAGCTTCATTTTCTGGTTATGATTCAACATTTTATCATATGCAACTCTTCTTATTTCTTACAACTTAGTTAGATACAAGATCCCCTAGAACATTGCATCATATTGATCTCCTTCTATATTATGCAGTAGCTAATATACTACTAGTTCCACATTGGTGGGCATATTTACCTCTTCTCCATAAACTAGCTCAAATGGGCTTCTACCCATGGATATTTTGAAAGTTATTCTATCACCCCATAGAGCATAATTCTACTTATCATCCCATCTTTTCTTATTTTGATCTAATGTTTTTTTCATGATCTTCATGAGGCTTTTATTACTAGATTCAACCTATCCATTACTTCAGGGGTGATAAGGGGATGAATGCACAAGGCTTATGTCAAACATAGAAAACATGTTCAGCATTCTTTGAGACCAAAAATACATTGCATTGTTTTCCAAGATCCTGGATAGCACCCCAAATATGGTGATCATATTGTTGACTACAAAATTGATAACCACCTTCAAAGTTGCATTGGATTGGGGATTTCCTTCACCCAATTGTTGAAGTAATCTATGGCCATAGGAATCCACTTAAATCTATTGTCAGATTTCTCTTGTATCTCCCCAATAAAATCAATTCCCCATTGCTAGAAAGGAACATCAACTACAAGGGGCAAAAGTGGTAGTGCTTGTTGGGATAAGGTGCCATTAACCTTGTAAATCCCAATATTGTATTTATTCCATTCATTATTTGTAATTTGTAATTACCCATAAGGGATGTACAAGTTTCATCGGCAGAAGTAAAAATTATTTACTATCCACGGTAATTATGAAGTTACTACACGGTAAGACCCGGAGTTACCAGCGGTAGTTATGGGATGTCATTTACTATGGTAAATGGTAATTGGTCAAAGTGGGGTGCACATGTGGAGTAATAATCTATTTTTAGTGTTATGACGCACATCATAGATGTTGTAAGAAGGTATAAGAGATTCTATGACAAATATAAGTTGTCATAAGAATCTATGACACTTATAATAGCATATGAAGTGTCATAAGATTTTGTAAGTGGCTTTTTTTTGGTCCCAAGGCATTCAAACTTGCATTGGCACATTTTTCCAAGTGTAGGATGCATGTATGACAACATTTATGACCCCGTAAGAGCCTATTCTTGGCCATGGACGCCCAAGGTTGTATTGTTGACTCTTGACAAGTGTTATGAGCTTGTAAGAAGTCATTTAATGTCTTGAGGTTATGTAAATTCTATATAAATCATAGCATAGTAGATGAGATATATATAATAGTTTACAAGTACCCAAGTTCTGCCAGAGTGAAGGTTGGAGGACAGAGGGAGTGAATGTATTTGTAATCTCTTTTTGTGAAGATAATACAAATTGGCCTCTTTTCTTGGTGGAGTTTTTTACCCGCAAGGGTTTTCTCCACATTAAACACTTGTGTCATGTGTTTTATTTTGCTTCTGGTATATTTTGTATTGTGGGTTTTATGTTTTGATTGTGATCTCCATTGTTAATGCACACTTAAAAGTTTGCTGAAATTTACTCAAATAAAATTTCCATTGAACTAGTGTTGTGTTTTTTTTTTGTAGATCTTGTGTTGTTATTATGGCTGCATCCACCATTGCATCAACCTCTCAATTGGACATTGATAAGTTCAACGGAACGAGGTATGAGTTGTGGAAGCTGAAAATGGAAGATTTGTTGGAAGAAAGAAACTAGTGGTTGGCTGTCCAAAAATAGAAGAAACCTGACGATGTCTCTCAAGATGAGTGGGATAGATTGGATAAGAAGGCATGGGGAACCATCTATTTGTGTCTTTCAGATTTTGTGCTGCTAAATGTCGCAAAGGAAGAGACCACATACAAACTGTGGAATTAGTTGGGTGAGATCTACCAAGCCAAGAGTATGGTAAATAAACTTTATTTAAAAAGGAAGTTGTTTTGTTTGAAAATGAAAGAGGGTGAGTCGGTTGCAGAGCATTTAAATTTTTTTAATTTGTTGATAGGTCATCTTGCTTTAGTAGATGTTGAAGTTGATGAGGAAGATAAATGTATCTTGCTTCTTTGTTCTTTACCTGAATCATGGGAAAGTGTCATTTTGGCTATCACTACTAACCTCACAAATCTAAAGTTAGATACCCTTGTTGTAGTTTTACTAGCACAAGAATTGAGGAAGAAGAGTTTGGATAGTTCAATTGACGCTCTCAGTATCAAGGGAAGGTCTAAGGAAAGGGGACCTAAAGGAGATAAAAAAAGGGGCTAAGGACAAGTACAAGGGCCAATCTACGACTCCTAGTAAAAAGAACAAAGTTAAGTGTTGGAATTGTGGTAAAAGGGGATGTGTAAAGGAGTGTAAAAACCCCAAGAAATAGTGGGAGAGTGCTCTAGATAAGTCCTCCAATGAAGGTGAAGAAGTTTTACTTTCTGCATGTAATCTTGTTTCTAATGATCACTGCTTGGTTGACTCAGGATGCCCATTTCATATGATCCCACATAAGGTATGGTTCTCCACATATGAAGAATATGATGGAGATAATATCTACCTTGGTGACAACTCTACATATCTGATTGTCGGGAAAGGAAAGGTATTGTTGTGTTTCAATGATGGGAGGATTAAAACCCTCCCTGGTGTTTTGCATGTTCCTAGATTAGCTAGAAATCGGATTTCAATTTCAAAGTTGATTGATTTGGGAATGCATGTGACATTTGACAAGCATGCCTATAGATTGGTGAGAGGGAACTTGGTGGTAGTGAAAGGGAAGAGATCCAGGGACTTGTTTAAGCTTGAAGCCACTACAGTTTGTAATGTCTCCTATGTATCTGAGGCCACTACTAAAAATACATGTATGTTGTGGCACCATAGATTGGGCCACACAAGTAATAATGTTTTAAAAACTATTAAGAATAAAAATTTGTTGGATGGCTTCTCCTATTCTAATGAGCACTTTGATTTCTATGAGCATTGTGTGTTTGGTAAACAAAACATAAAATTATTTCCTTCAGGAAGCAATAGAGCAAAATAGAAGTTAGAAATTATTCATACGAATGTGTTTGGGTCTGTGGATACTAAATCTATTATAAAATCTTGCTACTTTGTAACCTTCATTGATGATGTGTCTAGATTTACATGGATTTCTTTAATGAAACATAAATCTAAAGTTTTCACTAAGTTTAAAGAATTCAAAGTCTTAGTAGAGAACCAGTCAAGTTTAAAGATAAAAAAATATTAAGAACTGACAATGGAGGGGAATATTTCTTTAAGGAATTTGATGAGTTTTGCAAGCATGCAGGTATAATTAGACAAAAGACAACTCTGTATACACCACAATAGAATGGTGTTGTAGAAAGGATGAACCGAACAATTATGGAAAGAGCTAGAAGTATGCTTAGTGATGCACAGTTGGATAAATACATTTGGGTAGAGGCTCCATGTATTGTTTGCTACTTGATAAATAGATCTCCTTGTAAAGCTCTTGATTTGACACCTTATGAAGTGTGGACAGGTAAGAAACCTTATGTTTCACATTTAAGGGTTTTTGGCAGTGAGGCTTTTGTTCATGTGCCTAAGGAGAACTGATCTAAGTTGGATCCAAAGGTTGAAAAGTGTACATTCATTGGATATGGTGATATTGTCAAAGGTTATAAGCTTTGGAATTATCTTTTCTAGAGATGTTATTTTCAGGGAACTTCGAGCTATTTCTGAACCTAAGCAGCCAAAATAGAAAGAAGGAAAGGCAAAGAAGGTGCACTTTGACTTAGAGCATAAAGATGCACCTCAAGAAGAATAGAATGATGGATTTGGGGGTGAAGAAGAAAAAGAAGATTTGATTAGTTCTAATGAAGATGAGTCTGTTGTTACAGAAGAAGTTGTTGTAGATAATCATGCAGAAGAACAAGTAGAGTCTCTTAGTCCACCCTTAAGGAGATCCAAAAGACAACAGAATCTAGTTGACATGTATAGCCCGCACCAATTTTCCATTGTGTATATTCTTTATTGAGTACTAACAATGAACCTAGATCCTATAGGTAAGCTATTCCTGTAGATGATAATGAGTCTTGGCAGCTAGCCATGTAGGAGGAGATGATGGCTTTAGACTCTTGTAACACTTGGGATCTTGTTCATTTGCCCAAAGGAAGAATGGGCATAGGATGCAAGTGGGTATTCAAGAAGAAGTTTGGAGTAGATGGGTCATTGGAGAAGTACAAGGCTAGCCAAGGGCTACTCCTAGAGAGAGGGAGTTGATTTTGGTGAGATATTCTCTCCTGTTGCTAAATTGACTTCTATTAGATTTCTCTTATCCATTGTTGTATCTTATGATTGGTAGATTGAAAAAATGGATGTTAAGACTGCATTCTTGCATGGAGATCTTGAAGAAGAAATTCATATGCAACAACCTATAGGTTTTGAGGTAAAAGGAAAAGAACATTAGGTTTGCAGGTTAAAGAGGTCTCTTTATGGTCTGAAATAGTCCCCCAAAATGTGGTATCAAAAGTTTGATTCATTTGTGTTGAAATTGGGTTTTGTTAGAAGCAAGCAGGATCATTGTGTTTACATTCATTGTGTTGATGATTCTATACTGGTTATTTCTTTGTATATTGATGACATGTTTTTTAGAAATACTAAGGGTATGGTCAGTGAACTTAAAGCCTAACTTTCAAGTACATTTGAGATGAAGGATTTTTTGTGCTGCAAGGAATATTTTGGGAATGGAGATCAGTAGGGACAGAGTTAATAGAAAGCTTTGGTTGTCACAAAGTAAGTATGTGAATACCATTTTGCCAAGGTTTAGTTTGTAGGACTATAACCCAATTAGAGTTCCTTTATCCATTGGTACTAAGCTTTCATTAGATATGTGTCCAAAGATTAAGGATGATCTTGAGGATATGTCTAATATCCCATATGCTAGTGCTATAGGGAGTTTGATGTATGCAATGGTTTGCACTAGACTAGATATTGCCCAAGCAGTGGGAGTTTTGAGAAGATTTATGTATAACCCTGGTAGACAATATTGGAACTATGTGAAGAGGGTGTTTAAATATCTTGCAGGTACTCCTGATGTTTAGTTTATTTTGGTACTGATAGTGCTGATAAATCTTTGGACATACAAGGTTTTGTTGATGCAGATTGGGCAGGTGACTTGGATAGTCGAAGGTCCACTAGTGGCTATGTGTTTACTTTGTTTGGAGGTGTAATGAGTTGGATGAGTAAAAGACAACCCATAGTTGCTTTGTCCACCATAGAAGCAGAGTATATGGCTTCTACACATGTCTATAAAAAGGCAGTTTGGTTGAGGAGACTATGTACAGGTATTGGTTTTGATTGCAGGATCATTCAGATTGGGTGTGATAGCCAGAGTACTATCTATTTGGCCAAAAATCCCATGTATCATGCTAAGACTAAGCATGTTGATATTCAGTATCACTTTTGTTCAAGAGTTGGTTGCAAATGGAGAGATTGAGTTGAAGAAGATAGACCCTCAGGAGAATATTGCAGATTCATTGACTAAGCCTGTGAGCATAGAGAAGTTTGTGTGGTGCAAAGAGGCCATGGGCCTTGTTTCTAGTACTTGATTATTTTTTCATTTGATTTCCTATGGGTTGATTTACAATGTATAATGTCAAGTGGGAGAATGTTGGGATAAGGTGCCATTAACCTTGTAAATCCCAATATTGTATTTACTCCATTTATTATTTGTAATTTGTAATTACCCATAAGGGATGTACAAGTTTCACCGGTAGAAGTAAAAATTATTTACTTACCATGGTAGTTACGGAGTAATTGCACGATAAGTCCTAGAGTTACCAATGGTAGTTACAAGATGTCATTTACTATGGTAAATAGTAATTGGTCAAATTGGGATGCACATGTGGAGGAATAATTTATTTTTAGTGTTATGACACACATCATAGATGATGTAAGAAGTTGTAAGAGATTCTATGACAACTATAAGTTGTCATAAGAATCTATGACACTTATAATAGCATATAACACTTCATAAGATGATGTAAGTGGCTATTTTTAGCCCGGAGGCATTCAAGCTTGCATGGGCACATTTTTCCAAGTGTAGGATGCATGTATGAAAACATTTATGACCTTGTAAGAGCCTATTCTTGGGTATGGATGCCAAAGGTTGTATTGTTGACTCTTGACAAGTGTTATGAGCTTGTAAGAAATCACTTAATGTCTTGAAGTTGTGTAAGTTCTATATAAACCATAACATAGTAGATGAGATATATATAACAGTTTACAGGTACCCAGGTTCTATTGAAGTGAAGGTTGGAGGATAGAGGAAGTGAATGTATTTGTAATCTCCTTTTGTGAAGATAATACAACTTGGCCTCTTTTCTTGGTGGATTTTTTTACCTACAAGAATTTTTTCCACATTCAACACTTGTGTTATGTGCTTCATTCTGCTTCTGGTATATTTATGTATTGTGGGTTTTATGTTTTGATTGTGATATCCATTGTTAATGCATGCTTAAAAGATTGCTGAAATTTATTCGAATCAGATTTCCATTGAAGTAGTGTTTCTTTCATTTCTAATAGTGCTCTAGAAAATTTCATCTTACCAACAAACCACTAGAAAGCATCACATTTTCTTATCTTTTATGTTACATCCTTGAATAAAGTAGGCCACCAATACCTAGCTCTAAGGATCCTATTGGTTGTGGTTTTATCTATGAAGTGTCCACCACAAACATCATCATGACACTCTTTCATCACTGCTTCAACTTGGTCTTGATCTAGATTCTTGACCAACACACTTTCATGGCATCTCCACATCAACTCATTTTGGAATAGGACATACATTTGAGTTTTCATCTTCAGGGTCCTTTTCTGATTCTCATCTATACATGGTGGACAATTCATTTTATCATGATAAAATATAACATCTTTGTACCATGTGTCTTCAACCAATCTATAATGATGAGAAGCACCTACCTCTCTTTTATTTACTTATGTTGCTTCAAGATTGGAATTAGCCATTAGCTTAGCTAAGCCTTGGCCTCTAACCAACTTTGTGACTTATATGTCCATGTCATTTTCTTGCATCATGTTGTTGCACCTGCATCTTTTACCTGAAGCTTCATGTTGCATGAATATGTCCTTTACTATCATATGTGGAACATATGGTATGATCTTGACACCTATGAGATAGGATCTAAAAATTTCATAACCATGCTTCTCAATTATGGAATATTTCAATTCAATAGCTTGAATGGATTTATTAAAGAATCCTATTGGCTTCTCAAATCCATGACTATTCTTTTGCAATAATACAACAACAACAACAATATAATATGAAGAAAAAAGAAAATTTGCAAAGGCTTTGAATAATTTGGACTTACCAGCACTAGTGCATTCTTGAGAGCCTCCTTTATGCCCAAAAAGGATTTAGCTAGTTCCTTTTCCCAAGCAATTGACTACCCCTTCTTGGGCATCTTGGAGATTGCCTTGGACTTTTCAACAAAGTTAGGGACAAACTGCCTTACAAAGTTACCCTCTAGACATCATACCCTAGTGAGCTAAGATAAGATTCCATCCTTACACTCTAGAAATCATAGTTATTTATATCAAGCATATGAGCTTTAGAAGAGGACTCCTTCTGGGCCATGTGTTCTATTCAAGGATCTACCTTCAGTTGTTAGGTTACACCAAGGAACCTTGCACTGATACCAATTGTTAGAACACAAGGATATACTAAGAATGGGGGTGAATTAGTATATATCAATTTACTCATTTCAGTTTATCATTAACAATCAAAGATTCTAACTTGTTTTAACTATAAAATCAAAAAAAATCATAACACATAAACACATAGCCACAATACCAAATTTATGTGGAAAACCTATGAAGGGAAAAAGCACTGTGAGCAAGCTACTTGGATCTACTGTCCGAATCCAAACTCACAAATAAAAATAAAAGAGGATTACATTATTATTTATGTCCTACAACCCAAAAGAAAATGGAACTCCCTAATATACAATGTAATGACACATACAAAATGTGGCTATAACACATGGACATTACATTCAATGGATCTTTTTGAGAAAAACCCCTCCACATCTTCCACACAGTTCACTTTGTCACAATACTTCACTTTCTCTACTCAACAAAAACTACTACCTTCAACACACCTTCACAAAGACACTCACATCTACTCACACATCTTTTCAAACCCTCACACACTCATATTATCCTACTTAAAGGAGATCTTTCATTTATACCTTCCGTAATTTTGAAATTTCTTCTCCCAAGTCGACCAAGATGAAATGTGTAATCATGAAACATGCAAGGACACTCCAAGTTGACATTCAAAAGATGTAGAAAAACAATCTGTGTCAATCCAAGTGATAACCAGGACCTATTCTTGATTATTACATTCTTCCAAGTTGGCGCACACTTTAAATAATTTAGCAGGAATACTAAAAACACATGAAGTTGACCCAACAAACTCTCACCTTTCCACTCAAAAGCTCCAGACCAAAAGTGGTAGTGGAGGGATCAATTAATATCATATGGATCATCACACAAGCAACATAATACTTAAATAAACCTTCTCAAAAAATCCTTCTTTTAAGATATATTTTTCTCTCTCTGGTGTAAGCAAGGATAAACTAAGCCTGGTATCATAAATGAACACTTAACACAAGGTCTTAAGATAGAACATTGAAAAACCATCTTGCGGTGCTCTTCAACACCTGAAAGTTGAATTGAATCATCCATATAAATATCTAAACTTATCCTCCAAACATCAAAGATAAAAGATGAACTGCGGTGAAATGCAGTGGCTTCTACTTTCTCCTCCAAATAACCCTTGTTAGTAGCAAGATGTCTCTTTTTTACTGACCTCAAAGAACATCTGCAATACATATTAGAAGTTGAACCTTGAATATATTATCATTTTCTCATCTACAAATGATCATTCTTCAAACCATACGATCACAACCCCAAAGGCAAAGAAATACAGAGCATTTCCTGGATGCATCCTAACTGCATCATCTCTAAACAATTGTCTTCACTTTGCGAGCTCTAGAATCTTCTTCATTAATCTTCAATCTCTTTAATCCAAAATATACAATATTCACACATCTCTCAAACCAACTCCCAGAGCACAAGGCCATACCATCAAATGTAGAGGAATATAGACCATTCTCTCAAGCTTATTCTGTACAAACTTGAGTGTATTGGACACCTTCAATCTTTCTTTCAAAACTAAAGCAATGTATTTCCTCAAGAAACAATGATTACAATATTGTCCACATTAGAGACTTCATTTTAAACTTCAGATAACAACAAAAAATTATTTTCATAAAGCAAGAATCTTCATGTTAGCACACTCTTTGTCTCTACTGCTTCAGGATATATTGATGGCATCCATTGTCTTACCCTTCTCATCTTTGATCTATCTACATTGTCTTCTTCTCTGACCATATTGCCACAAAATTCCTTTGACATTAACCTCTTGTTCAATTTACTTCTGGCCTTCTTAATTCTAGTACTACTGATAACACATCTGAATCTCACATTATTGACATCAATGACAACACAAGTGCAACATCCTATTGATCTCTAGGTCTACATCACCTAGAATTTCTGTGTGGCCTCCCTCTACCCTCTTTTTCACCCATCTTTTCATGGGAGGCTCTATTACCTATCCTACCCATGTGCTAGGCATAGTCAATCTCACTAGCATATGAGTGGCCCACCATGCATCATAATTAGGGCTAGTCCATGTATCCTTTATAACACTACTTAGAGGCACTCAAGGTAGTGGTTGCATCCCCTGAAAATCTTCTAAAACCACCTAAGAATCCAAAGCTACTACCCATGTGACTATATCTTGTCATCCCTAGGGAATATTGCCTCATGTATCAAATTTGTCTATTGCTCCCCAAACTATCAAAGTACACTACCTGGCATGTACCACTACACATTGTGCTCTGTCTAACCTAGTATGTATCTAGTCTATTGAACATAGGCTATCTACTCTCTATCGCTATCCCATAGCTCATAATCTCTCCATAGCCTCCATACCACCATGTCTATGCCATCCACAACACCCCTCCAATATGCCATGTCGCCAACTGATCTTTAGTGTAGGACTCTCGCATACATCCAATAATATGGATGGTTTGTAGTCCTTGCCCTATTGCGCATCATCCATAACACAACTATATTCTCCCATTTCGATATGTGTAGCAATGCTACCCCACATCCCAAGTATAGGCTCTAACTGTAGATGTAGCTATGTAGATCTCTATATAAGTGGGCTAGCATGCATGGTCCCCATGTAAAAACCTTGCCATCCATCATCCTCTCTAAAACATCTTCTCATCCAATTGCAAAATGTTTCAATCTCATCCTAGGTATGGTTAGGGCAAAATTGGATTTTGCTAATCTTTTATTGTTAGATGTTAAAACCCTCCTTCCACTAAACATTGAAGGATCTAGTGTTAAGTGGCGAGCACTATCATACCCTAGGTCACTTGCAAATGAAGGGAAACTTGGATTAGGGAATTAATTATCAATTTTTCCTTCTCTTATGTCCAATTAATGATTAAAACCCTTATTATACAAATATGACAACAAATTGACAAAAGACAGAAAAAGCTCTTGCATACAGGAGTAAAATAACAAATCACAGAATACCTATTTTTGGGGTTCTGAGGTGGAAAGTTGGGGACTAAGGTGCGGGTGCCCAAGTCTAAGGTACCTTCTTTTTTGGGGAATCTAGACCTCCTTCCAACACTGGTTAGCCCTCTAACTTCTATTTCTCGAGATCTATTTGCTGAGGACATTGTTGCGAACGTCGTAGTCCTTGAAGTGCTCCTATGTCCCACTTTTTTTTAGATCCTAAATCACTGATGTCTGCCAAGCCTTCCTACAACTCCACTTTTTCTAGATGTGACAACCGTAACTTGCAATCACAAGACTTGGTTTGGGGGTTGTGGTCTTTAGAGGCTTGCCTCAATCAAGCCCCAGAGGACACTTAAGTCTCTGAACACTATTGTGAGACAAAATGTGTGTGCCCTTTTGAGAGAAAGGTAAAAACCAAAAGAATCAATGATAAACACATAATGATATGTCACCTTGTAGTGAAGCTCTTATGGAGGAAAATGATCTTCATGCCATGAGGAGATTGATGCTCAAATCTGCAAATATCAACACATAAAACATACAAGTCTCCACTTGCAACACAATAGAAAGCCTTGAATCACCTTGAGAACACAATAGCTTGCTAGTAATCATCTAGTTTACAAATGAATGCGTACACAAGCTTATATATGCACCTACAAGAATTCTTCCTAATATTTTAAAAATCAAACTTTATTGTGTCGGCAAAATAACCACCTAGTAGTCATAAACTGACACCCGAAAATTGGGGCTGCCACAAAATAGGGTAGGACTAGGACATGGGCGCCCAAGTCCTCCCCCATATTTTTGGTAGGGTATAGCTCAAGGGGTCCACTTAGGTCCAATTTGCCATGGAACCTAGGTCTCATTCCATTGGGATGCCAAAATATGAACTAAAATATCCTAAATGCATACTAAAGACCCAGGAGCTAAACCTTATGAGGGAAAAGCCCCAAAGGAAACATTTTTTGACATTACATTTAGCCCCCACTTTAATGTATGTATGAACGTGAGGCCCATACATGCATTAAAATAAGGTCACAAACACAACAAACACACCAAGCACGGCGAAGACTTGTCAATCACATAGAAGACAGTAACAGGCATGCAAAATACGGAAGACAATTAATGCATAGAAGACACATTAATGCATGGAAGACAGAAATGATATCTCTTCTTTTCTTTTTCTCATATATATGAAATGTAAATACAAGTATTAGAAAATAAACAAACCTCCCATAATACATGATGCACTACCTTAAGGCGTAGGTCTCAGTATAAATAGGGTAACACACACGCAATACACACAAAACCTTCCAAAGACACACACAACACACACACAATACACACAAAGACCTAGGAGCTAAACCTTATGAGCAAAAAGCCCTAAAGGAAACATTTTTTGACGTTACATTTAGCCCCCACTTTAATGTATGTATGAATGTGAGGCCCATACATGCATTAAAGTAAGGTCACAAACACCACAAACACACCAAGCATGGCAAAGACTTGTCAATCACATAGAAGACAGTAATAGGCATGCAAAATATGGAAGATAGTTAATGCATAGAAGACACATTAATGCATGGAAGACAAAAATGATATCTTTTCTTTTCTTTTTCTCATATATATGAAATGTAAATGCAAGTACTAGAAAATAAACAAACCTCCCATAATACATGATGCACTGCCTTAAGGCGTAGGTCTCAGTATAAATTGGGCAACATACACGTAATACATGCAAAACCTCCCAAAATGTAGAAAGCACTACCTAAAGGCATTGGTCTCTACATATGGGGCAACAAACATGCCACATAAAACAAGCACACCAAAACACTTGAAGACACAGAGAAAAAATGACAAACAAGTGATGGAGTGTACCTATTTCTAGGTCCAACACCATATCAGGCACATTATAGGAACACACCGATGATTGGGCTTCACCACAACAATCATTGAAGACACACTTAAGGGTTGACTTTGTCACAAAACCACTCCTTGCTTCCATAGAGGACTTTTGAAAATGACAAGATGATGCAATCTACTCCAAGAAATACACTATCCCCACCTCTACAGAGGGCTTATAATAAAAAAGATATATGTGATATCCTGCCTCCGCAGAGGGCTTAGATAATTTATTGATTGATTGCAAACAAACTCAGGATGTAGGAAGCACTCATCGCGTTGGTCTTTAAAATGTATCTAAGGACAAGCACATTGCTAACATCTATAATAGACAACTTACCTTATATATGCCCCCACCTTAAGGTGGCTTATATAAGGTATCGATATCAAGCATGTTAAGGTAAGAAGAAAACACACTTGAGGGAATACAAGCTCTCACAAAGCCCATGCCCTCGGAGGTGACATGTACTTCACAATTACCAAATGCTCCCACAAACACATCCCTGCAAGAAAAATGTTAGTGTCTACAACATCATGATAAACAACAACATCATTGCATATGATTACCACACAAAGAGCCAAGGTTATACAACGAATTCGGAGTTTGAGGATAACTGTGAGGCTATATCATGAAGCTTTCTAAATTAAGTATTGTCGAGGCCAAATTCAAAGGCAAACAATGGTGTATGGAGTAGTAGTATTGTTAAGGTTTGTAAATGTGATAGAAACATCATGAAATTCACTATGTGAAAAGCATGAGTGCTTCCACTAGCCAAGCGTCAGATAAGATATACAACCCTATCATCATATTAGGAACTAAGTCTAATTTTTTATTGCTCTTGAAAGGGACACTAGGTCCACAATAGTATAAATGTTTGTCATCATCCACCTACTAGGTGGAAACACTAGAGGAAGGGAAACAATAAATAAGAGAGGAGAAAACAAGTGTCTTAGGGATAGTCACGTTGGAGGGTGCTCCCAAGTCACCAGCCATGATGCTATGTTAGCAAGACACAACACACAACAATGAAATCAGAGAGAGGCAGTATAGCATAATGATGATACAAAGAGAAGGTCACAACATAGGTGGTCTCCTAGTATCCTAAACATTACGGGAGAATCTAAGGTAATCCCAGGAGGCCTAAACAACACATAACACATCACAGGGGAACTACATCATGAGAGAGATAAAGGGTTAGAGGTACTTACCTATAGGACCTTCATATTATATCTTGGAGCTCTTGAACATCTTGGAAAGGTACTTGATCATGTTTAAAGCAAAATTTGAGTGGTTCTTATGAAAGTCTTGTTTGTTATCATATGATGCTTGTTCATTAAATCCTTGTTTAAATGATACTTTTTGTTGCTTATGAGGGGGAGAACCATTATTATTTATATTTTTTGATTGTCGTCTTGCTCTTTTCTGATTTTTAGTAAGTTTTCATTGTTGAATCTTTCTAGGATAGTAACGAGAATTATCTTGTACCATCTTGCTCATCTGTATTAGTTATTTTTCTTTCTTTTCAAAGAAATTTTGATTATCTCCTAATCCATATAAGGATAATGGAGGACAAACCTCAGCATAAATTCCATTTCTTCATGCACAGGGTGGGTTATCCATTTGTTTCTTATCCACTTCATTCATACCAACAATACTATCATAGTCCAAGTAATCATCCTTGTCTACTTCCACTAAATCTTGTTCCACCATATTATTTTTAGTATTCTTAGGAAAAAGATTAGTGAAGATTTGTAAATTCTAATGTGGCAAAGAAATTGACTTATTTCCATTATCATTCACACCCGATACCTGGATGACATTTGAATCAATAAGGTCATGTATCTCATGTTTAAGACACATAAATCATTTAGTGTCATGTCCTTGTGTTTGATGATAATGACAAAAGGCATTAGCATCGAAGTAAGGTCCTTGTTTGCTAGGATCAATAGGCTTGATTGGGGGAAGCTTCAAGATGTTATTACTTGTAGCTTGATTCATTATGGAATGATAGAACTCAGATATTGGAGTAAACTTTCTTGGTTGATACAAAGGTTTGTTTGGATTATTTATAGCAAACACATTCATATTTGGCCCATTGATCTTGATGAAACCCCTATTATTGTTCCTTTTTTAAAGTTGTTTTGTAATGATCTGCCCATGGATTGATCAACTTGAGCCGATGAGTTTTGGTTTTCATACTGACTAGACGAAAGTTGATAATCATGAAGAGCAATGCATAAATGTTGAAAGGAGTTATATTTCATCAAGAGAATCTTATCATGAATATTAGGTTGTAGATTTGTAATAAATATCTTCTGAGCATCTTCATCTTTCATATGATACTTAATTTGTGCATAAAGTCCTTAATATCGACTAATGAATTATGTCAACTTTTCTTTGGTACCTTGTTTGCATTGAACCAAGTCAATAAGGGTAACTTGGGGTCCAATATTTCCTTGAAAATGTTGTAAAAATTCATCAATCAACTGTGTTAAGGAGTGTATTGAATTCGGAGGCAATGAGGAAAACCATTCTAAAGTAGTATCTTTGAGAGATTATAGAAAACTTTTTGCCAACAAATCCTCTTCAAAATAAAAATCACTCCACATAGCTGTGAATGTTGCCACATGGATATTAGGATCACCTTTTCCACCATATTTTTCAAAGAGAGGAGTCTCAAACCTCTCAAGCATAGGCATTCTCAAAATTGCATAAGATAATGGATTATGAGCATGATATGTTGGTAGACTAGGTTGTGAAGAGTTTGTCAAGTTTGTTACCTTTTGTTGCAAAGTAGTCATCCCCTATCAAAGTTAGTTTAGGATGGCCTCATTGGGAGATGTGGTTTGTTGTGAGGAATTAGAACCAAGGTCAGGAGGTGATTGAGTTTGAGATAGAATAGCTAGAGGTTGAGAATATGTTAACGGTGGTTGGCCATATTGATAGGTGGAAGATGGTTGCGAGTATGTAATAGGTAGCTGGAAATGAGTGGAATAGATAGGGGGTTGAGAAAAATTATTCATAGAAGATGTCCCTTTAGGAATTAAATTTTGATAATTATATCCCACAGCTTTGTAATTAGTGCCATTAGGTACTCTAATGTTAGTGGTAGCATTACTACAAGCATTCACATTAGTTATTAAGATCATTGATGTAAAAGTGGATACTCTTGTATTTTGTATAGGTATGGAAACTTGAGTATGAGATGGTGATAAAGTGTTATTTATCACCTGTGAACATTTAGTTACTAGCATGATATTGGTTTGAACAATATGTACTAGACCACGAAGTGCATTAACACCATCTTGTCCTTCTTTTATCAATTCTCTTATATTATGAATTATAGGAATGACTTCTTCAGCTATTCTCTCATTTTCCATAAATGTTTGAAATTCAGCCAAGTCTTTATCCAACTTTTCTATTTTCTCATCAGATACATATCTTGTTGCCTCAATAGTATTATCAACATCATGAAAAGTTTGTTCTTCCATTGAGGTTGGAGGATGTATAATATCTTGCACAATTTGATTTTCTCCCCTTGTAAAGAAGGTGTCCAAAGTACCAACTTCTTCAAGAGAACTAGATTGCATTAATCTTTTACTTCTTGTAAAAGGGATTTTTAGGATAGTGTGCCATAAAGGTAATACAAAAGCATACAACACACACTACACAAACCAAGAGAACAAATCTTAGGAGATGGATATGATTGATGGCCAAAATGCTAGATTTTTTGTACTCTTTCCAATGCAAATTAATGAAACAAAGGATGTTGTAAGGATTTCTATAAAGGGAAGCAATTTATATGTCTGATATCAGTCCAAAATAGCAATATAATCACTCTCAACACACTTTTGATGCAAATCCAAGATAATGCCAAGTCAAAATATAATGAAAATATGTCAAAATAGGCACTTTTTTCACCAAAATTCAATGCAAAACAGCATAACAAATGGTGTTGTGAGGAAAAATGTTGATGGACAGAAAATAATATCAGTAATAAGAACCACTTGGTGCCAAAATACCCAACACAACATGATTTTAGTGCCACGTAAAGTCAAACCCTAGTGAAAATATATCAAAATATGCAAATTTTCATGGTTTTTCAACTCCAAGATATAGAAAAAGGGATGTTGTAAGGAATTATAGGAGGAAAATAAAATAATATCAATAATATCAGTCACCAAAATCCATAAAATTGATCACAACACGCTTGGAGTGTAAACTAGGTCAAACCCTAGGGGGTAAAACTGGTCAAAATGTGTAGTTTTTCACCAAAATTTCACTACAAGAGCCCATTAAAAGGATGTTACAAATATTTTTATGAGGGGAATACAATGACTACCATGATAAAATAAAATTAATGCAAAAATATCCTTCACAACACACCTATAGTGCAAGTATTTTTGTGAAAATTATTGTTTTTGAAGCCCTAGGTTTGAGATCTTGGTATAAAATTCTATGTGAATGCTTTGAAGTCTGATTTATAATGAAATTGACTTACTATTGGATATGAAAATAATTTTCAAGCCTTAACATGCAAAATGCCCATGCAAATTTAATGAAAATGCATCAAAATTGCTAGTTTTTGTTGAAATTTTCTATGTAAAAATGTAAGTATTTTAAATCTAAATGCAAATTCACACTAAAATGCAAGACTACAGTCAAATGCAAATTTTAATGAGCCTATAAAATTAGTATAAAAATATCATAAAAGATTCTGCCTACAAACCCTAGATTTTGGAATTACTAGGTTATATAAAATTATCAAAATTTCCACAAAACCCTAGCAAATAAATGATGAAAATACAATGTAAATTTATGATTTGTTTACATTTTTCTATATTTTATATCAGATCTGATGCAAAAATCATGAATTAGGAAAATTTAGGAAGAATTGATGCAATTTAGTAAGCCAAACAATGCAATTTTTTTGTATTTTTCCAAATTTTCAATTTTTTTGGAATTTTTCTCAATGCAATGAAATAAATAACCAAATGAACTAATGAAATCACACCAAATATGAAGAAAAACACTTAGTATGTTGCAATTTAAGTCCAAAAATATGGGTTCACCAAAATGTTTAGGGTAAAATTGGATTTTGAAAATCTTTCATTGTTAGATGTTAAAACCCTCCTTTCCACTAAACATTGAAGGATCTAGTGTCGAGTGGTGAGCACTATCATACCCTAGGTCACTTGAAAATGAAGGGAAACTTGGCCTAGGGAGTTAATTATGAATTTTTCCTTCTCTTATGTCCAATTAACCATTAAAACCCTAATTATGCAAATACGAAAACAAATTGATGAAAGACGGAAAAAACTCTTGCAGACGGGAGTAAAATAACAGATCACAAAATACCTATTTTCGTGGTTCCAAGGTAGAATAGTCAGGAACTAAGGTGTTGGCACCCAAGTCCAAGGTACCTACTTTTTCAAGGAATCTAGACCTCCTTCCGATACTGATCAACCATGTAACTTCTATTTCCCGAGATCTGTCTGTAGAGGACACTGTTGCAAGTGCCCTAGTCTTGGAAGTGGTCCCATGTCTAAATTTTATTTAGATCCTAAATCCTTGATGTCTACCAAGCCTTCCTACAACTCCACTTTTTCTAGATGTGACACCTATAACCTGCAATCACAAGACTTGGTTTGGGGGTTGTGCTGTTTAGAGACTTGCCTCAGTCAAGCCCCGGAGGACACTTAAGTCTCCAAACACTATTGTCAGACAAAGCGTGTGTGCCCTTTTGAGACAAAGGCAAAAACTAAAGGAATCAATGATAAAAACAAAATGATATATCACCTTGTAGTGAAGCTCTCATGGAGGAAGATGCTCTTCATGCCATGGGGAGATTGATGCTCAAATCTACAAATATCAACACATAAAACATACAAGTCAGCTCTTGCAACACAATAGAAATCCTTAAATCACCTTGAGAACACAATAGCTTGCTAGTAATCATCTAGTTTAAAAATGAATGCCTACACATGCTTATATATGCACCTACAAGTATTCCCGCAAAGATTTTAAAAATCAAACTTTACCGTGTCGGCAAAATAACCACCTAACAGTCATAAACTGACACTTGGAAATTGGGGCTACCCCAAAACAAAGTAAGACTAGGGCATGGCTGCCCAAGTCATCCCCCCTATTTTTGATAGGGTACAGCTCAAGGGGTCCACTAGGTCCAATTTTCTATGGAACCTAGGTCTCATTCCATTGGGATGCCAAAATATGAACTAAAATGTCATAAATGCATACTAAAGACCCGGTAGCTAAACCTTATGAGGGAAAAGCCCCCAAGAGGACATTCTACAACATTACAAGGTAATAGAACATAAAGTATCATGCTTGTAATGAATAGTTGCAAAGTGGCATGTAAGATCAATTTGTTTCTCCATAATCGGTAAGTTAGCATCCACAAACACTCACTCTAAGACTTGTCTCCCTATCTTCAAGTCATATCTCACCAAAGACCCATGTATGGGTATCCTTAGGATCCACCATACATCATCTAATGTAACTATCATCTCCCCAATCAGGACGAGAAATGCACTCCTCTCGCTCCGCCATCTTTCAATGAGCATGATCATCATGGATTTGTGTTTCCTAATCTCGAGCATCCTCATGATCGGTAGCATCCCTATTGCGGCCAGTAAGTCTCTCTCCTCCTCAATGAACCTAGTGTATAATCCCATCATCGAGGGCCTCTAAATGGATAAGTGAATTGATGGTGGATGCTCCTATTCATCACAACATTTCACTAAGTTAGTTTTTGGTCTAGCAAAAACAAAAAAATGCCTCCCTCTAGTTGGTTGCTTTTGCCTCTGGCCAAAAGCATGCCATTTTCTACCATAGCTGACTATTTTCATGTTGATGCTTCATTTTCTACCCAAGGCATGTTGTTATATGAAAGCACACCACTATTTCGCAAAAGCATGTAGCTTTCTCCCCCTTTTATATTGTGGGAATGTCATTTCTAGCCGTCGATGGCCCACCACATTGTGTGGACATGTAAACTCCCCACGGGTGCCCTTTTACCATGGGTGTGTCATATTCAACCCTAGGCACTTCATTTTTGACCAAGGGTGCACTTCTACAAAAGCACGCCCACATTTTTCAACCCTTTCCCCTAGCATTGATGACCATTACTAACACCCTAACCTACTTAAAGGCCCTAGGATTAGTCACTCATTGATCTACCCACTATGTCTAGTCTTTGGTGCTATCTCATGGGATCGTGACAATGTTGGTGACATGGAATAGCCACACAATCTACAATGTGTAGCTCATTTTCTTCTCTCTGATAGGTTTCTTAATATTAGGTGTCCAAATGACTAGGTATGTGGCCCCATGCTACTATTTATAAACCCTCGATCCCTTGTTTTCCTCCCTTGCCCTAACCAACCCTCTCATATCCCCCTATTTTTGCATCTAGTCCTCCCTTTTTCTTCTATTACCCACGTATTTCACTATCATCATATCCTTCCCTCTCTTCATGATTTTTTTAAAATTATTATTTTTTCTGAAAAATTATCAAGGGGGCACCCATTATCTCTTCTCTATTCCCTTGTCTATTCTCTATTCAAACCACTAATTGGGGCATCTTTTTTTAGTTTTTTTTAACACAATGCCACCTTATTGGATACCATTTCAAAGACGGGCAAAATTTAGACAATTGAAATTCACCAATGCATTCTTTATGTCACTACACCACGTACGCATCATTTCCCATCTAATTTATCCAATTTATGCTCTTCGACATTAATTAATTAATTCATCTAACTTCATCATGTATTCCTCTATATTAACTAAATAATTCAAATTATTTAATTAAATAAGTTTCATTCCACTCTAAATGAATAAATTGAAATTATTTATTTATATATTCTATTTCCCTCCAAATAAATAAAATTTAAATATTTTATTTATTTATCCCATGTGCACATGAAATTAAATAATTTTTTAATTTAATTTCGTAATTATCCTCTCACCATAAATCCCTGTAGTCAAATCAGTTAATAGATCAATTAATTGAGTTGACTCAACAATCAATCATTTTAACAAATCAATCAATTTTGTTTACAAAGCAATCAACCTAGTTAACGAATCAATCAATTCAGTCAACTCCTCAATTAGATCTATTAGCCTCCATAGTTCATGAGAGGAAAAGGAAACATGTTCCTCTCTCATTTGTTTAAATCTTCTCAATCATTTTCAACCATTTAACTTTTTGATAATCCTCCACCGTTGATCTATATTTCAAAAAGTCTATAATATGAACACCTTCCAAGCCATTTGATCATCTCTCATTCATGTAAACTCATATTGTTTCTATTTCATTCATCTCCTTTGGGAGATCCCAAGGTTGTGTTGTTTAATTAAGCAAACCACTTGTTACTTACATAGCAGGGAGCAATCCATTGGAGTTTCGGGTGCAATTTCAATACACTCGATCCTTGTGGCTGGTTTGTGTACAAAGGAAACATATATTGTATTGATTTTTATTTGGTTTCATTTGTCTTGGAATTCCAAATTTCATCCATCACATAGCCATGTTACATTAAACTCTAGCCCATGGTCCTTGTTGGTATTTATTTCTGAATCAGTAGAGGGTTTGCTAGTTCCAATGCACAGGCAGATTTGGCCAATGAATACAGGAGGTTGTGTGAGCTGCCTCCCCTTCACTTCTGGTTTTGCTACACCAAGGGGGGTATCCCTATAGCTAAATATTTAACACTTTGACTCACCCAATGACATAAAGATTTAGCTTTTGATAATTGGCAGAATACTCTCATGTATGAACCAAGATTTGAATGACAAATCACAAGTTTAGCAACACTCTTGGACATGTGTGTCTAGTTATGGATGAGAGTATACAGGGGTTTCCTAATCCTACTCCTACAACTAATAGGTTGAAATTATGGTTTGGATGTAAGACAGGGGTTTTGGATCATAACTACTTCACAAGAATAGACCGGTGCCTATCTTAGGGCAAGGAGTCAACTAGACATATATATAAGAATGGCTTGTAACTATCATTCAAGTTTCAAGGAGTTAGGACTGTTGTTTGCCTTACAAATACCACCCAAGGATAAGTATTCAATTGTCTCTACTTACAAATATCCCAGTTGACATACAATCTTCTCCATACTTAACCTAAAATGATTTAATCCACTCCTTGAATGGAAGTTAGAGATTAGGCATGTGATACAAAAATCTATACCCAAGAATCTAAGAAACCCTTAGCAACCAGATTCAAAAGAAGAAATTACATGCAACAAATGGAGACAAATAGATAAATACATGCAAAAATGCATTTTTCATATAACATTAACACTAAAACTATACATATGTGCAAGATACAACTCAGATGCAACACATAAACTCCACAGAGATAAAATAGACAGGAAATGCTCTATTTTTAAAAATTTTTCCCCCTAAAATTGCCCAAGTCTTTAACAACCAAAATGAGTAACACAATTTGGCTTTTATACCAAGACTGTGTACTCAGCAAAAAAATTAATTAAAAGGCAAATAAAAAATTTGCCAGATTCAATGCATGAGGAATGGCACTCAAAAATATTCAATGTTGTGGAGAGACAAAGAGGAATGAGTAGATGGAATCAGGATCTGCACCGCCGCTCAAGCATTTTCATCTTCAATCAGGTAGTTGACCTAACAATTCCATCGATCATCCTCTGCAAGTCTACCATTAATGCTCAGTTACCCACAGCCATTGCAGTTTCGCTTGTCTATGAAGCTTTTCCCGCTCAAATTGGTGTAGACACATAGAAAGTCCTTCCTCACAGGTTCAAAACATGGCCATCGATCTACTCCAATCGCTGAAATTGACGGCCCCAAAAATGCCCTAAAAATTGCCAACCAATCAGATCGTGCCATGTAGGCACCTCATGTTTTTATTGCTAGCCTTCTTCCCTCTCATTTTTCCCTTTGTCACCCAAAGCACATACATTCGTCTTTGTATATGCAAGAGCATATACAACCACCCCCTTTATCTTTTTAAAACCATTGTATATGCATTCAACATATACATGTGATTGTTTCGGGACACGTGGCGGTCATTGGTTGGTCCTCTGTTGCCATGCATTTTGCTCCGTCAACCATCGGAATAACTCTTGAGGCATCTGCCAATGATAATTGTCCCACCAATGACCCAATGCATATGCCCTTGCATATTGGGCCTTGTACATTTCTTCTTTGTATATTTTGCTTGCACATTCAATTATATATTTGGAATATACAATCCCAAACATAAAAGGCGGATTTCAAAATATTTCTCAAATATTATGAATTCTTTGGTTGCATCCACCTTGTACGTGCCCATTTGCATACTTGCTCCGATGCATGTGCAATCCGCGGGCCCACCAAATGCATATTCTACTACTTTGTATATTGTCGAATGTACAAGACCCCCTTTGCTCGCATGTGACCATTATATATCTGAACATACATTTACCCCTGCATACAAATAGTGAATCTTTCCTAGAATATGCCTGCAATGTATCTTTTCTCTTGTACATAGCCATTATATGTTTGAACATACAAACCAAATATACATGCAACCCGATATACAAATAGGGAATATTCCTGAGAATCTGCGAAAGATTCCCCCTTTGTATATGCACTATCCTAAGCCCGATATGCATTCAACAATGCATCTAACTAATTTTTTCAAAGGGTGATAGAGATTTCTAACCCGTTAATGCACATTCAACCTATATGTATATACAAACACCCTTGTATATACAAAATGACATGCATTTTAACTTTGTTTTGCATTTTTTACTATTGCAGAGGCTAAAAGACACATAATTTTTGGATTTTTGAATTTTATGAAGGTGCCTGCAAATTTAAGCACTAACATAGGCTCTGTCTAGGGATACATGCCTCTTGCAGGCATGGCAAGAACCTCATAATTTTTGGTTTCATAGATTGGGCCTTATCCATTGGGCAACAGAGTTGAACATTGCACCAACCTGGACCACAAATTATTTTTTCAAACATTATTTTGGCAGCCCCAGGCAGCCAAAAATGAAGAACCACAATCTTTTCCTGTCAAATGCCTAATTCCACTTTGAATAACCCCAACCACAACTAAAAATACCAAAACAATCTGCCCACATGTTGATCTTTTCAATTACATGCTTTATCATTTCTAAAAACTTGCCACTGTCAGTACTTCCTCTGTCACTCTACACCTTACAACCAGACATATAACCATACACATTATAATATTCTTCAGCATTAGGTAACATATGTATGTTATGATCCTCAAGCAATATATCCTCATATTGCATTTGGCAATATTCATTATCTACGTGGTTGCTGCATATAACCAAACACATATCCAGCTGATCCAAAAATTGAAAACACTCAAAAAATATGAGACCCTCAATATCATTTATGTCACTCATTGACATTGAAAACAAATCCTAACCTACACACCCATTGCCATCACTGCACATGCCTAAAACAACTGATGTTAGCATTTATCATCAACAGTTTGCAGATCAGTATTATCATTTTCAAATAGAGGGTTAATTCTGCACCAATGAATGTCATAACTCACAATATCAAATGCATCTACAGGCTCATCATAAAGGGGATTCATACTCATTGCAAAGGTCTCTACTTCTTCTTCATGACAATCTATTTCTTTTTCATTATCAAATATAAAGTCATAAGAAGAACAAACTTGATCCATGAATTGATCATGGATATCATCTTTATCATCTTTAATCTCTGATTGCCCCACAAAAAAAAATTTTGCTACTTCAATGCACTCTGAAGTTGAACTATCTACATCATTTTCTAGTCCTCTAATGCTTCATAATGAAACAGATATTGACTCTTGATCCATATCATCACAACTTTGCACAACTGGATCATTTAAACATGAATGCTCTTTGTTTAGGGCTAGCATGTAAATATTGCTTGGGAAATTATTGTTGTCAATTTCATTTACTGGGCAAAATAGGACATCCTCCTCTATAACAGAAACATCATCAACTTGGAATGATGCAAAAACTTGGACAACAGGGGTGTGAGTACTTTGGCATTCATCTCCAACATTTAAACTATATCCCTTATCAACATTGGTGGCCCTAGGGCAGAAATTCTTTTTAGAGAAATACCCTTTTTGAATCCCATACCTCCAATTATTTTCAATGCCAATTGCAAACTGATGTGCCTGATGCAATGTGGTGGGCTCCTTGTCCCTCAATCTATAGCTCATTTTCCTATCAAATGCTCCCAAATAGACAACTAGGCACAATGCATCATTAGGTCTCATGCATTCTGGTATTCTATTCAATGCCCTCATAAATCTAAGGTTAAAAGTTGGGATCAACTCATCTTCTTCAATATGGATATACATAAAATCACTAATAACTGCATATTCAAAAATTCTTTCACCATATTGTTCTAGAAATGTAGATTTAAAATCATGCCAAGAGCTGACAAAGTAAGCTAAAAGATAGGAGAACCAGTCCCTTGCATCTTTATCTAGAGATTGAACAAATAATCTCATAACTACATCTTCATGGTCAATCTCAAAATCATCTACAACATTTATAAACTGCTACAAGTGTTTCTCAGCTGATTCATCCTTTGCACCATTAAATTTGGGCAAATATTTTCTAATTTTAGATGGAAAAGCATTTGGATAGCCACAAATGCCATCAAAATTTATGGGCTTATATCTATCAATGTTGAAACTTCTTTTATTACATGGTTGGGACTGATTATTATGCATCATTACATTTGACATCTCATAAGGGTGCATGGGCTAATAATAATGACCTTAGGCCTTTAAAATACAAACTATTATGCATCTTTTCAATTTAGATTTTCAATCATAATAATGACCTTAGGCCTTTAAAATACAAACTATTATTTCAGCTTTCCTAAAGTCCTCCAAATGAGTCCTTTAAACAATATTGCATACTCCTTTTGAAATGCAAACTAGGTCCTCACAAAAGTATGCAATCTAATCACCAATATTTCCCTTTTGACTAGTGCTATTTCACCAAATAGGGAACCTTTCAAAACTTATGAAAATACCTGGATATGTTGTAGCAACTACAAATTCAACACCTCTGATGTCCTCTTATCACGTTCTTTATATGCAGAGTCACCACCTCCTTGGCAGAGGAGTAAGCTTCAAATAGGCTGAAGCTGAAAATTCATTTGGTTCTTTCTGGGTTCTCCCACAGCAGAGTCACACATACAACTTTTTCTTCTATTTGTTGCAACAAAGTACTTTCTAGGTCTAATTCTTCAATCTTTTAGACTCACACGTTCATGGATATGACATTGTCTCCCCAGTAGAGTCGCCATCTGTTGGTATTTATTTCTGGATCAGTAGAGGGTTTGCCAGTTCCAATGCACATGCAGATTCAGCCAACGAATACAAAAGGTTGCGTGAGTTGCCTCCCCTTAACTTCTGGTTCTACCGCACCAAGGGGGGTATCCCTATAGCTAAATATTTAACAGTTTGACTCACCCAGTGACATGAAGATTTAGCTTTGTGATAATAGGCAGAATACTCTCATGTATGGACCGAGATTTAAATGACAAATCACAAGTTTAGCAACATTCTTGGACATGTGTGTCTAGTTATGGATGAGAGTTTGTAGGGGGTTCCTAATCCTACTCCTACAACTAATAGGTTGAAATTATGGAATGGTTTGAAATTATGGTTTGGATGCAAGACAGGGGTTTTGGATCATAACTACTTCACAAGAATAAACTGGTGCCTATCTCAGGGAAAGGAGTCAACTAGATGTATACATAAGAATGGCTTACAACTGTCATTCAAGTTTCAAGGGGTTAGGACTGGTGTTTGCCTTACAAATACCACCCAAGGATAAGTATTCAACTATCTCTACTTACAAATATCCCAGTTGACATACAATATTCTCCATACTTAACCTAAAACAATTTAATCCACTCCTTGAATGGAAGTTAGAGATTAGGCATGTGATATAGAAATCTATACCCTGGAATCTAAGAAACCCTTAGCAACCAGATTCAAAAGAAGAAATTGCATGCAACAAATGGAGACAAATAGATAAATACATGCAACAATGCATTTTTCATATAACATTAACACTAAAACTGTACATATGTGCAAGATACAACTCAAATGCAACACATAAACTTCACAGAGATAAAACAGATAGGAAATGCTCTATTTTTTTAATTTTTCCCCCCAAAATTGCCCAAGTCTTCAACAACCACAATGAGTAACACAGTTTGGCTTTTATACCAAGACTGTGTACTTAGCAAAAAAAATTAATTAAAAGGCAAATAAAAAATCTGCCAGATTTAATGCATGAGGAATGGCACTCAGAAATATTCAATGCTATAGAGAGACAAAGAGGAATGAGTAGGTGGAATCAGGATCTGCACCGCCACTCAAGGATTTTCATCTTCAATCGGGTGGTTGGCCTGTCAATTCCATCGATCATCCTCTACAAGTCTGCCATTAATGCTCAGCTACCCACATCCATTGCAGTTCCACTTGTCTATGAAGTTTTTCCCACTCAAATTGGTGTAGACACATAGAAAGTCCTTCCTCGCGGGTTCAAAACATGGCCATCGATCTACTCCCATCGCTGAAATCGATGGCCCCAAAAATGCCCTGAAACTCACCAACCAGTCAGTTCGTGCCACGTAGGCACCTCATGTTTTTATCGCTGGCCTTCTTCCCTCTCGTTTTTACCTTTGTCACCCAGAGCATATACAACTATCCCCTTTAGCTTTTTAAAACCATTGTATATGCATTCAACATATACATGCAACTATTTCGGGACACGTGGCAGTCATTGGTTGGTCCTCTGTAGCCATGAATTTTCCTCCGTCGGCCATCAGAATAACTCTTGAGGCATCTACCAATGATAACTGTCCCACCGATGACCCAATGCATATGCCCTTGCATATCGGGCCTTGTACATTTCTTCTTTGTATATTTTGCTTGCACATTCGATTGTATATTTGGAATATACAATCCCAAACATACAAAGGTGGATTTCAAAATTATTCTCAAATACTATTAATTCTTTGGCCACATCCACCTTGTACTTGTCCATTTACATACTTCCTTCAATGCATGTACAATCCGCGGGCCCCACCAAATGTATATTCTACTTCTTTGTATATTGTCGAATGTTCAAGACCCCCTTTGCTCGCATGTGACCATTGTATATCCGAACATACATCCACCCCTGCATACAAACAACAAATCCTTCCTGGAATATGCCTGCAAACATGTATCTTTTCTCTTGTACATAGCCATTGTATGTCTGAACATACAAACCAAATATACATACAACCCGATATACAAACATGGAATATTCCCAAAAATCTGTGAAAGATTCTCACATTGTATATGCACTATCCTAAGCCTGATACGCATTCAAAAATGTATCTAACTAATTTTTTCAAGGGGCGATGGAGATTTTTGACCCGCCAATGCACATTCAACCTGTATGTATATACAAACATCCTTGTATATACAAAGTGACATGCATTTTAACTAATTTTTGCATTTTTTACTACTACAGAGGCCGAAAGACAAAATTTTTGGATTTTTGAATTTTATGAAGGTGCCTGCAGATTTAAGCACTAACAGTCCTGTCAGAAGATATCTCTACCAAAGGAATGTATATATACATCTATTTAACAAATCATAAGTGTAGAAATATCCTAATTTTATTGGTATCATTTAACACAAATACATTTGAAGATGATGTAGCTGAGCAATATCTATGGCATTGAAGATAAGCAACTGAATCACTTAGTTGCATAATTAAATATACAATAGGTACCCAAAACATTTATGAGGGAAGGTTTAATCCACTCATTGACAAATTAGATGACTGAGTAAAGAAGATTTCCCACACGCCTGGAGTATTTGGAGCAATAATGAGAGATGGTTTGAGTCTAAACTCTTACACCTGCAACATTAATTTCATCTACTTTGTTCTCTGTGACTACCTATGCATTGAATAATTTTATTGTGTTACCCACTTGAACAACCCTATTCTACTGAATCATTAATTTTGAGTACAAATCTACCTGCACAATCCTAAAATCATCCTATGTTTTCATCAAATCACATCCTTAGAGCCTCTACAACACTTTAAAAGTGTTTTCTAATTTTGACTACAAGGCCCAATTCAAATATGACTGTACCTAAATAATTCAAAAGTCTATCGGCTTGATCTTCATCTTTGTCTCTATTTGGTCATTTGAATCCTAATTTCATTTATTTCTATGTATTAGGCACCTTCCATTTTTCTATAGTTGAAGAATATGGTCAGCAAATTGCTTTATTGGTGAACTATTAAGTTTATAAACTATCTTTTTCTCGAGTTGATCTTCTTCCTCATGAACTTTTTCTTTTTTCCACTTTATTTTCATTTCATCTTTCTTCCTTTATCTCCCTTTGTCAAGAAAGTTACCTTTCCACAAACCTACTTTACTTATGCTTCATCTTTTTCTTTCCCCACTGACTTGTTCCTTTTCTTTATTTCTCCTTCTTTAGTTGGTGATCTTGACCATCGGCAAAACCATGGACCACCGAGCATGGTTCATGAGCTGCCCTTTATTCTGACAAAGGATTGCCCTTTTCTTTATTCTTTTTCAAGAAATTTCCCTGAGGCAAACCTTTGTTTACATACGTTTGTTTCCTCGGTAGTCCTTCATTTTCTTCATTGTTGGGGAAAAGACCTATTGACAAACTCTTTACTGGGAAACCTAGTAGTTTCTAAACTAAAGATTTCATTGATGAAGAATTTCTAACCTCATTAACTAATTTCATCTTTGGGAACTTTTCCTTAGAAAATTTCACTCTACCCCAACTTTATCTTCTTTCTTTCAATCACCAAATCTTCGTAGCAGTTAACCATCTTCCCTTTGCTTCTTTTCCTTCCTTCATCAGTGTGTTGTCCTATTGAAAAAATGTCTCCCTAGTGAACTTAATAGTTCACAAACATTTCCTTTTCTAATGAAGACTCACCTTCTTTCTTTTGCATCCTTTCTTCGTGTTGCTTTGGTAAAAATTTGGCAAATTGCTAAAATTGAGAACTTACAAAATTAGTCGACAAAATCAACATTTTGTAAACTATCTAGTTCACCGTCAAAATGCTTATTTTTTCCTTTTCCTTTTATTTCTATTTGGCCTAGCTCCTCCTTCTCCCTTATCTACCTTAGAAAAAAAAATTGACTCCTTTATCACTTGGACAGTGAATCGGGTAAGAAATAAGCTTATGAACTTGGTCGATAAAATCAACACTTTATGAATGTGTCAATTCACTGACAAAGGGCCACAAAATTTGAAAAATTTCTTTTTCTTTATCCTTCTACTTTTCTTTAACCTTTTTTTCTACCTTATTGGAAAATTGACAAACCAGCGAAGTCATGGACCTGCAAACTCAGTCAGTGAAATTAACAGTTCAAAAATTTGTTGATTTGATGACGAAAGGCTCAAATCGATAGATTTTTCTAATGGAAGAATACACATTGACTTGGGGGACTTTTACTTGTATTTTTTTTGAAATAAACTAATTTAAATTATCTCAGATCAAATATATATATATATACTAGGTTTAAAATGCAAAGGAATCTAAATGGGAAGTTTCACTGAATTTGGGGCAAAATTTGCATGTTTAGGAGCTAGTTTTCAAAGGTCTCAATAGTGGCTCTATTTGGGGATCTGTGGCAAACATGGTACAATGAGCATACAAGAAACAAAAGGGAAAAAAACACACAAAGGGAATAAAATAGAACATATTTACAATGAAGGCCTATATTCTGGACAAAATACAATCATAAACATGAGAGCACAAAAGACAACTAATTGTATTTAAAATTTAGAGGAAGCATTACCTATGAAAAATAATACTTCAGATACTGACCATGAATGGGTAGATCTAAGAGCAATCCTTCTATAGTCATCAAATTGTAGACATTGAGCTCTAATTTTTTGACTACTTCATATGGCCCAAGCCATAATGGATCAAATTTTCAATGTTTCCCTTTATCTTTAAACATTGGATCCCAAATAAGTACCAAGTCACCAACCTATAAATCTCTTTACATAGTACTCTTATCAAATAAAAGCTTCATTTTCTTCTTACAATTCAACATTTTATCATATGCAACTCTTCTTTGTTCTTCCAACCTAGTCAACTACAAGATCCTCTAAAACATTGTATCATATTGATCTCCTTCTATATCATGTAGTAGCTAATATACTACTAGTTCCATGTTGATGGGCATCTTTATCTTAGCTCCATGTACCAGTTCAAATGGGCTTATTCCCATGGATCTTTTGAAAGTTATTCTAATACCCCCATAGAGTATACTTCTACTTATCATCCCATCTTTTCTTATTCTAATCTAATCTTGTTTTTATGATCTTCATGATGATTTAATTACTAAATTCAACTTGTTCATTACTTTGGGCATGATAAGGGGATGAAGGTACAAGGATTATGCCAAACTTAGAAAACATGTTTAGCATTTCTTGAGACCTAAAACACATTACATTGTCTACCAAAATCCTAGCTGAATCTAGTGATCTTATTGTTGACTTTGAAATCAATAGCCACCTTGGAAGTTGCATTACGAGTGGGGATTGCCTCCACCCACTTGTTGAAGTAATTTATGGCCACATGTATCCACTTAAATATATTGTTGGATTTATCTTGTAGCTCCCCAATAAAATCAATTCCCCATTGCTAGCAAGGAACATCAACTTCAAGGGGCAAAAGGGGTAATGCTCTAAAAAAGTTCATCTCACTAGAAAACCACTAGCAAGTGTCACAGTTTCTTATCTTTTGAGCTACATCCTTGAATAAAGTAGGCCACTAATACCTATCTCTAAGTATCTTATGGGCAGTGGTTTTATCTTTGAAGTGTCCTCCACAAACACCATGGTGAAACTCATTCATCACTGCTTCAACTTGCTCTTGATCTAGACACTTCAGAAACACACCATTGTGGCTTCTCCACATTAACTCATTTTGGAACATGACATACCTCTGAGATTTCATCTTGAGGATCCTTTTTTGATTCTCATCCATACATGATGTACAATTCATTTTTTCAAGATAAAATATCACTTCTTTGTACCATGTGTCTTCAACCAATCTCTAATGATGAACAATATCTACCTCTATTTTATTTACTTCTACTGCTTCAAGATTGGAATTATCCATTATCTGAGCTAAGCCTAGGCTTGTAACCAACTTTGTGATCTGTATGTCCATGTCATAATCTTGGATCCTATTATTCCACCTGCATCTTTTACCTGAAGCTTCTTGTTGCATGAATATGTCCTTTACTATTGCATGTTGCACATATGGTATGATCTTGACACCTGTGAGATAGGATCTAAAAATTTCATAAGCATTCATCTCCATTATGGAATATTGCAATTCATTAGCTTGCAATGATTTGCTAAAGAATCCTATTGGATGCTCAAATGCATCACTATTCTTTTGTAACAATACAACAATAATAGTATAATATGAAGAAAAATAGAAAAGATAGAAAGGATTTGAATAATTAGGACATACCGGCACTATTGCATTCCTGAGAGCCTCCTTTATTTCAACAAAATCTTGAGCTAGTTCCTTTTTCCAAGCAATATACTGCACCTTCTTGAGCATCTTGGAGATTGCCTTGGACTTTTCAACAAAGTTAGGTACAAAATGCCTTACAAATTTGATTTGTCCAAACAAGGATTGGACACCTTTGATTCTTTTAGGTTGATCGATAAGGTCAATGGCCTTTGATTCTTTTGGGATCAATCCTATCCCCATCCTATACACAATATGTCCCAACAAATTTGCTTCTTCTAGTAAAAATTGACACTTCTTGGGATTCAAAGAGATCCCATAAATCAAACATCTATCAAAAATCAACTGCAAATACTTGCAATGATCTTTCCTATCTTTAGAGAATTTAGTAAGATCATCTTGATATACAAGCATCATCTCATCAATGAGGCTTGCAAAGGCCAGATCCATTTCTTTGTGATACATTGATACTGCATTCTTCAATCTAAATGGCATCCTCAAATAAACATAGGTTCCCCGAGTAGTGAGTGTTGTCTTTTACTATTATGACTCCTTTACCAGTATTTTATTGTATCTTTAGAATCCATCCATCATAGACATAAGTTTTGATCCAACAACCCTCTAAAGAGATGATCCAATCATGGAAGAAGATAATTATCCTTCAGGGATTTAATATTTAGATTTCTGAAATCTACACACATTGTAATCTCACCATTATTTTCCTCACCAAAACAAGATTAGATACCTAATCAGAATGTCTGATTGGTTTTATAATACTCCCCTTCTTCATTTTAAATAACTCTTTCTGTATCTTGGGAGATATGATGAGATTTATAGGCCTTTATTTCTTCTTAAAGGGTTTTACATCAGGGTGGAGGGCAATAGTGTGCTGAAACAAATACTCCCTATAAGTCTTGAGCTCATCATAGGACCATGGAAAACACTTTTTGAATTTTCTTAATAGAGAAATCAACATCTATTTCTCATGAGGCTTCAACTTCTTGCCTATGTAAACCATCCTAGGTGCCTCCTCATTTCCAAGGTTAACACTTTCAATGCTATCCTCTTCAACTATTTTACCCTTACGCTTCCAATGCTCTACATTATCAACATTATTTCCAGTGCCATTAGTCCTTTTGGAATTACACTTGTCTTTATCTACACTACCTCACTTCCAAATAGAGTTTCCTTGCCATTAAAAAATTCTACCATTAGCTTCCAATCATCAGTTGACTACCAAACTCACTCATGGAATTCAAGAAATTGTAAATCCAATTTCTATCATTCAAAAAGTGGGCCTGTTGTAGATATTATTAGGGATTGTCATCCTTGTAAGTACTTCCACAACATAATGGCCATGAGGAAATTTTTACTAGGGGTTAAACATTGATGCAACTACAGCCAAGGAAATTGCCTTCTAATTTTCAAATCTTTCAACCCATTCAATGTCAATAGAATGAAATAGTTCTATAGTGTTTCACATTGCATTTCTCTATGCCCTTAACCTATTGTCCTTGGTAGAAAAAAAAATCTAATCTACTGCACAAATAACTCTCAATTACCATATATCTTCATGCACTTGACTCCATGATTTTTAGAAACATTTAAACCTAGCAACAATGCCTCATATTCAACTATGTTATTAGTGCATTGAAAATCAAGTTTGAAAGACATGCCAAACTACTCTCCATCCAGTGCTATCAAAATAATACAAACACTTGAGCCATCCTTAGATCAAGCACCATCAAAGCACAATGTTTATAATACATTTTCATTATGCACAAGAGCTACAATCTGTTGTAGATCATCACATAGTTTGTGTTCATTGTCATCACAAAACCCCATAAAACAATCAATATTAATATCAAAGAAGTTTACTTCTTCTTGGGTTTTGTAAAGGTCATGTATGTTTTGGTGTTTTACCTTCTTCTCCCTATACAATTTCACTTCCACACCATGGACTAGAATAGTAGCATATGAAAGATCCATTTGGATACTTCCATCCATGGAGGTTGCCCACATTCTTTATAATAGCATACCCCATTTAGCAGGGCAATCCATAACAATTATATCCATCAAGAATGATTTATCTAAATAAGCAACAAGTTTGACCTCAACATCCTTAACCGAACCTATCTCATTAACCTCCCTACAATCCATAGAAAAATATTTACCAAAATACTAGGACACCTTCAACCCCAAATCATTCATGATTTCAAGTGGCATGACATTGCTAGATGCTCCTAAATCAAGCATATATTTATGTAGCAACCATCCATTTGTGATCAATGTGGTGTACAAAAGATGCACACTCATCTGGATATTATCCTACTACAGCTACTACTAGAGTTCAACTAGTGCCATAGGTGAACGTAAGTAAACCTCAACTATTTCATCATCGCCTTTACCCTCATCATCACTACTAGGAACAACAACATGTTATTTTTGTGCATTTACAATAGAAACAAATGATGCTGCCCTTATTGGAAACAAGGTAGATAACTAAGAGGGGGGTGAATCAGATTTCTTAAATATTTTAACTTTTTGTTCTTCTTGAACAATTAGTGCAGCATCATAACATATGAACATATATAACCATAAGACCAAAAATAAAATCAACACACATAACACAATGATTTTGATGTGGAAACCAATGTTAATGGAAAAACCATGGGGTGACTAACCCAAGATTACATTCTCTGTTAAAAGAATAAGAAGTACAAAATGGCACTTGCCAATTAGGGCTCACTGCCTGAGCACACTGCTCACAAGAGGCACACTGCCTACAAGAGACTCACTATCTACAAGCATATAGAAGGTAACTAGGTGTTTGAACTGAAGAGAGGCATCCACATATGTTGAGGTTTCAGTTCTAGTTAGGTTCAATATACTGATCTACTGCACTTCATACTTCCTCTATTTTAGTGTTCTTGTTATGTCACATACCAGACCTATATTGTTGCTTCCACATTTTACTCTGCCTTTTGTCACACACACTTTTCACACACCACACATCTTCATACCAAAATACATCTGGTATATATATCCACACCAAGGATTTCAACATCTTGCTAGTCGACAACCAGAATACTCAAGATATTTACTAAATATTGGTCTATCAGCTAAATCCATGCTTAATATGTGATGCATATCAAAAATATAGACATAGAAGTCATCAATCATGTCGGCCAACCATGAATGATCCCTCAAGAAGCTTGATCACCATCAATTTCTCATTTGGATTAAGGTCTGATGCTCTGCCGTTCAGTTCTTCCTCAGTCTACTCTACCTATTAGGAACCCAACACTTAGGTGCTCATATCTTTTCACTCTTTCACCATCAGAGGCTCAATCTTTGGAATATAGTAGACATGATACTCCTATTAACTTTTCCAAGTCCGCACTTTGCTGAGTTACACCCTCTGAGAGATCTGGACCTAATTGTTAGACCTTGCTCCATGCTCTGTTCTTGCTCACTGGATCAAGATACTCTTCAATCTGACTTCTGGTATAGACATACTTTGTGCTGCGGATGTGTGGGATAAACTTTGTTTCCATCAATGACAACAATAATAAAGCCACACAGTGTCTCTTGCCAACAATCTCACCCTTTGGCATTGATGGCAACACATAGTGAAAAATGACTGTCATAGCACACTCCCCCTTAGCTAATGCTTTGTCTTATGTACACTTTTACTAGAGCTCCCCCTTAGATAAATTCCACTTTTTTCACTACTCCTCACTCCCCCTTTGACATCAATGGAAAGGGTGGAATCCGTACACCAAAATTTGCAAAAAGTAACCTATACATAGATGCATAAGTATATATACAAGTTATACTTACATATACTTAAGTATATCTGCAAAAGTGGTTTTCAACTAGACAAATTCTCTTGCCCAACTCTGCTTCATCCTGTCCAAAATTGAGATGTGACCACTTAACAAAAATGCAAAAGATTCTTCCCTTCTTATGTCTACCAGATCACTAGTTCAGGTTGCAGTCTAAGCATCAGTTAGGGCTTTATGCATTGCCTCTAACTTAGGGATAACTATCCCTCTTAGTTCACTCATTCTGCTTATTCTATTCTTCTTCTCCTTCTCAAGCCTCTTTATCTCATTTATAGTGGCGATAGCCTAGCACTCTTGATTCATTATGGATGAGGTGAGAGGATCAAAACTCTATGATAAACTTGATAGTTTACCCTCTTGTTCTTCCACCTTCTTTGCAATGTCTGCTGTCACTATGGACCAAGATAAGCAAAATTTGTATAATTCTCTGCCATCTTTAAGAGCATTTTCTAGGCTCTTTATCCCAATATCCAAATTTCTCCTATCATTTGCTATGAGTCCTTATACATCAGAGAATCTCTTTCCCAAAAACTCTTTCTGGACTTTCTCTTCTGCTGATTTCTCTAGTGAATCAAAATGAGTGTTGACAAAGTTTATCAAAGATTTGAGGTTACCAGATGGAGAGGCCAAAGGATCCTTTTGGAAGGATGGCATGATCTTCTCCAGCATTCCTGATGCTATTTCTATTAGTTCACAATCTTCCATGTGAGACTTCAGAAGCTTCTTTTTCTTTAGGTTAGGCAAAGGATGCAATCTTCATTGTCTGGACTAGAGAGAGAGAATCAAAATTGAATGGTGCTTGGAATAGTTTCGGTTCATCTATCTCCATCAATTCCTTGGTCAAGAAATTCTTCACTACTTCTATGGTGTCTCTTGCTGGAGATTTCTTTCCTTTACAACCTCAGATATGTCATCAGAGATCTCTATTTGTTCTTCTTCTCTTCCCTTTTTCTCCTCTTCTTGACTTGCTTTCTCCTCTTTTCTTGCTTCTCCTTCAGTTCCAGAGTCTGCTGGGGGATCTAGAAGAGAGATGTTTACTTCTTCATGGACTTCCTCTTTTGGAACAGAGCAATCCAAGTCATTAGTCCTCTCCTCACCTATCTCCTTTGGCTCTTCTACATTTTTCTCTGTAGATTCTTCTTTTGATGTGCTTAGTCCTTCATCATTCATGGCAGAAGGTTCTTCATCTATTTCCTCTATGACAGGAAGATTGAATCTTTTGTAGGCATTCTAGAGGATGTCTTCTATTTCTTTTGCTACCTGATATGTTTCTCCAAGCATAAGCTTGTTCATTCTGGCTTTGCTCTGGAACTCATCCTTGCAATCCTTGAAGATCGTGTTCATTTGTTTTGGAGTGATGGAAGGATAGAGCTGAATAGCTATCTATTCTCGTATTTCTAACTCCTTAGCTTTAGCATTTTCTTTTCTCAGTTCAAGTTCCTTCTCTAGACTATTGGGGATTAGAGAGATGATTTCAACGAATGCTTTATTATAGATGTTTAGATACCTGATTGTAGAATCTTGCAAGATCTTCTTGTTAGCTTCACTATATTCATTATAAAATTTAGTCATTGGTTGCAGATTCCCATCCATAGTGACTAATTTGATGACATCATCAATGGAGAGAGTAGGCCTTTCAACAAATTCTTCTACCTCTTCTTCCTTGTTTTGCCTGGTAGAGGGTTCCCTGAATGTCTTCTTCTTCTTCCTTATTTTCTTAACTTCATCAAATTCTATTTCTTCATCATCCTTTTGGCTCATGTATGACCTTGTGGTCTTTGTCTTCCTTCTCTTCTCTCCCTTTTCAGATGTTTTGGATTTCGGTTTTGAGGATTTTGAGCTCTTAGAGGTGGCAGGTGTAGAGCTCTTAGAGGATCTGGTCTGGGAGGAGGCTTATACTGGAACACTTCCTTTTTCTACTTCTTGTTTCTTTTTCTCAACTCTTTCTAATTTTTCTCTGTTTGCATCAACTGCCTCTTTTGAGATGCCATATCTTTTGGCAACTTCCTCTACTTCCCTTCTCACTTTTCTTTTCATTTCTGGTTGTCTTAGCTCAACATGAATTTTCACACTCAATTCTTGAAAGGTTCCAAACCTTTCTGCCTCAAGGTCCTTAGGATGACTCAGTAGGTGTTGGACATGTAGTTCTAGGATTTTCTCATCCACCTCATAGCCCATTGGCATAATCTAGACTATTCTGGGCTCTACTACCTCTATTAGGCATTGATATGTGTCTACCATAAAACACACTGTATCTTTATATTTTTCAACTATTGTCTGGGGACATCTTTCTCTAGCCTACATCATACCTTGGAAATTCTTGAAATATCCTCAGAGAGGTGCTATGAGCCTTGGCATCACCAAGCCCATACATATAATCTCTGATTTGTATGGCAACTAGTTTGTCATTTTGCCATATCCAGCCACTTGTTCTGGGTAGCTCATTCATATAGTAAAAGAAGAGACATAGTATTAGGCCACCATACTTAAATGAGTTCTTCTTATCCTTCTTTATTTTCTGCAAATTTTCTAACAGTTGGCTCAAAAGAAGTTCACATAGATCATAGTCTGCATTTTCCCTTAGCATCTGATATGCAGTATAGATAGCAGTTCCAGATACAGAGTTCTCCCTTTTGGAATGATATATTTTGTAGCCAATTATCATAGAAGCAAACTTGATATCCGGATCTGTGATATCTTCTATTGTCATTGCTCTCTTGTAAAACTTTGATCTAGTAGCCTCACTTATAGTTTGGTTCTTGACTAATTTGAGAGAAGGCAACCCACCTGATGAGTGCAAACCAGTTATTGCTCTAATGGCATCTTTTGTTATCTTGAATGGCCTCATCAACCACATGAAGTTGTCATGTATTCTACTAAGAACATACCAGACCCATTCATCCTTTGCAAAACAGGGAAAGCGGATGCAATGTCCAAAATGCTTGTCCCCAATGGCCTTGTATTGAGGTTTAAGTTCAAATGTTTCATCTATTAATTGCTTGTGATAGATATCCATTAGTTTGGATTCCCTAAATTCCTCAATATTGGCATGCATGTATACCCTAACATCTTCTACATGCAGAACCCCATGCAGAATGCTAGAGAAGGCACCTAAGGGATCAACTTCTAAGGATTTGTAAGGATGTTTCCTAAACTTAGGGCGTGGCCTATGAGTGATCTTAACAACATTTGGAGTAGCCATCTTGCAAAAGATTCAGAGAGAGATATTCAAGAACAAAAATACCTTTTTACGCTTCTAGGGTTCACGATATGAGTCAGAAAAGATCATTGGTTGAATTGGATTCTATGGTTGATCTTTGAGAGGGTTGAAGCAATCTTGTTTGCTAAGATCTTTCTTTCTTCTTCTCGAATGTAAATGTACAAATGATGAATAAAAGAACCCTTATATTTCTGCGCAAACCCTAATTTCATATTGCAATAAATGTACACCTTAAGTCATTCTGGTTCCCTTATTCTGAGAGAGATCCTTCCGAATCACTGAGATGCATTTAGAATTATTCTTGGTGGTAATTGACAATGTATCTCCCTTTCTCCAATTATTCCATTTATCTGCAGATCAAGATATTTCAATTTTGAATCATACTGGATCTAATTGTGAAAATCTTGCTTTTATCAGATGACTGTCAAACTGGATCAATCTTGGATGATTAACCTCTTCAAAACCCTTGTGGATCTTTCATATTTTTACTGAGGATTATTTAGATATTTCTCTAAGAACCCTTTAATCTGCAACTTTCCATGTCCCAATTTCAGGCACCAATTGATTGGTTGGGGGAATTTATTTTCCTTTATGACTCCCCCTGAGCTAGAGCTCATCTAATTTAGTTTTCAGAAGGAATATCAGCACCAGATTCTAGTGTGGATCCATTCCCAACATTGTCTATATTTCTCTTCACCCAAATCTTGTTCATCTCCCTTTGAACTTCATCCGCATTCACTTTTCCTTTTCCTTTCTCTTGATTTTGATTATGATGCACATACCCTTTTTATTCTGATTCTTACGTCTATAGAATTTGGCGATATGACTGGATCTATTGCAATTGTAGCAAACAACATTTCTTTGCAAGTTTGATTGATATCCTCTTGATCTGCATTGATTAGCCATATGTCCCATTCTATTACATGCAAAGCATCTACCATTGAATGAATTATTTATTTGCATATTTCTACATTCATGAGATTTGTGACCATAACTTTTGCAGTTAAAACACTATCTGGAGAAGGATAAATTAGTCTAATTTATTCTTCTTCTACACTAATTTGGTTTATGACCGAAGTTATTGCAATTGTGACAGTATCCATTGAAGGATGGATATCTTTGAGAATTTGGTTGCCTTACCGGAGATCTTCTAGGCCTGTTCCTTGGAATTCCTAATCTAGAGTTCTTCTAACCAGATCCAGAGCTTTCACCTTTCTCATAGCCCAAGACATGGTTGTCATCTACCCTCTTTTGACTTTCAAGAAGAACTTCAAGTTGAGTGGAGCTTATCTTGAATTTCTCTTTGTATTCATTTTCTGTTTGAAGATCCCTTTTAAGAGTGTCTATCTGATTCTTAAGTTGTTCTTCATTATCTCTAGCTTCTTCAAGATCAAATTCTAGATGTCTAATTATTCTATCCATTTTGTGGCAGTCTTTTGACTTCTCCTTGAGAGATTGTTTTAGATTGTCTTCAATTTTCCTTTTCTCTTCAATTTCTTGGGTGAATTTCATAACCCTTGATTGCATTTCATGCCTTACCATAATGACTTGTTTTGATAGCTTCTCACATAACTTGTTTTTCTCATTCAGATCTTCATTTGTATCATTGGCTTCACTTTGACTTGCTAATTGTTGAAGTAATTTCCTTTTCTTTTCCATAGAGATACTCAATTTTTCTTTGAGTTCATTTATGAAATCATCAGCTTGTTTGAGTCTTTCCCTCAGGTTAATAAATTTAAAGTGAGATTGTTTAAGATCATCTAGGGCAGACTGAAGTTGTTCCCTCATACCATGCATATCCATTGAGATTCGTAGATCTTCCTCAAGATGTTAGGCTTTGTTTAGAGGAAATTAGCTCTGATACCAATTGTTGGAAACAAAGTAGATAACTGAGAGGGAGGTGCATCAGTTATCTTAAATATTTTAACTTTTTGTTCTTCTTCAACAATTAGTGCAGCACCATAACATATGAACATATATAACCATAAGAGCATAAATAAAATCAACACACATAACATAATGATTTTGACATGGAAAACCCTGTTAAGGGAAAAACCACGGGGTGACTAACCCAAGATTGTGTTCTCTGTTAAAAGAATAAGAAGTACAAAATGACACTTGCCAATTAGGGCTCACCGCCCGAGCACACTGCTCACAAGAGGCACACTGCTTACAAGAGACTCACTGTCTACAAGGATATAGAAGGTAACCATATGTTTGAACTGAAGAGACGCATCCACATATGCTGAGGTTTCAGTTCTGGTTAGGCTCAATATACTGATCTACTGCACTTCATACTTCCTCTATTTTAGTGTTTCTATTATGTCACATACCGGACCTGTATTACTGCTTCCACACTTTAATCTACCTTTTGTCGCACACACTTTTCATACACCACACACCTTCATATCAAAGTCCATCTGGTATATATATCCACACCAAGGATTTCAACATCTTTCTAGTCAACAACTGGAATACTCAAGATATTTACTAAATACTGGTCTATCAGCTGAATCCATGTTTAATATGTGATGTGTATCAAAAATATAGACATAGAAGTCATCAATCAGGTCGGCCAACCATGAATGATCCCTAAAGAAGCTTGATCACCATCAATTTCTCATCTGGATTAAGCTCTGATGCTCTACCAGTTAGTTCTTCCTCAGTCTACTCTGCCTGTCAGGAACCCAACTCTTAGGTGCTCATATCTTTTCACTCTTTCATCACCGAAGGCTCAATCTTTAGAATATAGTAGACATGATACTCCTATTAACTTTCCCAAGTCTGCACTTTGTTGAGTTACACCCTCTGAGAGATCTGGACTTGATTGTCAGACCTTGCTGCATGCTCTATTTTTGCCCACCAAATCAAGATACTCTTCAATTTGACTTTCAGTATAGACATACTATGTGCTGCAGATGTGTGGGATAAAGTTTGTTGCCATCAATGACAACAATAATAAAGCCACACAGTGTGTTGTTGCAAGTATGGGGCTAACCAGTGTTATCATTGATGTCAACATACTCCTGTTGCATTAATGATAAGGTTTGGATGAGCCGTGAGCTAAGGATATTGAGAAAATTAGTCTCAATCAGGAACAGTGAAGAACAGTGATGACTGTAAGACAAAAGTCTTAGATAGAGTGATGATCAAAGGATGCAGATTAAAGAGTTTATAGATATGTGTCTGTAGGTGATCTAGTAGAGATTTTAGAGGTCCACATGAAGATGTGAAGAAGTTGTGGCCGCTCAGGTAAAACCAGTTCCAGTAGGTGTTTAGAGGTGACAGTGTGTAACAAGAACGGTCCGGTGAGATCTAGAAATGAAGTTTCCTATTCGGTGGATCTAAGTGAGTGCTGAGGAAGTTTGTGTTGTGTATCAACTCTATTGCTACATGGTTTGAAGGTCCGTAAGCATCTATTCCTTTGTGACAGTTATGACAGACTGTGTTCTTAAGGTTCCAGATGAAGGAGAGAAGGATTTCAGTAAGCAGAAGAAGTGTGTATGTTCTTAGTGATTCAGGAAAGCTTGTGGAGGTCTTTGGATCATGTCCAGTTTGTGTTGGTGGTCCGCATTGAAGTTGGAGCTCGCATTTGAAGAGTAACTTTTGTACGATGGTGTTCTTCTTGAGACAGGCCGACCGGATGAGTTATGCATCTGTCAGATGATCTTTGGAATATTTTCTAACTTAGATGATCATTCCTAAGTTGATGCCTTGTATAAATAAGGGATTGTGAAGTCAGTTTGAACTTGCCTTTTTGTGTGGAGATGAGTGTGTGGTAGCGAAGAGGAGAACGAAAGGCAGAGCAGAGGTATTGAGCTTAATGGAACTGATTCAAGCATGGTGAAGATGCTATTCTCCAGTTCATGTATGTGATACTTATTTCTTTGTAGACAGTGTGTCTCTTGTAGGCAGTGAGCCTCTTATGAGCAGTGTGCTCAGGCAATGAGCCCTAATTGGCATGTGCCATTTGTTCTTTCTATTCTTCTAACAGAGAATACATTCTTGGGTTAATCACCCCATGGTTTTTCCCTTAACCGGGTTTTCCACGTCCAAATCTTGGTGTCTTATATGTTGATGAGTTTTTACTTTTGGTTTGAATACATTATGTTTCATGTTTAATATACTGCTAATCACTAAGAGGATTTAAGTGTGTAAATTGGAGAAAGTTTACACAACTGATTCACCCCCCCTCTTAGTTGTGTGCCCTAAGTCTAACAATTGGTATCAAATCCAAGTTCCTCCAAAAGGAGCTTAACCTCTTGAGGAGATCCAGGATGTCATCTTACAAGAAGGATAGTCTGAAGTTTGATGGAACCAACTTTGCTCTTTGGAAAGGTCGCATGAAATGTCACTTGCAGTGTATGGGAATGGCATACTGGTCCATGGTTACAAAAGTGTATGTACCTCCACAGGGTGGTCTGACAACCCTAAATGAAATCACAGATGCTAAAAATAATCTACGGACCAAAGAGGCTCTTCTAAGCGCATTATCTGACTCAGAGCTCTCAAATGTTATTGACCTACCAACTGCCTTTGAGATTTGGAATAAACTGGAACTTTTGCATGAAGGAGACCAGCATGTTAAATGTGCAAGGTTACAAAGTCTAAAAGAGAAATTTGAAAAACTGAAGATGAGAGATGATGAAAATATAACCACTTTTATGCCAAGAGTGAATGAGTTGGTTTGTGGAATTAGAAATGCTGGTGGAGTCTTGGATGAAAATGAAATTGTTGGTAAAATTTTTAGATCCCTTCCTTCTTCTTACAAAATCAAGGCTGATGCCATTGAAGAATTCAGAGCCCATACAACTATCACAAGAGATCAATTGGCTAGGAAATTGGCTGCATTTGAAATGACAGAGTTTAGAGACGACACCCCAATACTGAAACTGCATTCAAAGCTAGTGCCTCTGTTAAAGGTAAACAAAGGTTTGATCCGGGAGAGAATTCTTCAAGGAAATTGTCATGGTATGAAAAAGCAAGAAAAGATCTGGAAGAAGAAGTTGAAACTGCTCAACTTGAAGCCCTTATTGAAAAGAGGCTTCCAAGAGGATCTGGTAAGTTTGAAGGAAAATTACCTTTTAAGTGTTTTAACTACAATAAGATTGGTCATTTTTCCTCAAGGTGTCCGGAAACATTTTCAAGGCAAAATCCTAACAAACCAAGGTTCTAAAAGAACTGTTACTATGTACATGAAGATGATGAATCAGAGATAGGAAACAAATCCAAAAATAAATGGGTGTTCATTGCCATCAAGGAAGAAGATCCATTGTCCTCTGTATCTATCAATCTTAAATCTGTGGAAAGAGCTCTGGCTGCCCAAATTGAAGAAAAGGATGATTGGGTCTGATGCAGAGCGAAAACGCAATGGGAGCTAACTAACATGAAGGAGGAGCCAATAATACAAACAGCATGATAAAAATCCCTATCGGCTCAGCATCATCATCATATTTCCTGTAAACACCAACAGCATCATCATATTTCGGGCGATCACAATTATCCTCCTGCCGACTACTGTTCACCTCCTCCGCCTGTCGCCTATCATCATCATCATGATACTCAACGGGCGCAAACATCCTCCTGTTGCACTGTTCATCGGGCGCCAAACACTAGCGGCATCATCATGATATGCGACACCACCTTCGTCAGCAGGATATCAAATATTCGGTTGCTCCAAATATCCTGATGATGATCACCTTCAGCAGCTTCCCTTCGATGCTCCGCTAGCCGACGACACAAGCAACAGCATCATGATATAATTTATCCGGTTCCCTCGAAACCTCCTGATGATGTTAACACAACTTTCTGCCGAGAGCCTACCCCGATACCTAAACCCTTAGCGACAGCAGGATAAACTTGCATAGGGGGATATCTCAATATCCTGATGACGATGACGTCATATGCAGATGACGATGACGTCACACAATATCCTGATGACCTCTTCAACACTTAGTCAAAAAAATGAACTTTCACTCCCACATCTGCTAGCGATACGCGGATGATGGGCACTCCCGAGAGATGATCCTGACAGCGATATATACACTGAGTATATATCTGACTTAAAACATCCTGATGCACTTGCAACATGCAAACTTCAACAGTTTCATGACCCGATCCTAATGGCGATGCATTCGCAGATGACGATGCGGCTCGTTCTGATTGGAAACGCACATGCAGACTCCTGTATATCCGTCCACTGCATGTAAACACTCAGAACCGCTCTATTCCATAAAGACAATATGACGACCGGGCCGGATCACCTTCAAACCAAAATCTAACAGCTTATCTTTCTATACCTAGCACATGAGGATGCTAGGCTGATTCACAGCATGCTCCTAACTGATCTCTTGAACAATGCAATGCATAAACAGAAAACACAAATGCAAACTAAGCTATAATACAGGACCATTCCACTGATTCACAGGATCAACCGGTGGAAGGGTTGAAGGAACCCATCAACTTGCAAAACAGAAAGGAAATCAAAACAGATACGGCTGATAAACTCAGATACTGCAAATGATGAGATCTTATTCAAATGAAATTCAAAAGTTCTGAATACAGCTTCACAATGTCTGAACTGCTCTCCTGAATCTCAACTCAACACAACACCAATACATCTAACAATCTCAATAATGCTAAACCCTAACAGATCGAAGGTATATATAGTAAAGTCCTTCGAGTACTACCAACTCACTTCCCAGCGGCTGGGAGCTTCCAAGCGGCTGGGAGAGAGGACAGCTCAGATAACCTTATCCCGACCTCTAACTGCCTACACATACTCCTAGGCTGAACTAATACATAGCATCGGTCCAATGGACCTTATTACATGATGAAGTCAAACATACTAAAAATAGACTATCCTGTCATCATGCGGACAATTATCCTATATCCTGATCATGTACGGGTGCTCCTGCACCATACTCCCCAGAAGAAGAAATCTCAAGTCCACTTGAGATGAGAGTATCAAGGTCTGCACCATGTTTCTGTATCTGCTCTACAGTCATCCATACTGCTTCAGAATTCGGCTGTCCCTTCCAAGAGACTAAATACTCCAAGTATTGTTTGTTCCTGGTCTGTTTGACCACTCTGGTGTCCAAAACCTTCTGTAATTGTGGAGGATCATGTTGGGGAATGTCTTCAGCAACTGTATCCTGTAGGATATCCTGATCGGCATCTGGATTAGCCTTGTATGGAGTTAAATCACATACATTGAAGATAGGAGACAAACCAAGATCAGGTGGGAGTTGGATCTCATAAGCATTCTGTCCATGCTTGAGCAAAATCTGACATGGTCCAACTTTCTTTTGCATGAGCTTAGTATACTTTCCCTTAGGAAGCTTGTCTTTCTTCAAGTGAACCCATACCAAATCTCCAACATCAAATTGAACATCCTTCTTCTTCTTATCAGCATATTCCTTATACTTTAAGGTAGTTTGCTAGAGTTGGGTCTTGACCTGATCATGAACCTCTTTTATAGCTGCTGCAAAAGCTTCTCCTTCTGTACTAACAGGATCTGCTGTAGGTAGATCTCTCAACTCCAAAATTCCTCTGGGATGCATGCCATAAACTACCTGAAAAGGCGATTTCCCTGTGCTCCTATTGACAGTATCATTATATGAAAACTCAGCTTGAGACAGAATATTGTCCCACTTCTCTCCATGCTGTTTTGTCAAGCATCTAAGCAAATTCCCCAAGGAACGGTTCACTACTTCAGTCTGTTCATCTGTTTGAGGATGATATGCAGAGGAAAAAGACAAATTGGTTCCCAGTTTTCTCCAAAGGGTTCTCCAGAAGTGACCAATAAACTTCACATCCCTGTCTGAAACTATGCTCAAAGGCAATCCATGGATTCTGACAATCTCTCTGAAGAATAATCTGCAATGTATGAAGCATCAGCAGTGGTTTTGCATGGCAAGAAATGTGCCATTTTACTGAATCTATCCACTACAACAAAAACACTGTCAAATCCTCTCCTTGTCCTTGGTAAACCCAAGACAAAATCCATACTAATGCTTTCCCATGGTCTGGAAGGAATGGGTAAGGGCTGATATAAACCTGCATTGGTTGACCTGCCTTTAGCTTTCTGACAAATCACACATGTCTCCACAAATTTTTTGACATCTGACTGCAGCTTAGGCCAAAAGTAATGCCTTCTGACCAGATCAAGGGTCTTGTCTAGACCAAAATGACCTGCCATAGCTCCACAATGTTTCTCCTTGATTATATTTAACCTCATAGAACACCTTGGGATACACAACTGTCCACCCTTGAACAACAATCCATCCTGGATCAGAAATTTAGAGAACTCAGCATGGTATTTCTCCCCAAAAGAAGTACATACCTGATATATCTCTCCAAAATCTTCATCAGACTCATACATGGTCTTGAGTGAATCAATACCAACACTCTCTAACTGAATCTGATTGACTGTGAGAACTCTCCTGCTCAAAGCATCTGCAACTTTGTTCCTGACCCCTTTCTTATGCTTCAATGTAAAAGTGAAAGCCTGTAAGGTTTCTACCCATTTCATATGTCTGTGGTTTAGCTTTTCCTGGCTGTTTATGAAACTCAGAGCCTGGTTATCTGTGAATACTATGAATTCCTTGGGCATCAGGTAATGCCTCCATTTCTTGAGGGACTGAACTAAAGCATACATTTCCAGATGATATGATGAATATCTTTTCTTAGCATCATTGAGCTTCTCACTGAAAAATGCAATTGGTCTACCTTCTTGGCTGAGTACTGCTCCAATGGCCATGTGACTGGCATCACACTCTACCTGAAAGATTTTGTTAAAATCTAGAAGTGCAAGGACTGGCTGCTATGCCACCTTCTTCTTCAATGTTTCAAAAGAAGCATCTGCTCCTTGAGTCCAAACAAACCTGCACTTCTGTCCTCCTTTGATGGTATCCAGCATGGGTGCACAAATATGACTGAACCCTCTGATAAACTTCCTGTAGAAGGTTGCTAACCCATGGAAACTTCTGACATCATTCATAGTCTGTGGAGTTGGCCAATTCAATATGGCACTCACCTTCTCCTTATCCATCTGTAGCTTTCCTTGTGAAATGACAAAACCTAAATATGTGATCTCCTTTTTCATGAACAAGCACTTGTCTAAATTTATCATCAGCTGCTCTTCATGTAACCTCTTAAGAACCAAATCTATATGTCGGAGATGTTCTTCTTTTGTGTTACTGAAAATCAGAATGTCATCTAAATATACTATGACAAACTTACCAATGAATTCTTTCAGAACCTCATTCATCAACCTCATGAAAGTACTAGGTGCATTAGATAAACCAAAAGGCATAACCTTCCATTCATATAACCCTTCATTTGTTTTGAATGCTGTCTTCCACTCATCACCTGGTCTAATCCTGATCTGATGGTATCCACTCTTCAAATCTATTTTTGTAAAGTACTTAGCACTTCCCAAACAATCAAGTAAATCCTCTATTCTAGGGATTGGAAACCTATACCTGATTGTGATCTTGTTGATGGCTCTGGAATCTGTGTAAAGCCTCCAAGTGCCTTCCTTCTTTGGTGCTAGTACAGCTGGTACTGCACATGGACTCAAACTCTTCCCAATCAGACCTGAATCCATCAATTCTTCAATCTGTCTGGCTACTTCTGCATTCTGTTCTGGAGTAAGCTTATAGGCTGCTTTGTTTGGAAGTGTTGACCCTGGAATTAAGTCTATGCAATGACTGATATCTCTGACAGGTGGTAGGGATCTTGGCATTCCCTCTGAGATGACACCTTTGTACTTATCTAATAGCTCTTGGATAGCTGGGTCTATCAACCTTGGCTTCTTCTCTTTCTTGACTTCTTGCTGCTGTTCTTTCTTCACACTCATACATGGGATTAGGGCATATGCAACTGCACCTTCTGCTGCTACTTCTTTCATGAACTGTTTGCCTTCCATCAGCATGACCTTCACCTCTTTTCCTTTAGATTTCTCCTCTTTCTCCTTCAATGGGAATAACGTTACATCCTTACCATCTTTAGTGATTTTATAGGTGTTTCTAACACCATCATGCTGTGCCTTCAAATCATACTGCCATGGTCTACCAAATAAAAGGTTGCAAGCATCCATCGTGGTAATGTCAAACAACAACCTATCCTTATATCCACCAATCTGAAATTCTACCCAAGCCTGCTCTTCTACAGTTGTCTGCTGACCTTGGGTAAGCCATGATACTTTATACGGGGATGGGTGAGGCAATCTCCTAAGCTTAAGCTTTATCACCATTTCTTCAGACACAAAGTTTTCAGTAGAACCAGAATCAATCAAAACTTTACATGCCTTACCTCCTGCTTTGCAAATGGTTCTGAAAAGAGACTTTCTCTGAGGGGCTTCTTTGTCAGGTACCTTCATGGTAGTCACTGTTCTTCTCATCATCAGAGACTCTCCACTTTCTGGATATCCACAATTATCAGGAGCATTCACGCTCTGGAAATCATTAGAGCTTGTCCTACTTTGATTATCAGGTTCTTGGACCAGATTTGTTCTCCTTTCTCCTGCTGAGCTTGTGGCCTTGTCTGGACATCTGCTGGCTATATGGCCTTCTTTGTTACAGTTGTAACATCTGATGGATCCTCTGCCCTGGGATCTTCCTCTGAAAGGTCTTCTACCTCTGAAGTTTCCTTGCTGACTGTAATTCTCTCTCTGATTCTGACTATTGTTGCCCTTACTATTGTCATGACTGGATTCTCCTTGATATCCCTGTCCATGTCCTCTGCCTCTAAAAGGGCCTCTTCCACCTCTTTGTTGTCTTCCTCTTCCTCTATTGTTTTGTTCTTGTTTTCTCTTCAACTTTTCTTCCACTTTCAATGCCAACTGAAAGCTTTTCTGCACTGTATCTGGGTTATACAAACTTAGATCTTCCTGAATATTAAACCTCAATCCATTAAGGTATCTGGCTACCTTCTCTTCCTCACTTTCTTTCACCTTTGTCTTCATACAGAGTTTCATGAATTCTTCTGTATATGAGCTGACATCTAGCTCCTTCTGCTTCAGGTTTTGCTTCCTCTTGTGTAATTGGATACTGTAATCCAATGGAATATACGCTTCCTTTACTAATGCCATCATCTTGTTCCATGTGGCAACTCTACGTTTTCCTTCCTGTACTCTATCATCTTGAACAAAATTCCACCATGTCAAGGCAGCTTCTTTCATCTTGGACTGTGCTATCTTCACTCTCTATTGTTCTGGTATCTCCTCTGTTACAAAGAAATTGTTCAAACAGTCTATCCACTCCATCACTGAATCAGGGTCCATCTTACCTGTAAACACTGGCAAATCCAGTTTCACATCCATGGTTCTCCTCTCCCTGGCCTTGACGGCGTTCAACAGTGGTCTCTAGTCTGCAGGAACGACCTCCTCACTCCAATTAGGGATCTCTTCTTCTTCCCTATCTTCTTCTCTACCAGAACCTACTCTGCTCCTCAATTTTGCTATCTCATCTTTCAACTCCTGATTCTGAGCCTTCACGGCCTTGCTTTCTGCAATCTGTTTCTTCACCAGAACTGCCAACTCAGCGTTGGTCATCCTTGCTGGAACCTCCGATGTTCCTTCTTCGTCTGACATCCTGCTTATCTTTTCCAGAAGATCCTAACCTTTTCTCTAGTACCACTATGATGCAGAGCGAAAACGCAATGGGAGCTAACTAACAGGAAGGAGGAGCCAATAATACAAACAGCATGATAAAAATCCCTATCAGCTCAGCATCATCATCATATTTCCTGTAAACACCAACAGCATCATCATATTTCGGGCGATCACAATTATCCTCCTGCCGACTACTATTCACCTCCTCCGCCTGTCGCCTATCATCATCATCATGATACTCAACGGGCGCAAACATCCTCCTGTTGCACTGTTCATCGGGTGCCAAACACTAGCGGCATCATCATGATATGCGACACCACCTTCGTTAGCAGGATATCAAATATCCGGTTGCTCCAAATATCCTGATGATGATCACCTTCAGCAGCTTCCCTTCGATGCTCCGCTAGCCGACGACACAAGCAACAGCATCATGATATAATTTATCCGGTTCCCTCGAAACCTCCTGATGATGTTAACACAACTTTCTGCCGAGAGCCTACGCCGATACCTAAACCCTTAGCGACAGTAGGATAAACTTGCATAGGGGGATATCTCAATATCCTGATGACGATGACGTCATATGCGGATGACGATGACGTCACACAATATCCTGATGACCTCTTCAACACTTAGTCAAAAAAATGAACTTTCACTCCCGCGTCTGCTAGTGATACGCGGATGATGGGCACTCCCGAGAGATGATCCTGACAGCGATATATACACTGAGTATATATCTAACTTAAAACATCCTGATGCACTTGCAACATGCAAACTTCAACAGTTTCATGACCCGATCCTAATGGCGATGCATTCGCAGATGACGATGCGGCTCATTCCGACTGGAAATGCACATGCAGACTCCTGTATATCCGTCCACTGCATGTAAACACTCAGAACCGCTCTATTCCATAAAGACAATATGACGACCGGGCCGGATCACCTTCAAACCAAAATCTAACAGCTTATCTTTCTATACCTAGCACATGAGGATGCTAGGCTGATTCACAGCATGCTCCTAACTGATCTCTTGAACAATGCAATGCATAAACAGAAAACACAAATGCAAACTAAGCTATAATACAGGACCATTCCACCGATTCACAGGATCAACCGGTGGAAGGGTTGAAGGAACCCATCAACTTGCAAAACAGAAAGGAAATCAAAACAGATACGGTTGATAAACTCAGATACTGCAAATGATGAGATCTTATTCAAATGAAATTCAAAAGTTCTGAATACAGCTTCACAATGTCTGAACTGCTCTCCTGAATCTCAACTCAACACAACACCAATACATCTAACAATCTCAATAATGCTAAACCCTAACAGATCGAAGGTATATATAGTAAAGTCCTTCGAGTACTACCAACTCACTTCCCAGTGGCTGGGAGCTTCCAAGCGGCTGGGAGAGAGGACAGCTCAGATAACCTTATCCCGACCTCTAACTGCCTACACATACTCCTAGGCTGAACTAATACATAGCATCGGTCCAATGGACCTTATTACATGATGAAGTCAAACATACTAAAAATAGACTATCCTGTCATCATGCGGACAATTATCCTATATCCTGATCATGTACGGGTGCTCCTGCACCATAAGAGTGAAAACGCAATGGGAGCTAACTAACAGGAAGGAGGAGCCAATAATACAAATAGCATGATAAAAATCCCTATCGGCTCAGCATCATCATCATATTTCCTGTAAACACCAACAGCATCATCATATTTCGGGCGATCACAATTATCCTCCTACCGACTACTGTTCACCTCCTCCGCCTGTCGCCTATCATCATCATCATGATACTCAACGGGTACAAACATCCTCTTGTTGCACTGTTCATCAGGCGCCAAACACTAGCGGCATCATCATGATATGCGACACCACCTTCGTCAGTAGGATATCAAATATCCGGTTGCTCCAAATATCCTGATGATGATCACCTTCAGCAGCTTCCCTTCGATGCTCCGCTAGCCGACGACACAAGCAACAGCATCATGATATAATTTATCCGGTTCCCTCGAAACCTCCTGATGATGTTAACACAACTTTCTGCCGAGAGCCTACGCCGATACCTAAACCCTTAGCGACAGCAGGATAAACTTGCATAGGGGGATATCTCAATATCCTGATGATGATGACGTCATATGCGGATGACGATGACGTCACACAATATCCTGATGACCTCTTCAACACTTAGTCAAAAAAATGAACTTTCACTCCCGCGTCTGCTAGCGATACGCGGATGATGGGCACTCCCGAGAGATGATCCTGACAGCGATATATACACTGAGTATATATCCGACTTAAAACATCCTGATGCACTTGCAACATGCAAACTTCAATAGTTTCATGACCCGATCCTAATGGCGATGCATTCGCAGATGACGATGCGGCTCGTTCCGACTGGAAATGCACATGCAGACTCCTGTATATCCGTCCACTGCATGTAAACACTCAGAACCGCTCTATTCCATAAAGACAATATGACGACCGGGCCGGATCACCTTCAAACCAAAATCTAACAGCTTATCTTTCTATACCTAGCACATGAGGATGCTAGGCTGATTCACAGCATGCTCCTAACTGATCTCTTGAACAATGCAATGCATAAACAGAAAACACAAATGCAAACTAAGCTATAATACAGGACCATTCCACCGATTCACAGGATCAACCGGTGGAAGGGTTGAAGGAACCCATCAACTTGCAAAACAGAAAGGAAATCAAAACAGATACGGCTGATAAACTCAGATACTGCAAATGATGAGATCTTATTCAAATGAAATTCAAAAGTTCTGAATACAGCTTCACAATGTCTGAACTGCTCTCCTGAATCTCAACTCAACACAACACCAATACATCTAACAATCTCAATAATGCTAAACCCTAACAAATCGAAGGTATATATAGTAAAGTCCTTCGAGTACTACCAACTCACTTCCCAGCGGCTGGGAGCTTCCAAGCGGCTGGGAGAGAGGACAGCTCAGATAACCTTATCCCGACCTCTAACTGCCTACACATACTCCTAGGCTGAACTAATACATAGCATCGGTCCAATGGACCTTATTACATGATGAAGTCAAACATACTAAAAATAGACTATCCTGTCATCATGCGGACAATTATCCTATATCCTGATCATGTATGGGTGCTCCTGCACCAGGGTCATTGATAGTGGATGCTCTCACCATATGCCAGGTGACAAAAATAAGTTTGTAGATTTGGAAAGGTATGAAAGAGGAGTGGTAAAGTTTGGTGATAATTTTGCTAGTAGAATCAGAGGAAGAGGAACCATTTCTTTTGATGGAAGGAACAAATCTGGTAATGTACTGTATGTTGAAGGTTTGAAGCATAATCTTCTTAGTGTTGGATATTTGGTGGACAAAGGCTATGATCTCCAATTCAAGGATGGAAAATGCAAAATCTTTGAAAGATCCAAAACATAGATTACATCCGGTACTCAAACTAAAGGTAATATCTTCCACTTGGTTGGTACTGGTAAAAGCTACTTATTTGTTCAAGTTAATCAGAGTTGGTTATGGCATAGAAGGATGTGTCATGTAAATTTTGATAATATCATCAAGATAAACAATACTCAGGCTATAAGAGATCTTCCAAAATTGGTGAAAACTACTAATATCTTGTGCAAGGAATGTCAGTTGGGTAAGATGAGTAGAGTCTCATTCAAAAGCAAGGAACTGTCCTCTACCAGATTATTGGACTTAGTTCACACTGATCTTTGTGGTCCAGAAAGAACTAGGAGTATTCAAGGTGATAGATACTTCGTGCTGCTAATTGATGACTATTCCTAGATGATGTGGGTAACCTTTCTAAAGGAGAAATCAGAAGCTCTTGAGAAATTAAAAATATTCAAGGCTATGGTAGAGAATGAAACAAGATTAAAGTTGAAATGTCTGAGGTCTGGTAGAGGTGGAGAATTCACATCTGATGAGTTCATATAGTTCTGTGAGAAACATGGAATTAAGAGACAGTTGTCTACTCCTAGGACTCCACAGTAGAATGGAGTATTGGAGAGAAAGAACCGGAACATCTAGGAAGCATCTAGGACCATGATGATGGAAGCAAATGTTCCTCAGATCTATTGGAGAGAAGTTGTCAGCACTGCAGTCTATACTCTCAATCGAGTTCAAATCAGAAGCAATACTAGTAAGACCCCTTATGAACTTTGGTTTGGCATTACTCCTACTGTAAGATATTTTAGAGTCTTTGGTAGCAAATGTTACATCAAAAGAGATGAAGATCTAGGCAAGTTTGATTTTAAAAGTGATGAAGGAATATTCTTGGGTTACTCTACTCAAAGCAAAGCATACCGGTGTTATAACAAGAGACTAAGAAAGATAATAGAAAGTACAAATGTGAAGGTTGATGAGGGAATAGAGAAACCCTCAAGGTTTTATGAATATGATGAAGATGATCAAAATGGTGTTCTGGTTCAAGGAATTCAATCCTCTTCTGAAAGTCAGATTCAAACTGATCTGGTAAATCAGGAAGAAGAGATAGGTCTTAATGAGCCTGATCAAGAAGCAGAAGTGCAAGAAGCTCCCAAAGTTCCAAGGTATGTAAGACTAAACCACTCTGAAGATTAGATCATAGGTGACAAAAGCAAAGGTGTGCAAACTAGAAGGAAAATTGCTCAAAATTTAGATGAATATTATCTGATTTCAAAGATTGAACCTAAGGCAATAAATGAAGCCTAGAATGATGAAAACTAGACCAAAGCAATGGAGGAAGAGTTGATGCAAATTGAGAAAAATCACACTTGGGATCTTGTTCCCAGACCTAGAGACAAGCATGTGATTGGAACCAAATGGGTCTTTCGGAACAAACTAAATGAAGTTGGTGAAGTAATCAGAAACAAAGCCAAATTGGTCTGCAAGGGCTACTCTCAAATAGAAGGAATTGATTTTGAAGAAAATTTTGCTCTGGTGGCAAGAATTGAAGTAGTCAGATTATTCCTTGCCTTTTCTTCCTTCAAGGATTTCAAGGTATATCAGATGGATGTCAAGTCTGCCTTTCTAAACAGTGACTTGGAAGAAGAAGTGTATATAGAGCAACCAGATGGATTTTATTTGTCTGATCATGATGATATGGTCTGCAAGTTGAAGAAGGCACTGTATGGATTAAAGCAAGACCCAAGAGCCTGGTATGAAAGATTGGACAAGCATCTTTTAAAGATTGGTTTCAACAAAGGTACTACTGACAGTAACTTATATTTCAAAATTGATCATGAAAACATGTTGATTGTTGAAGTATTTGTTGATGATATCATCTTTGGAGGAAGAGATAGTATGTGTAAAGCTTTTGCAAATCAAATGAAAAGTGAGTTCGAGATGTCTATGCTTGGTGAAATGAATTTCTTCTTGGGTCTACAAATTACTCAAACAAAGAAAGGAATCTTTATTTCTCAGACCAAATATGTAAAATAATTGTTGAGGAAATTTGGGATGGAAGATTCAAACCAATGAATACTCCCATGGAAACTGGATGTAAGTTGAGCAAAGATGACTCTCCTAAGGTAGACCAGACAAAGTACATATCAATGATTGGAGGATTGTTGTATCTCACTCAAACTAGACTAGATATTATGCAAGCTGTTGGTCTTGTTGCTAGATTCTAAGCTGATCCTAGAGAATCCCATGTGATGGCAATCAAGAGGATTTTTAGATATCTAAAAGGGATAGTTGAGTATGGTCTGTTGTATCCTAGAGATCATAATTTCTCTCTTCATGCATATACAGATGCTGATTGGCCAGGAGATGTGGATGACCAGAAGAGTACCAGTGGTGGAGCATTCTTTTTGGGGAAGAGATTGGTTTCTTGGATAAGCAAGAAACAAGAAGCAATATCTTTGTCTACAACCGAAGCAAAATATATTGCAGCAGTAGGTAGTTGCACTCAAGTTTTGTGGATGAAGTAGATGCTAAGAGATATCAACATGGAGTATGAGGAACCTATCACAATCTTTTGTTGTAATTCAAGTGCTATAAGTATATCTAAGAATCCGGTGTTGCATTCAAAGATAAAGCATATATCTATCAAGTTTCACTTTCTGAGAGAGCAAGTGAACAAGAATGAAGTCAAATTGGAGTTTGTGTCATCCAAGGATTAGATTACCAATATCTTTACTAAACCTCTGCCTAAAGACTCTTTTGAGTATCTCAGGGAGAAGTTAGGGGTTATTGCCCTTCTGATGATGAACTAAGGTGCACTGAGGTACATCAGTCTGGTAGATATCATAGTCATATCTTGTGATCTAGATTGATGGGAGCTGCTACTCAGGGGGAGCAACAGGTATGATTCTAAAATGGTGAAATTGTAAGTATGTGCCCTTTGCCATTGATGTCAATGGGGGAGAGAAGACATGTGAAAAACAAGTGGTTGTTGATCAAAGGGGGAGCGGTAAAGAGAGAGAAGACATGTGAATGGTTGCTGTTGATAGGGGTAGTTGTGACAGTAAGGAGAAGTTCTTGTCTTGATGGTTTTTCACATTATATGTTGCCATCAATGACAAAGGGGGAGATTGTTGCAAGTATGGGCCTAACCAGTGTTGTCATTAATGTCAACATACATTTGTTGCAATAATGATAAGGTTTGGATGAGCCGTGAGCTGAGGATATTGAGAAAATTAGTCTCAATCAGGAACAATGAAGAACAGTGATGACTGTAAGACAAAATTCCAAGATAGAATGATGATCAGAGGATGTGGATTAAAGGGTTTGTAGATATGTGTCTGTAGGTGATCCAGTAGAGATTTTAGAGGTCCTCATGAAGATGTGAAGAAGTTGTGGTTGCTCAAGTAAAACCGGTTCTGGTAGGTGTTCAGAGGTGATAGTGTTTAACAACAAAGGTCTAGTGAGATCCAGAAATGAAGTTTCTTATTTTGTGGATCTAAGTGAGTGCTGAGGAAGTCTGTGTGGTGTATCAACTCTATTGGTATATGGTTTGAAGGTTCACAAGCATCTATTCCTTTGTGACAGTTATGATAGACTGTGTTCTTAAGGTTCTAGATGAAGGAGAGAAGGATTTCAATAAGCAGAAGAAGTGTGGATGTTCTTGGTGATTCAGGAAAGCTTGTGGAGGTCTTTGGATCATGTCTAGTTTGTGTTGGTGGTCCACATTAAATTTGGAGCTCGCATTTGAAGAGTAACTTTTGTACGATGGTGTTCTTCTTGAGACAGGCCGACCGGATGAGTTATGCATCTGTCGGATAATCTTTGGAATATTTTATGACTTAGATGATCATTCCTAAGTTGATGCCTTGTATAATTAAGGGATTACGAAGTTAGTTTGAACTTGCCTTTTTGTGTGGAGATGAGTGTGTGGTAGCGAAGAGGAGAATGAAAGGCAGAGCAAAAGTATTGAGCTTAATGGAACTGATTCAAGCATGGTGAAGATGCTATTCTCCAATTCATGTATGTGATACTTATTTCTTTGTAGATAGTGTGTCTCTCATAGGCAGTGAGCCTCTTGTGAGCAGTGTGCTCGGGCAGTGAGCCCTAATTGGCTTGTGCCATTTTATTCTTTCTACTCTTCTACAGAGAATGCATTATTGGATTAATCACCTCGTGGTTTTTCCCTTAGCCGGGTTTTCCACGTTGAAATCTTGGTGTCTTATCTGTTGATGAGTTTCTTCTTTTGATTTGAATGCATTATGTTTCATGTTTAATATACTGCTAATCACTAAGAGGATTTAAGTGTGTAAATTGGAGAAAGTTTTGCACAACTGATTCACCCCCCCTCTCAATTATGTGCCCTAAGTCTAACATGTGTCTTGCCAACAACCCTATTTCTATGTTAAGGGATTCTAAGGAGTTCCCATATATGTAGTAAAATTCTTATTTGGATAAAGACTTGATCCATGTCAATAGGGCTATAATTGGTCAAAGGAGAATTACATGAAATGTTAATATCATTTGCACACAGAATGTAGGGTATTACTTGTTTTGAGGAAATATCTATACCTATTTCATTTGTCTTCTCCTTGCCCTTTTCTAGTTCTTTTCGTGGCTAAGGTTGATCATGCTTTTTACTTCCTTTTGGATCATGACCCCCTGGAATGGGTACTGTAGTTGGTTGCCTCACATGTGCAATATTTTTTTTGAATGTGTTACTTCTTTGTTGTTGGTTGCTACATGGAAATTTTCTTCCTTTCATGCACATTTTTCTTGGGAGAACTCAAATACTTATTTTCCATATTTGCCTTACACTTATCTTTATTACCACTCAATCCTTGTTGTCTTAACTCCACAATGGGAGAATTTACTATAAGCACTATTCTATTTTGTAGCTATTAACCTCCTTGGACACACAAAATGGTTGCATCAAACAAGGATTTCATGTCTTCTTTTGAAGGCTTAGGCTACTAGTACTTCTTCTACACAAGATCTCTCAAATGTCTAAAACCATGAGATGGTTGTTTGTATCTCTTTTGACCTGCATAATTATCATATTGGAAAATATGATCATCCTCTTTATAGCTATCATAATCAACACCCTAAGCCATCTGCTCATTATCTTTTGTGCCAAACTGATTTATCTCCTCTTCATAGTATGTGGCTGCACCTTCCTCATTTGGGAATTCTTCATCTCTACTCATTGAATGAGCCATCACAAAATTTGCTAGATCATGGGGAAGGAAGAAAGCCTAGCACCATAAAGACTCATGTTGAAAATTGACTTGATCTTTTCTCAATGAATTAGGAGTGTCCCTTTTAGGCTGTTTGGAACTTACATGCCCGGGGGCAACTTGTCTATCATTATGTTGTGGTCTTTTAGACCAATCAATATTATATGGCCTATTATGTAATCTCTAATCCTCATTGAAATGTGTTTCAATACCCTAAGGTGGCAATCCTTTGTGATTTCTAGTAACTTTGTAAGACAAATCTTTCACAACCTTGATAATCTTATCCAATTTACCATTAGTGGTAAGGGGCTTATTGAAAGATGGCTTAAGATACTGTTTTGTATGTTTTCCTAAAGCTCTCATATTGCTTTCAATATTGATAGCTATAGTGTCATGCCCAAGCTGTTACACTTGAACATGAACCAAAAAATATGATTTCTATATCATAGTAACCTACTAATGTTTAATTCTAGTCTAAAAATAATACGATCATCAGTACAAAATTTTTAAGACACATCATCATACATACAATGAACAACTTAATGCATTTTTTGAAACTCTTATATCAATCTATAATTGTTTATCAAATGTTTTATCTTTTCTTTAAATAGCTTTACACAACCATAATAAGTACAATTTGATAATTTGACATGTAAGAGAGAAGAAAGTAACTATTGTGTTTGATCTTTCCTATAAGTATAGACAACAAAAACACTCATACCCAATAACAAGTGTACAAACATAGAAGAATAACTACTTAACATTCATCACCATAAATTCTCTTATAACTTGCAATGTTCATAAAATACTCTATTAGCACTAAAACCCTATAAATGTAACTGACACAAATCTACACAACCAAATATAATCATTAGTCTCACAAGATCAATAATAAACATAATAAGTATCAATGCACAAGGTGAAAAGAATATAATCCCTAAGGGCTGGAAATAATGCCTCGGGGGCTCTTCAGTGATGGCATTTCCTGTGTATGCATAGCACAGAGGCTCCATAGTTTGGTAAACATGATCTTACAACCACAAGGTTGACTCAAATACTTCTTGTTTATTTTGGAATAGTAACATTTCTAGACTTAATTCATAAATAATTGAACTTGCTAGCTTACCCAATCAAGAAGTTTTAAAGAGTATAAACCAACTTTCAACCAAAGCTCTTTTTAGCCAGAGATTAAGATAGATCATAAAGAATTTAACCTTATTTCTAATGTTCAATCCTAGGACCAGAAGTCCTTGTATTAGAAAATGAAGTATGAAATCAGTCTTACCATAATCAATAACACAAATAATAATATCCTATAAAGCTATGTTTTCCAATATTATCCCAAGATAATAGTAACAATGATTGGAATGAAAAAACTAAGGTACCTAAGCATTCATAATCCTTAAAATGTCAAATTTTCAAATATAAATAGCTTGTATTATCTATGTAACCTACCCTTCTCACTCATTTAGGATAGATAAGATTTCCAATTAAAAGTAGGGATCATCATTACAAAATGGGTCAAAGAGAAGATTTAGAAATTTAGTGCCCCATAGTAAAGTATCATTTCTTATAAAGCCATTAATCATGTTTTAGTTGAAGATGAATGACTGAATATTATTGTGTTTGATCCCATGGCTCTTTATGTCTCAATTTCAATATGAATTGCAACCTAAAAGATCATGTTCAAGCTAGTTCTAGTGTTTAGGAATTGGAACCCAAAGGTTGAAGCCTAAGTGGGTGTTGCAAGTTGTGAATTGCATATGGATGCCAAAGGCCAAGATTGATGAGCCTTGTATAAAATGACACTTTAAGAAGAAATTAGAATAATAGTTCTTGATTGCAAAGATGTGTTGCAAGGCCAAAGGGAATGTCTAACCAAGTGCAAATCCTTCCTTGAGGTTTGAACTTTTGGCAATTTTGACTCTATGTTTTCTATAGGTTGAGCTATTAAAGGGGTGGGCTAATAGAAAGGTTGTAGGGATTGTTTAGCGGGCTTCAAAATTTATAACTCATCCCCAAACTTATTATAAGTCTTCTAGTTGCATCACCTTTCATTGTGTATTGGTGTGTGTAGTGATTTTAAGTCTTCTAGTTGCGTCACCTTCCATTGTGAATTAGTGTACGTACTAAGTGTATTATTATAGGTTTTTATGTCACCTTTCTCATTTAGGATTATAGTATCTTATTTAATGCCATATTTATATAACAAAAATATAATTCAATTATCTTTTAACCATTAATATCTTGAGCATAAACTTGGGGCATTAGAAATTTTATCATCTTATTTATTTTTCTATTAGAACTATGGTGTTTTGTCCCATGGTGATTTTAAGTCTTCTAGTTGTGTCACCTTTCATTGTGCATTGGTGTTTGTACTAAGTGTATCATTATAATTTTTTATGATACCTTTCTCATTTAGGAGTATAGTGTGTCTTATTTAATGCCATCGTTATTTAACAAAATATAATTCAATTATCTTTTAACCATTAATGTCTTGAGAATAAACTTGGGGCATTAGAAATTTTATCAACTCTAATCCAACTCATTTAATTTGGGTTGATTTGTACTTAATTATTTCATTTAATTTATTAACCAATTTTTTTTATAAAAATAGGGGTAAAAATTTATTCAAATACCAAGGAACAATACAAAAATAGCCAAAAGAAAGAAAGGATTCCCCAAAAGAACACCACAAGGGAACAATTACGTATTCCTATCATCTTGAATAGCCTTTGCCAATGAACTTATATATGCCGAAGATAGAAGATTCCAATCTCCCACATCCCACCTATCCTCCTACTCTAAACCCCACTTAGCCAAACAATCAGCCACTTTGTTCCACTCTCTAGCAATATGACAAAAGGATATATATTCTGACAAACTGCACATCCTCAAAAAAATTTTAGCCAGTAAAGCTAGTTGCCAATTAGCTCCCTCCAACCATTTGTCATTCAACATATCAACAACTTTCTATGAATCAGATTAACAAATAATCTTCCTCCAACCAAGGGAGTAACCTCTTTCCACAACATAGAGGATATCCAAGGTCTCCATAAGATTATTAGTCTACTACCCCTTATACACAAACAAGAAAAACACACAATCCCCAACATTGTTTCACCCAATGCCACCAATCCCATCCTGACTAGGATTCACCTGAGAAGAACCATTAGTATTCAATTTAGAACACCTTGAGGAGGAGGGATCTACTTACCATCACACTAAATTTTTTACTTGGTACACTAAGGAATTCTTCTACCTAGGTATCCAAGGCCACCAACCACCTAGTTTGAATTCCTAATGACAACCTCATCATCGAGATCAACAACATTTGACATGTCACACTTCGTAGAAATAATTTCCTAAAACTTGCTAAGAATCATATACTAATGTTTTGCTATTGCCATTTGTGCACCATGAAATATCCTCCAATTCCATTCCAACCACAACAACCAAATAATAAGGGATGGGCCAAGTTCTAGGAAAGTTTGAGAAATGATGTCTGAATAGGAGGCCTACCCAAACTATCCCAAAACTCAACCAGAGAAGTGGCATGAACACAAGCATGATTCTAAGCTCACCACTAGAAGTGCCAAATTGCCTAAGAAAAGGGCATAAGAAAAAGAGATGAAAGGAAATTTCCTCACTATTATTACAACGAACACAGATAGAGGGACCATGAAAGAATCTCTTCCAAAAATTATCCTAGGTAAGACATCTATTTTGAACAACTAGCCATAAGAAAAAATTGCATTTAGGCCTAGAAAATTTACTCCAAACATGCTTCCACCAAGGCACCTCAATCATTCCAATGCCTGTTTGTCCAGCTCAAGGTACCCTAAGGCCACTATAAATTTACCCTTAGGAGAAGGACTCCAAGCCAAAGTATCCATCCCAAAGAGGGAATTGCACAATCTATCTACCAAAATACTAGTGAGCTCTAACCGATTGTCCTTGGTTCCCCTGCTGACCACTCCTATGGAGCTTTCCAATGCACCACCTCCACCTGATCTAGAGCCTACACTAATTTAAAATATCACACCCTACTCCAACCAACATCAAGAAAGCTATTGCAGAGGGGCAAAAGATGAGGATTAAAAGTCAAGATGGGTGGATGCCCATCCCATTAACCATGCCAAAAGAGACCATCCGAGCCACTATTACAGATCCAAAAGAGACCCTCCTCAATGAGATTCATCCATCTTTGGAGAGTCTCCCAAATCATGGATCCCCTCCCTGAAAGGGCATACCAAGGCACATCCGCAATGCACACCCCCTAAAGATACTTAATAGTAAGAATCCTAGCCCAATCCTAATCCTGGCTAGTACACCATCACTAATATAACTTAGTAGCTAAGGCATGTCTAATCATAACCTCCAGTTTGAGACCATGGCCACCCTCATGCTTTGGCTTGTAAATAGATTCCCACCTGACAAAGCTCCATTTTGAAGAAGACAAATTACTAGCCTAAAAAAAATGATGGGCAAGAGCCTCAAACTCCTTAACAAAGCACCAATGGGTAGCCTACACAAAACATCTATAGATAGGAAGGGCATGCACCACATACTTCAACAAAGTCAAGCACCTAGCTAATGAGAGCCATCAACAAGTCCAATGACATACCCTCCTACAAAATCTATCCAACACCTCTTGCTAGAGATCTCTTAGTTAGGAGCCCAACAAGATGGGAATCGTGAGATAAGAGAAGGAGAGAAAACCAATTTGAAACTAGAGAATCTAAGCAATCCTGTCTAAATAAGACAAGAAGTATTAAAGAAGAAGATTGAGGACTTATCTTCATTAATCTTTTTCCCATAAGTAGTCGAATAAATATCTAATGTTTTTCTTAAGTTTATAGCCTCATGGATTTTGGCCATACCGATCAAAGTCGTATCATCCACAAAGTGTAAATGAGAATAAGGATGAATGCAACCACCCCAACTCCATCCTTGAATCAAACCTTGACTAACATGCGACTTGATAAAACTACGCAGCCCCTCCGCCATAATGATGAAAAGGTAAGGAGAAAGAGGATCCCCTTGAAAAAGGCACAAGGAAGCCCCAAACAAATCTGAAAGTTCACCATTAATGAGAATAGAGAAGGAAGAAGAAGTCACACAACTCATAACCTAATCAATCCACTCCCAATCAAATCCAAAATCCCAGAGAACCTTTTGTAAGAACACCCATCTAACCCTGTCATAAGCCTTCACCATGTTGATGCAGGGACTTCTAGAGGTTATAACTTTTGACTCAGATGTGGGTTTTCTCCAAAATTTTATAGGTGGATACGTTATGAGGTGGCATGTGGTTTCCCAACCCACCCTAGTCGGTTGGACCTTGTCTTGGCACTTTTTTGGGGCTTGAAACTTTCATCTTCGCCCTCAAAATAGCAACTTAGTGTTTTTTCCTTGTTTTTAAAAAGTTTCTTTTTTTAATAACTCGAAACTCATGTTTCAAATTTAGGATGTTAGTTGGCTTTTTGTCCTACCTTAGTTTTAGGAAGTTTTTGGGAAAAAACTAGATTCTCAAGATATGAATGTACAATTACCTAAAGTGGTAAAATCTGACAATTGTTGAAATCTTCCAAAAAAAGGTAATTTTTTTATTTTTTTGTTTTCTTGGATATAAGAGAGTTTTCTCTTATTGTAGTATCAGAGTTGGTGATTAGAAGTTTTTTTTAGTTTCCAAATCTTTGGCTCTCACACATGATTAATGGCACAATTTTATTGAGTGTATATTGTTGGCTACATCATCTTCAATTCAAAAAGGACTTATTATTGTTGTTGTTTTGGTATGACCAACAAATTTTACAGCCTTTTAGAGGTTTGTTTTTCAAGTACCTGGTGACTCTTATTTTCTGGTTTAATAGATCAGATTTTGCAGTCTATGGAAAAAAAATAGATAAAATTAGGTGTCATTTTATTTGAAGTAATTCTAGTTTTAGTTTTTTCCAATTTTTGAATGAGTAAACATGTCTATCTTTCATGGGAACATGTCATATCATCCATAATATCATGAATATGAAGCAGAACATGTAGCTAGTTTTAGCCAAAATTTCATAGCTTTTCAAGAAATCCAGCATACTCAATATGATTACCACCCACCCACCCCTGTTCAATCTCTGTATCAACCTACATATGCTTAGATTCAACACCAATATTTAGATAGATTTGAATTTAAAGATATCAAAAACACATTGCTAGACTTAAAAAAGTAGTTGGATGAGATCAAAAGACAAGAAGAGTTTGATTTGCAGCAACAGTAGTCAGATTATCAAGCCTACCTTCATGAGCAGGAGTTGGAGGCACAAAGAATAGAGGTTGAGAGGGACATGCTTTCAAAAGAGAAGTAGATGAGATTTTGCTTGCTCAAACACATAGGCATGAGATCTAAATAGCTCATTTCATTCCAGATCAGCCCTTTTAGGATGAGGTTAGTATGTATCAAATTCCAAGTTTTAAGCACAGTGAGCCTCCTAATCCTCCTAAGGTCAAGATCCCAAATTTTAGAAACCTATTATGATTGTCAAAACTTACGTTTGCACAATATAAATTTGTTATTCCTCATGACCAACCACTTCAAGAGACTTTAATCATACAAGAAACTTAAAAAAATCTCCAAGTTTCCCTATTAGATGAATTTGACTATCCTATCATGATTTGCCTTGATAAGGATGGACCCATTGTCTTTCAAGATAGCCCACTCATCAGGACAAAAGTTGGGAATGTAAATTTAATGCATGCATCTATGGAGCATTACATATTAAAACAACAAAAGATTGAATGGGAGAAGATCTTCCAAGAGGAGTCTTCCAATGCTTTAGCTAATGACCTTCCTTGTTTTATTGAAATTGAGGAAAATGTTTTAATATTTTTCTCAGAAGATCAATTAGATAGGTAGGGTGGAGAAATAAAAGATGTTGATCAAGACACTCATCTTTCAACTTAGACTGATGAGTTACCTTGTTTCACTAAACCAGATGGGGTAAACATACCAATAGCAGTTTCAGAACAACAAGAAGACATCAAATAGTATGAGGAGTTGCTGATTGAAGCTAAACAGTCTGATAATGTGAACTTCGATCAATTAGAAGAGTGTGAAGGTAAACCTATCATGCAACTTACACAGTTGGTTGAGAGCTATGATGAGGTAATAAATAATCCTCTTTTACCAAACATTTAATAGGAATGTGCTGAAATTTCATTTTGGGATAATCTTGAGTCCTGTATGTTGAAATTAGATAGTAAATAGGATGAGATTGACCATATTTTTGTAAAAGAAATAGAAGTAGTGTCTCATGAGCTAGCTGACTTATTTGATGAACTTCCCGAATTTATGGATGAAAATGAATATATCACATGCATTCTAACATCTATGACAAGTATTGAATAACAGGATGAGGAAACTCATCTATATTCAGTACAAAAGTATGAGTTAGATGAGAACATGTTTTTAGGCATCATAGAAGTCTTTTGTTCTAACATTAATGATCAGCTAGTACCATATGAGCTAGTAGTATGTGATCAGCCTATTCAGGTCAAAGAGGCAAGCATTCCCTCGATTTATTCATGTGAGCTAATTTTTTCAAATCAGGTTGCAATTGTAGGTGAAAATAGGATAGTGGATCTAAATCAAGAAAATAGCAGTATGGGAAGAAAATACATCATTACAAGAGGGTGTCCAATTAGGGATTTACCTAGCAGAGAGATAGATAAGGAGACATATATTATTGTTGTACATAAAGATGAGATTTCAGCCATAGAACAACAGAATCAGATTGTCTTTTCACCTGATAATAGAAGTATACACAATCAAGTTCATATGGTGAGTTTGTTTTAGTTCTTCATAGAATTTTGCAAAACTCTATAAGGTATATTCTTATGAATAATATCTTATTAGTGGCAAATCACCTTGCAGAACATCCTTTCTTAATTAGAAAGGGGGGTTAGTTTACAAAGCCAGTGAATGGGTTTGTTTGACTAGCTTCAATGGTTGGTTAGTGTAGGGTAGAGTAGAATTTCAATTTAGTATTTTTTTTCTAAGAAGTGCACATGTACATTTTTTAGCCATGTTTGAAATAGGTCAGAATAGTTTCATTTTTAGTTTTGTTTTTCTAATGTAGTTTTCTATCAGTTCAAGTCATAAGAGATTTATCAAAGATTCGGGAAAGAAAAGACTCATATGCCTAATGGAATTGCAAGGCTACTGGTTTTGTTTTGTTTAGCAGGTAAAAATCCCTAAGAGGTTGCCAAAAATGTTACCAAATTGTGCTTGGCAGCCCAATTAGGTTGAATTGTTTTATAATGCATTCAGGGAGGAAGTGACTTGAAATGAAGTAGGAGGGAAGAGAAATCAGATCAAGATAGTCAAGAGAGAGGCTTCAGAGTCTACATTTTATCTGACATGTTTATTCATTGTGCAAATATAGGTACTTGAAGACCATATATCCAAAATAAAAATAAAAAACTTTTTAGCACGGTCATAACTCGTCGCTACTTTATCACAATTCAACATTTTTGGACTCGTTAGAAAGATAAACAAATTATCTATCTTGAGTTCCAGGTTGCTAATCCTAATGGAAATACTTCCCGATAGTGGATTGTCCTGATTTCTCTTAGAAGGCCTCCAAAAATGCAATTTACTAAGATGTAGAAAATATTGAAAAAAATAAAATAAAATAAAAAAATTTAATTTTTGATATTTTAAAAAAAATACCATTCTAGACATTATTAGAAGTCTTTCAAGGCACACGAAAATAGGAGAGGAGTTGAACTGAAGTGCAGTGTTATGCATGGGAGAGATAAGGTGTTGTTTTATTCTTTTCATTCAAATTTGCATGTTTTTACAACTCAAATAATGTAAACAAATAATAAAGTAATATCGTTATAAATTACTTTATTATTTTGTCACAAGTTGTAAAATTAGGAAAATAGAACAAAATATAACTCATAACAAAGTAATTGTCCAAAATTACTTTACTCTTTTCCCACATCACTTGCATTCCCAAATCATGCAAATTTGGAGAAGTGGAGTTAGCTGAGGACTTTTTGAGCTTTTGCATGACCTTTTGGGTCAATTTTGGAGAGTTTGGTCAACTTTTTGGTCAAACATATAGAGGAGAATAGTTTGGAGCTTTTTTAGCTAATTTTGGGATAGTTATAACCCTTATTTTTATGGATTTTCTTGTTTACTCATGGATCAGTTTTGAGAGCATATTTTTAGAGGCAGTTGATTGTAGTTGACCTTTCTAGGTCTCTTGGAGAGAGCAGATTATATATTGTAAGAAAAACTTAGGTTTTTCAAGTTCTTTCCTTTTTTGTTCTATATACTTTGAAAGAGAAAGAAGGTTTTGTAACTCATTTATTGTAGATTTATAGAGATTATAGCAAGTTCCAGGTTCTATACTTTGTCTTTTTATGTAATTAATCCTTTATTTTTTAGTTGAATCAAGTGTCTACCTTTCCACAAATGCAGATTTTGTGAATGATTTGATGAGATTTTATTGTGTTTAAACATCAGAACCTTTAAAATCATTGTCTCATTTGTAATTTCATGCATTAGATAGTATTGCAAATCACAAGTCTTAGGCTATGCAATTGGAGTAGTTTACTTTTATGTTGTGGAAAACCATTTTCCTTCGAGAAGAAAATCATTTCTAGCCTTCGTTAGAATTATTTTTGTGATCAAATTGCCAAAAGTGGTTTGTGTGGATAGATTTTCTGATATCTATTGTGAGTTAGCTTGTCAGTTTAGGTGCATCACCACAATTTTTATTATAGTTATAGTGCTTTTAGAAGATCCTTTTTATGATTTTCCATTTCAAAGAAATAGATCCAATTGAATATTATAAGGGAACTAGCCTATAATCTGGAGGCTCAAGCTCACCATAGGTCACCCATAGCCTAAGTTTGATTCCATGTTACACACAATTGTCGAGCTTCACAGCTCTACATAACTGGTACAATCCTACTCGTTAATAGTTTTTGACACACCTGATGGGAAATTTGAACTAATTTTTAGTTCCAAAAGGACTTATTATTATTGTTGTTTTGTATGACCAACAGATTTTACAACCTTTTAGAGGTTTATTTTTCAAGTACCTGGTGACTCTTATTTTTTGGTTTAATTGATTAGGTTTTATAGTCTATGGAAAAAACAAAAAAAATTAGGTGCTGTTTTATTTCAAATAATTCTATTTTTAGTTTTTTCCAACTTTTGAATGAGTAAACATGTCTGCTTTCCTCAGAAAATGTCATATCATCCATCATGTCATAAATATCAAGCAGAGCATGTAGCTAGTTTTAGCTCAAATTTCATAGCTTTTCAAGAAAGATAGCATACTCAATATGATTACCACCCACCCATCCCTACTTAATCTCTATATTAGGCTACATATGCTTAGATTCAACCCTAAGATTCTAACAGATTTGAATTTAATTATATCAAAAACACATTGGTAGACTTAAAAAAGCAGTTGGATGAGATCAAAAGACAAGAAGAGTTTGATTTGCAGCAACAGGAGTCAGATTATCAGGCCTACCTTCATGAGCAGGAGTTGGAGGCACAAATAATAGAGTATGAGAGGGAGATGCTTGCAAAAGAGGAGCAAATGAGATTCTGCTCACTCAAATGCATAGGCATGAGATCCAAACAACTCATTTAATTCCAGATCAGCCCTTCCAAGATGAGGTTAGTATGTATCAAATTTCAAGTTTTAAGCACAGTGAGCCTCCTAATCCTCCTAAGGTCAAGATCCCAAGTTTTAGAGACCTTCTATGAGTGTCAAAGCTTATGTTGGCACAATCTAAATCTATTATTCCTCATGACCATCCACTTCTAGAGCCTTTTATCATCCAGGAAACTCAAAAAAATCTCCAAGTTTCCCTATCAGATGAATCTAATTATCCTATCACTATTTTCCTTTATAAGAATGGACCCATTGTCTTTCAAGATAGCTCACTCATCAGGAAGAAAGATTGGAATGTAAATTTAGTGCGTGTAGCTATGGAGCGTTATTGATTAGAACAACAAAAGCTTGCATAGGAGAAGACCTTTCAAGAAGAGTCTTCCAATGCTTTAGTTAATGACCTTCCTTGTTTTGTTGAAATTGAGGAAAATGTTTCAATATTTATCTAAGAAGTTCAATTAGAACGGTAGGGTGGAGAAATAAAAGGGGTTGATCAAGACACTCATCTTTCATCTTGGATAGATGAGTTACACTGTTTCACTAAACCATATGAGGTAAACATACCAATAGTAGTTTCAGAACAAAAAGAATAGATCAAATAGTATGAGGAGTTGCTGATTGAAGGTAAATAGTTAGACAATGTGATCTAGGATCAATTAGAAGAGTGTGAAGGTAAACCTATCATGCAACTTACACAGTTGGTTGAGAGGTATGATGAGGTAATAAATAATCCTCTTTTACCAAACATTCAAGAGGAATGTGCTAAAATTTCATTTTGGGATAATCTTAAGTCCTTTGTGTCAAAATTAGATAGCAAATAGGATCAGATTGACCATATTTTTGTAAAAGAAATAGAAGTTGAGTCCCATGAGCTAGCTAACTTATTTGATGAACTTCCTGAATTTATGGATGAAAAAGAATATATCACATGCATTCTAACATCTATGCCTAGTATTGAACAACTAGATGAGGAAACTCATCTATATTCAGTATAATATTATGAGTTAGATGAGAACATGTTTTTAGGCATCATAGAAGTCTTATGTTCTATGATTAATGATCAGCTAGTGTCATATGAGCCAACAATATGTGATCAGCCTATTCAGGTCAAACAGGCAAGCATTCCCTCAATTTATTCATGTACGTGAATTTTTTCAAATTAGGTTGAGATTGTAGGTGAAAACAGGATAGTAGATCTAAATCAAGAAAATAGCAGTATGAACAGAAAATACATCATTACAAGTGAGTGTCTAATTAGGGATAAGGAGACATATGTTACTGTTGTACATAAAGATGAGATTTTAGCAACAGAACAGTAGAATCAGATTGTCTTTTCACCTCATAATAGAATTATACATGATCAAGTTCAGATGGTGAGTGAGTTTTTTTTGTTCTTCAGAGAATTTTACAAAATTCTATAAGGTATATTCTTATGAATCATAACTTATCAGTGACAAATCACCTTTAAGAATATCCTTTCTTAATTAGAAAGGGGAGTTATTTTACAAAGCCAATTAATGGGTTTGTTTGATCAGCTTTAATAGCTGGTTAGTGTAGGGTAGAGTAGAATTTTAGTTCAATATTTTGTTATCGAAGAAGTGCACATGCACATTTTGTTGGCCATGTCCTAAACAGGTCAGAATAGTTTCATTTTTAGTTTTGTTTTGCCACTTTAGTTTTCTATCAATTCAAGTTACAAGAGATTTCACAAAGATTCAGTCAAGAAAAGACTCATATGCCCAATGGAATTATAAGGCTACTGGTTTTGTTTTGTTTAGCAGGCAAAAAACCCTAAGAGGTCACCAAAAATGTTACCAAATTGTGCTTGGTAGCCCAATTAGGCTGTGCTGTAAGAATTGTTTTCTAATGCATGCAGGAAGCAAGTGACTTCAAATGAAGCAGGAATGAAGAGAATATCATAACAAGATAGTCAAGAGAGAGCTTTAGAGTCTACATTTTATCTAACATGTTGGTTCACTGTGCAGATACAGGCACCTTAAGACCATATATCTAAAATATACAAAAAAACTTCTTGGTAGGGTCATAATTCCTCGCTACTTTATCAGAATTCAACATTTTTAGATTTATTAGAAAGATAAACCAATTATCTAGCTTGAGTTCTAGGTTGCTAAGCCTACTGGAAAATCTACCTGGTGGTGGATTGTCCTGATTTCGCTTAGAAGGCCTCCAAAAATGCAATTTACTAAGATGTAGAAAATATCAAAAAAATAAACATAAAAATAAAAATTTAAATTTTTGATATTTTCCCTAAAATACCATTCTGGACTTTATCAGAAGTCTTTCAAGGCACATGAAAATAGGAGAGGACTTGAACTAAAGTGTAGAGTTATGCATGGGAGAGATAAGGTGTTGTTTTATTCTTTTCATTGAAATTTGCATGCTTTTATAGCTCAAATAATGTAAACAAATAATAAAGTAATATCACTATAAATTACATTATTATTTTGTCACAAGTTGTAAAATCAAGAAAATAGAACAAAATGTAACTCATAACAAAGTAATTGTCCAAAATTACTTTACTCTCTGCCCACATCACTTACAATCTCAAATCATGCAGATTTGGAGAAGTGGAGTTAGCTGAGGACTTTTTGAGCTTTTGCATGACCTTTTGGGTCAATTTTAGAGAGTTTGGTCAACTTTTTTGTCAAAGATATAGAGGTGCACAAGTTGGAGCTATTTTTGCTTGTTTTGGGACAGTTATAACCCTTATTTTTAGGGATTTTCTTGTTTGCTCATGGATCAGTTTTTAGAGCATATTTTTATAGGTAGTTGACTGCAGTTGACCTTTGTAGGTCTCTTGGAGAGAGTAGATTATATATTGTAAGAAAAACTTAGGTTTCTTGAGTTCTTGCCCTTTTTGCTCTTTACACTTTGAAAGAGACAGAAGGTTTTGTAACTCATTTATTGTAGATTTATAGAGATTACGATAGGTTACAGGTTCTATACTCTGTCTTTTTATGCAATTACCCTTTATTTTTCAAATGAATCATGTGTCTACCTTTCCATGAATGTAGATTTTGTGAATGATTCGATGAGATTTTATTGCATTTAAACATCAGAACCTTTAAAATCATTGTCTCATTTGCACTTTCATGTATTAGATAGCATTGAAAATTACAGGTCTTAGGCTGTGCAATTGGAGTAGTTTTCTTTTATGTTTGGGAAAACCATTTTCCTTCAAGAAGAAAATCATTTCCAACATTCCTTCGAATTATTTTTGTGATCAAATTGCCAAAAGTGGTTTATGTGGATAGATTTTTTGAGATCTATTATGAGTTAGATTGTCAGTTTAGGTGCATCACCACACTTTTTATTATGGCTTTAGTCCTTTTGGAAGATCCTTTTTACCCTTTTCCATCTCAAAGTTATAGATCCAATTGAATATTATAAGGGAACTAGCCTATAATCTAGAGGCTCAATCTCACCATAGGTCACCCACAGACTAAGTTTGGTCCCATCTTACACATGATTGGCGAGCTTCACATCTCTGCATAATGGGTGCAATCCTACTCGTCAATAGTTTTTGGCATTCGCGGTGGGACATTTTAACTAATTTTTAGTTCAAAAAGGACTTGTTATTGTTGTTGTTTTGGTATGACCAGCAAATTTTATAACCTTTTAGAGGTTTATTTTTCAAGTACCTGGTGACTATTATTTTTTGGTTTAATAGATCAAATTTTGCAGTCTACGGAAAAAAAATCAGACAAAATCAGGTGTTATTTTATTTCAAGTAATTCTAGTTTCAATTTTTTCTAGATTTTGAAAGAGTAAACATGTCTATCTTTCATGGGAACATGTCATATCATCCATTATATCATGTGAATATCAAGCAAAGCATGCACCTTCTTTTAGCCCAAATTTCATAGTTGTCAAGAAAGCCAGCATACTCAATATGATTACCACCCATCCACCCCTGCTTAATCTCTATATTAGCCTACACATGCTTAGATTCAACCCCAAGATTCTGATAGATTTGAATTTAATGATATCAAAAACACATTGTTAGACTTAAAAAGTAATTGGATGAGATAAAAACACTAGAAGAGTTTGATTTGCAACAACAGGAGTTAGATTATCAGGCCTACCTTCATGAGAAAGAGTTGGAGGCACAAATAATAGAGTTTGAGAGGGAGATGCTTGCAAAAGAGGAGTGGATGAGATTTTGCTCACTCAAATGCATAAGCATGAGATCCAAACAGCTCATTTCATTCTAGATCAACCCTTTTAGGATGGGGTTAGTATGTATCAAATTCCAAGTTTTAAGCATAGTGAGCCTCCTAATCCTCCTAAGGTCAAGATCCCAAAATTTAGAGAGCTGTTATGATTGTTAGAGCTTATGTTTGCACAATCTGAATCTATTATTCCTTATGACGAGCCACTTCAAGAGCTTTTTATCATCTAGGAAACTCAAGAAAATCTCCAAGTTTCCCTATCAGATGAATTTGATTATCCTATCACTATTTGCCTTTACAAGGATGGACCCATTATCTTTCAAGATAGCCCACTCATCAGGAAGAAAGCTGGGAATGTATATTTAATGTGTGCAGCTATGGAGCGTTAGCAATTAGAACAACTAAAGATTACATAGGAGAAGACCTTTCAAGAGGAGTCTTCCAATGCTTTAGCTAATGACCTTCCTTGTTTTGTTAAAATTCAGGAAAATGTTCGAATATTTATCTCAGAAGATCAATTAGAGTGGCAAGGTGGAGAAATAAAAGAGGTTGATGAAGACACTCACCTTTTAGCTTGGATAGATGAGTTACCATGTTTCACTAAACCTGATGAGGTAAACATACCAATAGCAGTTTCAAAACAACAAGAAAACATCAAACAGTATGAGGAGTTGCTGATTCAAGCTAAACAGTCTAAGAATGTGGTCTTGGATCAATTAGAAGAGTGTGAAGGTAAAGCTATCATGCAACTCACATAGTTGGTTGGGAGCTATGGTGAGGTAATAAATAATCCTCTTTTACCAAACATTCAAGAGGAATGTGCTTAAGTTTCATTTTGGTATAATCTTGAGTCCTTTGTCTCAAAATTAGCTAGCAAACAAGATGAGATTGATCATATCTTTGTAAAAGATATAGAAGTTGAGTTTCATGAGCTAGCTGACTTATTTGATGATTTCCTAAATTTATGGATGAAAATGAATATATCACATGCATTCTAACATCTATGCCTAGTATTGAACAACTGGCTCAAGAAACTCATCTATATTCACTACAAGATTGAGTGTTAGATGAGAGTATGTTTTTAGGAATCATAGAAATTTGTTGTTCTAACATTAATGATCAGCTAGTATTATATGAGCTAGTAGTATGTGATCAGCCTATTCAAATCAAAGAGGCAAGCATTCCCTCGATTTATTTATGTGAGCTAATTTTTTCAAATCATGTTGAGATTCCAGGCGAAAAAAGGATAGCGGATCTAAATCAAGAAAATAGCAGTATGAGCAGAAAATACATCATTACAAGAGGGTGTCTAATCAAGGATTTAGCTAGCAGAGAGCTAGATAAGGAAACATATGTTACTGTTGTATATAAAGATGAGATTTTAGCCACATAATAGTAGAATCAGATTGTCTTTTCACCTCATAATAGAAGTATACATGATCAGGTTCAGATGGTGAGTGAGTTTGGTTTTGTTGTTCAAGGAATTTTACAAAATTATATAATGTATATTCTTATGAATCATATCTTATTAGTGGCAAATCAACTTGCAGAACATTCTTTCGTAATTAGAAAGGTGAGTTATTTTATAGAGCCTGTTAATGGGTTTGTTTGACCAGCTTCAATGGCTAGTTAATGTAGGGTAGAGTAGAATTTCATTTTAGTATTTTGTGTTCCAAGAAGTGCACATGCACATTTTGTTGGCCATGTCCTAAATAGGTGAGAATAGTTTCATTTTCAATTTTGTTTCGCCACTGTAGTTTTCTATTAATTCAAGTTGCAAGAGATTTTTCAAAGATTTAGGCAAGAAAAGACTCATATGCCCAATGGACTTGCAAGGCTATTGGTTCAGTTTTCTTTAGGAGGCAAAAACCCCTAAGAGGTCACCAAAAATGTTACCAAATTGTGCTTGGTAGCTCAATTAGGCTGATCTATAAGAATTGTTTTCTAATGCATTCAGGAAGCAAGTGACTTCAAATGAAGCAAGAAGAAAGAGAATATCAGATCAAGACAGTCAAGAGAGACACTTCAGGGTCTACATTCTATCTAAAATGTTTGTTCACTATGCAAATACATTTTATCTAAAACATGCAAATGTGGAAAAGTAGAGTTAGTTGAGGACTTTTTGAGCTTTTGCATGATCTTTTGGGTCAAATTTGGAAATTTTGGTCAACGTTTTGGTCAAACATATAGAGGAGAATAGTTTGGAGCTATTTTTGATCATTTTTGGATAGTTATAACCCTTATTTTTAGGGATTTTCTTATTTTTTCATGGATCAGTTTTGAGAGCTTATTTTTAAAGGCAGTTGACCTTTGTAGGTGTCTTGGAGAGAGAAGATTATTCTAGGTCTCGTGGGACACTTTGAAAGAGAAAGAAGGTTTCGTAACTCATTTATTGTAGATTTATAGAGATTACAGAAGGTTACAGGTTCTATACTTTGTCTTTTTATGCAATTATTCCTTTTTTTTTAGCTAAATCAAGTGTCTACCTTTCTATAAATGTAGATTTTGTGAATGATTTGATGAGATTTTATTTTGTTTAAACATCAAAACCTTTAAAATCATTATCTCATTTGTACTTTCATGTATTAGATAGCATTGAAAATCATGGGTCTTAGGTTGTACAATTGGAGTAGTTTTCTTTTATGTTGTGGAAAACCATTTTCCTTCAAGAAGAAAATCATTTCCAGCCTTCCCCAGAATTATTTTTTTGATCAAATTGCCAAAAGTGGTTTGTGTGGATAGATTTTTTGAGATCTATTGTGAGTTAAATTGTTAGTTTAGGTGCATCACCACACTTTTTTTTATAGGTATAGTGCTTTTAGAAGATCTTTTTTACCCTTTTCCATCTGAAAGTCATAGATCCAATTGAATATTATAAGGGAACCAACCTATAATCGAGAGGCTCAAGCTCACCATAGGTCACCCACAACCTAAGCATGATCCCATGTTACACATGATTGTTGAGCTTCACATCTCTACATAATGGGTGCAATCCTACTTGTCAACAATTTTTGGCACGTCCAGTGGGACATTTGAATTCATTTTTAGTTCAAAAAGGACTTATTATTGTTGTTGTTTTGGTATGACCAAAAGATTTTACAGCCTTATAGAGGTTTATTTTTCAAGTACCTGGGGACTTTTATTTTCTAGTTTGATAGATCAAATTTTGCAGTATATGGAAAAAAATCAAAGAAAATCAGGTGTTGTCTTATTTCAAGTAATTCTAGTTTCAGTTTTTTCCATCTTTTAAATGAGTAAACATGTCTATATTTCATGGGAACATGTCATCATCCATCATATCATGAATATCAAGCCAAGCATGTAGCTAGTTGTAACTCAAAATTCATAGCTTTTCAAGAAAGCCAACATACTCAATATGATTACCACCCACCCACCCCTACTCATTCTCTATATCAGCCTACATATGCTCAGATTCAACCCCAAGATTATGAGAGATTTGAATTTAATCATATCAAAAACACATTGCTAGACTTAAAAAAGAAGTTGGATGAGATCAAAAGACAAGAAGAGTTTGATTTGTAGCAATAGGAGTCAAATTATCAGGCCTACCGTCATGAGAAGGAGTTGGAGACACAAATAATAGAGTTTGAGAGGGAGATACTTGTAGAAGAGGAGAAGATGACATTATGCTCGCTCAAACACATAGGCATGAGATCCAAACAACTCATTTCATTCTAGATCAGCCCTTTCAGGATGAGGTTAGTATGTATCAAATTCCATGTTTTAAACACATTGAGCCTCCTAATCCTCCTAAGGTCAAGATCCCAAATTTTACAAACCCATTATGATTGTGAGAGCTTATGTCAGTGAATCTATTATTCTTCATGGCCAGCCACTTCAAGAGCCTTTTATCATCTAGGAAACTCAAGAAAATCTCCAAGTTTCCCTCTCACATGAATCTAATTATCCTATCACTATTTACCTTTATAAGGATGGACCCATTGTCTTTCAAGATAGCTCACTCATTAGGAAGAAAGGTGGGAATGTATATTTAATGCATGCAGCTATGGAGCGTTACTGATTAGAACAACAAAAGATTGCATAGGCAAAGACCTTTCAAGAGGAGTCTTCCAATGCTTTAGCTAACGACTTTCCTTGTTTTATTGAAATTGGGGAAAATGTTTCAATATTTATCTCACAAGATCAATTAGAGTGGCAGGGTGGAGAAATAAAAGAGGTTGATCAAGACACTCATCTGTCATCTTGGATAGATGAGTTACCCTATTTCACTAAACCAGATGAGGTAAACATACCAATAGCAGTTTTAGAACAACAAGAAGACATCAAATAGTATGAGGAGTTGTTTATTGAAGCTAAACAGTCTGACAATGTGATCTTGGATTAATTAGAAGAGTGTGAAGGTAAACCTATCATGCAACTTACATAGTTGGTTGAGAGTTGTGATGAGGTAGTAAATAATCCTATTTTACCAAACATTCAAGAGGAATGTGCTGAAGCTTCATTTTGGGATAATCTTGAGTCCTTTGTGTCAAAATTAGATAGCAAAGAGGATCAAATTGATCATATTTTTGTAAAAGAAATAGAAGTTGAGTTTCATGAGCTAGCTGACTTATTTGAAGAACTTTTTAAATTTATGGATGAAAATGAATATATCACATGCATTCTAACATCTATGCCTAGTATTGAACAATTGGATGAGTAAACTCATCTATATTCAATACAAGATTATGAGTTAGATGAGAACATGTTTTTAGGCATCATAGAAGTCTTCTATTCTAACATTAATGATCAACTAGTATCATATGAGCTGATCGTATGTGATTAGCCTATTCAGGTCAAAGAGGCAAGCATTCCCTCAATTTATTCATGTGAGATAATTTTTTGAAATCAGGTTGAGATTGCAGTGAAAATAGGATAGCAGATCTAAATGAAGACAATAGCAGTATGAACAAAAAATACATCATTACAAGAGGGTGTCTAATTAGGGATTTAGCCAGTAGAGAGCTAGATAAGGAGACATATGTTATTGTTGTACATAAAGATGAGATTTCAGCCACAGAAAAGTAGAATTAGATTGTCTTTTCACCTCATAATAGAAGTATACATGATCAGGTTCAGACGGTGAGTGAGTTTGTTTTTGTTCTTTAGAGAATTTTGCAAAATTCTATAAGGTATATTCTTATGAATCATATCTTATAAGTGACAAATCACCTTGTAGAACATCCTTTCTTAATCAGAAAGGGGAGTTATCTTACAAAGCTAGTTAATGGGTTTGTTTGATTAGCTTCAATGGCTAGTTAGTGTAGGGTAGAGTAGAATTTTAGTTCAGTATTTTTTTTCCAAGAAGTACACATGCACATTTTGTTGGCCATGTCGTAAATAGGTCATAATAGTTTCATTTTTAGTTTAGTTTTGTTGCTATAGTTTTCTATCAGTTCGAGTTACAAGAGATTTTTCAAAGATTCAGGCAAGAAAAGACTCATATGCCCAATAGAATTGCAAGGTTACTTGTTCTATTTTGTTGTGCAGGAAAAAAACCCCTAAGTGGTCACCACAAATGTTACCAAATTGTACTTGGAAACCCAATTAGGTTGGGCTGTAAGAATTGTTTTCTAATGCATTCAGGAAGCAAGTGACTTTAGATGAAGCAGGAAGGAAGAGAAGATCAGATCCGAGTCTACATTTTTTCTAACATGTTTCTTCACTATGCAGATATAGCTATGTGAAGATCATATATCAAAAATAATAATTTTTTTTTGGCAAGCTCATAACTCCTCGCCACTTTATTAAAATTCAACATTTTTGGACTCGTTAGAAAGATAAACTAATTATCTAGCATGAGTTCCAGGTTGCTAAGCCTGATGGCAATGCTACCCGATGGTGGACTGTTACTGATTTCTCTCAGAAGCCCTCCGAAAATGTAATTTACTAAGATGTAGAAAATATCAAAAAAATAAAATAAAAATAAAAATTTAAATTTTTGATATTTTCCCCAGAATACCATTCTGGACTTTATCATAAGTCTTTCAAGGCACATGAAAAATAAGAGAGGAGTTGAACTGAAGTACAGAGTTATGCATGGGAGAGATAATATGTTGTTTTAGTCTTTTCATTCAAATTTGCATGTTTTTACAACTCAAATAATGTAAACAAATAAGAAAGTAATATCATTGTAAATTACTTTATTATTTTGTCACAAGTTGTAAAATCAGGAAAATAGAACAAAATGTAACTCATAACAAAGTAATTGTCCAAAATTACTCTACTCTTTGCCCACATCACTTCTAGTCCCAAATCATGCCAATTTGGAGAAGTGGAGTTAGTTGAGGCCTTTTTGAGCTTTTGCATGACCTTTTTGGCCAATTTTGGAGAGTTTGGTCATGTTTTTGGTCAAACATATAGAGGAGAACAGTTTGGAGCTATTTTTGCTTATTTTGGGATGGTTATAACCATTATTTTTTAGGGATTTTCTTATTTTCTCATGGATTAGTTTTGAGAGCTTATTTTTAGAGGCAGTTGACTGCAGTTGACCTACCTAGGTCTTTTGGAGAGAGTATATTATATATTGTGAGAAAAACTTAGGTTTTTCGAGTTCTTGCCTTTTTTGCTCTTTACACTTTTAAGGAGAAAGAAGCATTTGTAACATAGATTACAACAGGTTATAGGTTCTATACATTGTCTTTTTATGCAATTATTCCTTTTTTTTTCAACTAAATAAAGTGTCTACCTTTACATAAATGCAGATTTTATGAATGATTTGATGAGATTTTATTGAGTTTAAAGATTAGAACCTTTAAAATCATTGTCTCATTTGTACTTTGATGTATTAGATAGCATTGAAAATCACAGGTCTTAGGCTATGCAATTGGAGTAGTTTTCTTTTATGTTGTTGAAAACCATTTTCTTCAAGAAGAAAATCATTTCCATCTTTCCTTAGAATTATTTTTGTGATCAAATTACTAAAATTGGTTTGTGTGGATAGATTTTCTGAGATCTATTGTGAGTTAGATTGTCAGTTTAGTTGCATCACCACACTTTTTATTATAGTTTTAGTGCTTTTCAAAGATCCTTTTTACCCTTTTCCATCTCAAAGTCATAGATCCAATTGAATATTATAAGGGAACCAACCTATAATATGGAAGCTCAAACTCACCATACATAACCCAGAGCCTAAGTTTGATAACATGTTACACACGATTGTCAAGCTTCACAGCTCTACATAATGGGTGAAATCCTACTTGTCAACAGTTTTTGGCATGCCCGGTGGGACATTTGAACTAATTTTTAGTTCAAAAAGGACTTATTATTATTGTTGTTTTAGTATGACCAATAGTTTTTACAGCATTTTAGAGGTTTATTTTTCAAGTACCTGGCGACACTTATTTTCTGGTTTCATAGATCAAATTTTGTAGTCTATGGAAAAAAAACAGACAAAATTAGGTGCTATTTTATTTCAAGTAATTCTAGTTTCAGTTTTTTCCAGCTTTTGAATGAGTAAACATGTCTATCTTTCATGTCATATCATCCATCATGTTGTGAATATCAAGCAGAGCATGGAGTTGGTTTTAGCCCAAATTTCATAGCTATTGAAGAAAGCATGCATACTCAATATGATTAGCACCCACCAACCCCTGCTCAATCTCTATATCAGCCTACATATGCTTAGATTCAATCCCAAGATTCTGACAGATTTGAATTTAATGATATCAAAAACATATTTCTAGACTTAAAAAAGTAGTTGGATGAGATCAAAAGACAAGAAGAGTTTGATTTACAGTAACAAGAGTCAAATTATCAGGCCTACCTTCATGAGTAGGAGTTGGAGGCACAAAGAATAGAGTTTGAGAGGGAGATGCTTGCAAAAGAGGAGAATATGAGATTTTGTTTGCTCAAATGCATAGGCATGAGACCCAAATAGCTCAGTTCATTCTAGATCATCCCTATTAGGATGAGGTTAGTATGTGTATCAAATTCCACGTTTTAAGCATAGTGAGTCTCCTAATCCTCTTAAGGAAAAGATCCCAAATTCTAGAGACCTATTATGATTATTAGAGCTTATGCCAGCACAATCTAAATCTATTATTCCTCATGACTAGCCACTTCAAGAGTCTTTTATCATCCAGGAAACTCAAGAAAATCTCCAAGTTTCCCTATCAGATGAATCTAATTACCCTATCACTATTTGCCTTTATAAGGATGGACCCATTGTCTTTCAGGGTAGCCCACTCATCAAGAAGAATGTTGGGAGAATATATTTAATGTGTTCAACTATGGAGCATTATTGATTAGAACAACAAAATATTGCATAGGAGAAGACCTTCCAAGACGAGTCTTCCAATGCTTTAGCTAATGACCTTCCTTGTTTTCCTTAAATTGAGGAAAATATTTCAATATTTATTCAGAACATCAATTAGAGCGGCAGGGTGGAGAAATAAAAGAGGTTGATACAGACACTCATCTTTTAGCTTGGATAGATGAGGTACCTTGTTTCACTAAACCAGATGAGTTTTAGAACAACAAGAAGACAACAAACAACATGAGGAGTTCCTGATTGTAAGGTAAATAGTCTGACAATGTGATCTTGGATCAATTAGAAGAGTGTGAAGGTAAACCTATGATGCAACTTACATAGTTGGTTGAGAGTTGTGATGAGGTAATAAATAATCCTCTTTTACCAAACATTCAAGAGGAATGTACTGAAGTTACATTTTGGGATAATCTTAAGTCCTTTGTGTCAAAATTAGATAGCAAACAGTATCAGATTGACCATATTTTTGTAAAATAAATAGAAGTTGAGTCTCATGAGCTAGTTGACTTATTTGATGAACTTCCCTAATTTATGGATGAAAATGAATATATCAAATGCATTCTAACATCTATGCCTAATATTGAACAACTAGATGAGGAAACTCATATATATTCAATACAATATTATGATATAGATGAGAACATTTTTTCAGGCATCATAGAAGTCTTCTGTTCTAACATTAATGATCAGGTAGTATCATATGAGCTAGGAGTATGTGATCAACCTATTCCAGTCAAAGAGGCAAGCATTCCCTCAATTTAATCATGTGAGCTAATTTTTTCAAATCAGGTTGAGATTCCAGGTGAAAACAAGATAGCAGATCTAAATCAAGAAAATAGTAGTATGTGTAGAAAATACATCACTACAAGAGGGTGTCCTATCAGGGATTTAGTTAGTAGAGAGCTAGATAAGGAGACATATGTTACTGTTGTACATAAAAATGAGATTTCAGCCACCGAATAGCAGAATCAGATTGTATTTTCACCTCATAATTGAAGTATACATGATCAGGTTTAGACGGTGGGTGAGTTTGTTTTTGTTCTTCAGAGAATTTTGCAAAATTCTATAAGGTATCTTCTTATGAATTATATCTTATCAGTGGCAAATCACCTTGCAGAACATCCTTTCTTAATCAGAAAGGGGAGTTATTTTACAAAGCCAGTTAATGGGTTTGTTTGACCAGCTTCAATGGATGGTTAGTGTAGGGTAGAGTAGAATTTCATTTCAGTATTTTATTTTCTCAGAAGTGCACATGCACATTTTGTTGGCCATGTCCTAAACATATCAGAATAGTTTCATTTTCAGTTTTGTTTTGCCACTTTAGTTTTCTATCAATTTGAGTTGCAAGAGATTTTTCAAAGATTCAGGCAAGCAAAGACTCATATGCCTAATGGAATTGTAAGGCTACCATTTTTGTTTTGTTTAGTAGGCAAAAATCCCTAAGAGGTTGCCAAAAATGTTACCAAATTGTGCTTGGGAGCCCAATTAGGCTGGGTTGTACGAATTGTTTTCTAATGCATTCAGGAAGCAATTGACTTCAAATGAAGCAAGAAGGAAGAGAATATCAGATCAAGACAGTCAAGAGAGAGGCTTCAGAGTCTATATTTTATCTAACATGTCTGTTCACTATGCAGATACAGGTACCTAAAGACCATATGTCCAAAATATAAAAAAAAAAACTTTTTGGCAGAGTCATAACTCCTCACTACTTAATCAAAATTCAACTTTTCTAGACTCGTTAGAAAAATAAACCAATTATCTAGCTTGAGTTCCAAGTTGCTAAGCCTAATGGTAATGCTACCCGACAGTGGATTGTTTTGATTTTGCTCAGAAGGCTTCCAAAAATTCAATTTACTAAGATGTATAAAATATCGAAGAAATAAAATAAAAATAAAAATTTAAATTTTCTATATTTTCTTGAAAATACCATTCTAGACTTTATCAGAAGTCTTTCAAGAAACACGAAAAATAGGAGAGGAGTTGAACTGATGTGTAGAGTTATGCATGGGAGAGATAAGGTGTTATTTTATTCTTTTCATTCAAATTTGCATGTTTTTACAGCTCAAATAATATAAACAAATAGTAAAGTAATATCATTATAAATTACTTTATTATTTTGTCAAAAGTTGTAAAATCAGGAAAATACAACAAAATGTAACTCATAACAAAGTAATTATCCAAAATTACTTTACTCTTTGCCCACATATTTTGTAGTCCCAAATCATGCAAATTTGGAGAAGTGGAGTTAGCTGAGGACTTTTTGAGCTTTTGCATGACCTTTTGGGTCAATTTTGGAGAGTTTGGTCAACTTTTTGGTCAAACATATAGAGGAGAACAGTTTGGAGCTATTTTTGCTCATTTTGGTATAGTTATAACCCTTATTTTAAGGATTTTCTTATTTGCTCTTTGATCAGTTTTGAGAGCTTATTTTTATAGGTAGTTGAATGTAGTTGACCTTTCTAAGTCTCTTGGAGAGTGTAGATTATATATTGTAAGAAAAACTTAGGTTTTTTGAGTTCTTACCTTTTTTCTCTTTGTACTTTGAAAGAGAAAGAAGGTTTTGTAATTAATTTATTGTAGATTTATAGAGATTACAGTAGGTTACATGTTCTATACTTTATCTTTTTATGCAATTATTCATTTATTTTTCAGCTAAATCAAGTGTCTACCTTTCCATAAATGCAGATTTTGTGAATTTTTCATTGAGATTTTATTGTGTTTAAACATCAAAACCTTTAAAATCATTGTCTCATTTGTACTTTCATGTATTAGATAGAATTGAAAATCATAGGTCTTAGGTTGTACAATTGGAGTAGTTTTCATTTATGTTGTGGAAAACCATTTTCCTTCAAGAAGAAAATCATTTCCTGCCTTCCGTAGAATTATTTTTGTGATTAAACTGCCAAAAGTGGCTTGTGTGGATACATTTTCTGAGATCTATTGTGAGTTAGATTGTTAGTTTAGTTGCATCACCACACTTTTTATTACAGTTTTAATGATTTTAGAAGATCCTTTTTTATCCTTTTCCATCTCAATGTCATAGATCCAATTGAATATTATAAGGGAACCAACCTATAATTTGGAGGCTCAAACTCACCATAGGTCACCCAAAGCCTAAGTTGGATCCCATGTTACACATGATTGTCGAGCTTCACAACTCTGCATAATGGGCGCAATCCTACTCGTCAATAGATTTTTGCACACTCGGTAGGACATTTGAACAAATTTTTAGTACAAAAAGGACTTATTATTGTTGTTGTTTTGGTATGACCAATAGATTTTATAGCCCTTTAGAGGTTTATTTTTCAAGTACCTGGCTACTCTTATTTTCTAGTTTAGTAGATCAGATTTTGTAGTCTATGGAAAAAAAATAGACAAAAGTAGGTGATGTTTTACTTCAAGTAATTCTAGTTTCAGTTTTTTCTAGCTTTTTAATGAGTAAACATGCCTATCTTTCATGGGAACATGTCATATCATCCATCATATCATGAATGTCAAGCAAAGCATGTAGCTGGTTTTAGCCCAAATTTCATATCTTTTCAAGAAAGCCAGCATACTCAATTTGATTACCTCCCACCCACCCCAGCTCAATCTTTGTATTAGCCTACATACGCTCAGATTCAACCCCAAGATTCTGAGAGATTTGAAATTAATGATATCAAAAACACATTGCTAGACTTAATAAAGTAGTTAGTTGAGATCAAAAGACAAGAAGAGTTTGATTTGCAGCAATAGGAGTGAGATTATCAGACCTACCTTCATGAGCAAGAGTTGCAGGCACAAAGAATAGAGTTTGAGAGGGAGATGCTTATAAAAGAGGAGTAGATAAGATTTTGCTCACTCAAATCCATAGGCATGAGATCCAAATAGCTCATTTCATTCTAGATCAACCCTTTCAGGATGAGGTTAGTATGTATCAATTTCCAAGTTTTAAGCATAGTGAGCCTCCTAATCCTCCTAAGGTCAAGATCCCAAATTTTAGAGACCCATTATGATTGTCAGAGATTATGTCGGCACAATCTGAATCTGTTATTCCTCATGACCACCCACTTCAAGAGCCTTCTATCATCTAGGAAAATTAAGAAAATCTCCAAGTTTCCCTCTCAGATGAATCTGATTATCCTATCACTATTTACCTTTATAAGGATGGACCCATTATTTTTGAAGATAGCCCACTTATCAGGAAGAAAGTTGGGAATGTAAATTTAATGTTTGTTGCTATGGAGCATTACCAATTTGAACAACAAAAGATTGCATAGGAGAAGACCTTTCAAGAGGAGTCTTCAAATGCTTTAGCTATTGACCTTCCTTGTTTTGTTGAGATTGATGAAAATGGTTTAATATTTATCTCAGAATATCAATTAGAGCGGCAGGGTGGAGGAATAAAAGAGGTTGATCAAGACACTCATCTTTCATCTTGGATAGATGAGTTACCCTGTTTCATTGAACTAGATGAGGTAAACATACTAATAGCAGTTTCAGGACAACAACAATACATCAAATAGTATGAGGAGTTGTTGATTGAAACCAAACACTCTGAGAATGTGATCTTAGATCAATTAGAAGAGTGTGAATGTAAACCTATTACATAACTTACACAATTGGTTGAGAGCTATGATGAGGTAATAAATAATCCTCTTTTACCAAACATTTAAGAGGAATGTGTTGAAGTTTCATTTTGGGATAATCTTGAGTCCTTTATGTCAAAATTAGATAGCAAACACGATCAAATTGACCATATTTTTATAAAAGACATAGAAGTTGAGTCTCATGAGCTAGTTGACTTATTTGATGAACTTCCTGAATTTATGGATGAAAATGAATAAATGACATGCAATCTAACATCTATGCCTAGTATTGAACAACTAGATGAGGAAACTCATCTATATTCAGTACAAGATTATGAGGTAGATGAGAACATGTTTTTAGGCATCATAGAAGTCTTTTCTTCTAACATTAATGATCAGCTAGTATCATATAAGCCAGCAATATGTGATCAACCTATTTAGGTCAAAGAAGAAAGCATTCCCTCTATTTTTTCATGTGAGGTATTTTTTTAAAATTAGATTGAGATTGCAGGTAAAAATAGGATAGCGGATCTAAATCAAGAAAATAGTAGTATGAGTAGAAAATACATCATTACAAGAGGGTGTCAAATTAGGGATTTAGCTAGTAGAGAGCTAGATAAGGAGACATATGTTAATGTTGTACATAAAGATGAGATTTCAGCCACAAAATAGTAGAATCAAATTGTCTTTTCACCTTGTAATAAAAGTATACATGATCAGGTTCAGATGGTGAGTGAGTTATTTTATCTTCAGAGAATTTTGTAAAATTCTATAAGGTATATTCTTATGAATCATATCTTATCAGTGACAAATAACCTTGCAAAACATCCTTTCTTAATCAGAAAGGGGAGTTATTTTACAAATCCAGTTAATGGGTTTGTTTGACTAGCTTCAATGGCTGGTTAGTGTAGGGTAGAGTAGAATTTCAGTTCATTATTTTGTTTTCCAAGAAGTGCATATGTACATTTTGTTACCCATGTCCTAAACAAGTCAGAATAGTTTCATTTTCAGTTTTGTTTTGCCATTGTAGTTTTCTATCAATTTGAGTTGCAAGTGATTTTTTAAAGATTTAGGCAAGAAAAGACTCATATACCCAATGGAATTTCAAGGCTGCTAGTTCTATTTCATTACCAGGCAAAAACCCCTAAGAGGTCACCAAAAATGTTACCAAATTGTACTTGGTAGCCTAACTAGGCCGGGCTGTAAGAATTGTTTTCTAATGCATTCAGGAAGCAAGTGACTTCAAATGAAGCACAAAGGAAGAGAATATTAGTTCAAGATGGTCAAGAGAGAGGCTTTAGATTTTACATTTTATCTAACATGTTTGTTCACTATGCAGATACAGGTACCTAAAGACCATATATCCAAAATATAAAGGAAAATGTTTTCGCAATGTCATAACTCCTCGCTACTTTATCATAATTCAACATTTTTGGACTCGTTAGAAAGATAAACCAATTATCTAGCTTGAGTTACAGGTTGTTAAGCTTGATGGAAATGCTACTAGGTGGTAAATTGTCTTGATTTCACTTAGAAGGCCTCTGAAAATGCAATTTACTAAGATGTAGAAAATATAAAAAAAGCAAATAAAAATATAATTTTTTTATATTTTCCCAAAATAACCATTCCAGACATTATCAGAAGTCTTTCAAGGCACACAAAATAGGAGAGGAGTTGAACTGAAGTGCAGAGTTATGCATGGGAGAGATAAGGCGTTTTATTCTTTTCATTCAAATTTGTATGTTTTTACAGCTCAAATAATGTAAACAAATAATAAAGTAATATCACTATAAATTACTTTATTATTTTGTCACAAGTTGTAACATTAGGAAAATAGAACAACATGTAACTCATAACAAAATAATTATCCAAAATTACTTTACTCTTTACCCACATCACTTGCAGTCCCAAATCATGCAAATTTGGAGAAGTGGAGTTAGCTAAGGACTTTTTGAGCTTTTGCATGACCTTTTGGGTCAATTTTGGAGAGTTTAGTCAACTTTTTGGTTAAACATATAGAGGAGAATAGTTTGGAGCTATTTTTTGCTCATTTTGGGATAGTTATAACCCTTATTTTTAAGGATTTTCTTGTTTCCTCGTGGATCAGTTTTGAGAGCTTATTTTTAGAGGCAGTTGACTACAGTTGACCTTTCTAGGTCTCTTGAAGAGAGTAGATTATATATTGTAAGAAAAACTTAGGTTTGTCAAGTTCTTTCTTTTTTTGCTCTTTACACTTTGAAAGAGAAAGAAGGTTTTGTAACTCATTTGTTGTAGATTTATAGAGATTACAATAGGTTACATGTTCTATACTTTGTCTTTTTATGCAGTTATTCATTTACTTTTTAGTTGAATCAAGTGTCTATCTTTCCATAAATGTAGATTTTGTGAATGATTTGATGAGATTTTATTGTGTTTAAACATCAGAACCTTCAAAATCATTGTCTCATTTGTACTTTCATGTATTAGATAGCATTGAAAATCATAGGTCTTAGGCTGTTTAATTGGAGTAGTTTTCTTTTATGTTGTGCAAAACCATTTTCCTTCAAGAAGAAAATCATTTCCAACCTTCCTTAGAATTATTTTTGTGATCAAATTGCTAAAAGTGGTTTGTGTGGATAGATTTTTTGAGATCTATTGTGAGTTAGATTGTTAGTTTAGGTGCATCACCATGCTTTTTATTACAATTTTAGGGCTTGTAGAAGATCCTTTTTACCCTTTTCCATCTCAAAGTCATAGATCCAATTGGATATTATAAGGGAACCAGCCTATAATTTTGAGGCTTAAACTCACCATAGGTCACCCACAACCTAAGTTTGAGCCCATGTTACACACGATTGTCTAGCTTCACAGCTCTGCATAACGGTTGCAATCATACTCGTCAACAATTTTTGGCATGCCCAGTGGGACATTTGAACTAATTTTTAGATCAAAAAGGACTTATTATTGTTGTTATTTTTTGGTATGACCAGCAAATTTTATAGCCTTTTAGAGGTTTATTTTTCAAGTACCTGGCAACTCTTATTTTCTAGTTTTAGTTTTTTCCAACTTTTGAATGAGTAAATATGTCTATCTTTCATGGAAACATGTCATATCATCCATCATATTGTGAATATCAAGTAGAGCATGTAGCTAGTTTTAGTCCAAATTTTATAGCTTTTCAAGTAAGCAAAAATACTCAATATGATTACCAGCCACCCACCCCTGCTCAATCTCTATATTAGCCTACATATGCTCAGATTCAACCACAATAATCTGATAGATTTGAATTTAATGATATCAAAAACACATTGCTAGACTTAAAAAAGTAGTTGGATAAGATCAAAAGATAAGAAGAGTTTGATTTGTAGCAATAGGAGTCAATTTATTAGGCCTACCTTCATCAGGAAGAGTTGGAGGCACAAATAATAGAGTTTGAGAGGGAGATGCTTGCAAAAGAGAAGCAAATGAGATTTTGCTCCCTCAAATGCATAGGCATGAGATCCAAATAGCTCATTTCATTCTAGATTAGCCCTTTTAGGATGAGGTAAGTGTGTATCAAATTCCAAGTTTTAAGCATAGTGAGCCTCCTAATCCTCCTACGGTCAAGATCCCAAATTTTAGAGACCTGTTATGATTGTCAGAGATTATGTCGGCACAATCTAAATCTGTTATTCCTCATCACCAAACACTTCAAGAGCTTTTTATCATCTAGAAAACTCGAGAAAATCTCAAGGTTTCCCTATCAGATGAACCTGATTATCCTATCACTATTTGCCCTTATAAGGATGGACTCATTATCTTTCAAGATAGTCCACTCATCAGGAAGAAAGATGGGAATTTAAATTTAATGCGTGCAGCTATGGAGCATCACTGATTAGAACAACAAAAGATTACATAGGAGAAGACCTTTCAAGAGGAGGCTTGCAATGCTTTAGCTAATGAACTTCCTTGTTTTGTTGAAATCGAGGAAAATGTTTCAATATTTATTTTAGAAGATCAATTCAAGCTGTTGGGTGGAGAAATAAGAGGTTAATAAAGACACACATCTTTCATCTTGGATTGTTGAGTTACCCTGTTTCACTGAACCAAATAAGGTAAACATACCAATAGCAATTTTAGAACAACAAGAACACATCAAACAATATAAGGAGTTGGTGATTGAAGCTAAACAGTCTGACAATGTGATCTTGGATGAATTAGAAGATTGTGAAGGTAAACCTATCATGCAACTTACACAGTTGGTTGAGAGCTGTGATGAGGTAATAAATAATCCTCTTTTAGCAAACATTCAAGAGGAATGTGTTGAAGATTCATTTTATGGTAATCTTGAGTCCTTTCTGTCAAAATTAGATAGCAAACAAGATCAGATTTACCACATTTTTCTAAAAGAAATAGAAGTTGAGACTCATGAGCTAGCTAACGTATTTGATGAACTTCTTGAATTTATGGATGAAAATGAGTATATCACATGCATTCTAACATCTATGCCTAGTATTGAACAACTGGATGAGGAAACTCTTCTATATTTAGTACAAGATTATGAGTTAGATGAGAACATGTTTTTAGGCATCATAGAAGCCTTTTGTTCTAACACTAATGATAAGCTAGTATCATGTGAGACAACATTCCCTCGATTTATTCATGTGAGCTAATTTTTTCAAATTAGGTTGAGATTGTAGGTGAAAACATGATAGAAGATCTAAATCAAGAAAATAGTAGTACGAGCAGAAAATACATCATTACAAGAGGGTGTCCAATCAGGGATTTAGCTAGCATAGAGCTAGATAAGGAGACATATGTTACTATTCTACATAAAGATGAGATTTCAGACATGGAACAACATAATCAGATTGTCTTTTCACCTCATAATAGAAGTATACATGATCAGGTTCAAATGGTGAGTGAGTTTGTTTTCGTTCTTTAGAGAATTTTGCAAAATTTTATGAGGTATATTCTTGTGGATCATATCTTATCAATGGCAAATCACCTTGCCGAACATCCTTTCTTAATCAGAAAGGGGAGTTGTTTTACAAAGCTAGTTAATGGGTTTGTTTGATCAGCTTTAATGGCTGGTTAGTGTAGGGTAGAGTAGAATTTCATTTCAATATTTTTTTTTCCAAGAAGTGCACATGCACATTCTGTTGGCCATGTCCTAAATAGGTCAGAATAGTTTCATTTTTAGTTTTGTTTTGCTATTGTAATTTTTTATCAATTTGAGTTGCAAGAGATTTTTTCAAAGATTCAGAAAAGAAAAGACTCATATGCCCAATGGAATTGCAAGGCTACTAGTTCTATTTTGTTTAGCAGGAAAAAACCCATAAGAAGTCACCAAAAATGTTACCAAATTGTGCTTGACAACCCAATTAGGTTGGGCTGTAAGAATTGTTTTCTGATGCATTCAAGAAGCAAGTGACTTCAAATGAAGCAAGAAGGAAGATAATATCAGATCAAGACAGTCAAGAGAGATGCTTCAGAGTGTACATTTTATCTAACATGTTTGTTCACTATGCATATACAGGTACCTGAAGACCATATATCCAAAATATAATTTTTTTTTTGGCAGAGTCATAACTCCTCCCTACTTTATCAGAATTCAACATTTTTGGACTCATTAGAAAGATAAACCAATTATCTAACTCAAGTTCCAGGTTACTAAGACTAATGGAAATTCTACTTGGTGGTGAGATTGTCTTTATTTCACTCAGAAGGCCTTCGAAAATGCAATTTACTACAATGTAGAAAATATTAAAAAAATAAAAATAAAAATTTAAAGTTTTGACATTTTCCCAAAAATACTATTCTGGACTTTATCTGAAGTCTTTCAAGGCACACAAAAATAGGAGAGTAGTTGAACTAAAGTGCAAAGTTATGCATGGGAGAGATAAGTTGTTTTATTCTTTTCATTCAAATTTATATGTTTTTACAGCTCATATAATGTAAACAAATAATAAAGTAATATCATTATAAATTACTTTATTATTTTGTCACAAGTTGTAAAATCAGGAAAATAGAACAAAATGTAACTCATAACAAACTAATTGTCCAAAATTACTTTACTCTTTGCCCACATCACTTCTAGTCCCAAGTCATGCAAATTTGGAGAAGTGGAGTTAGTTGAGGACTTTTTGTACTTTTGCATGACCTTTTCAGTCAATTTTGGAGAGTTTGGTCAACTTTTTAGTCAAACATATAGAGGAGAACATTTTGGATCTATTTTTGCTCATTTTGGGACAGTTATAACCCTTATTTTTAGGGATTTTCTTGTTTGCTTATGGATCAGTTTTGAGAGCTTATTTTTAGAGGCAGTTGACTGCAGTTGACCTTTCTAGGTCTCTTAGAGAGAGCATATTATATATTGTAAGAAAAACTTAGGTTTTTCAAGTTCTTTCCTTTTTCGTTCTTTACACTTTGAAAGAGAAAAAAGGTTTTGTAACTCATTTATTGTAGATTTATAGAGATTATAGCAGGTTACATGTTCTATACTTTGTCTTTTTACGCAATTATTCCTTTATTTTTTAGCTGAATCAAGTGTCTGCCTTTCCATAAATGCATATTTTGCGAATGATTTGATGAGATTTTATTGTGTTTAAACATTAGAACCTTTAAAATCATTATCTCATTTGTACTTTCATGTATTAGATAACGTTGAAAATCACAGGTCTTAGGTTATGCAATTGGAGTAGTTTTCTTTTATGTTGTAAAAAACAATTTTCCTTCAAGAAGAAAATTATTTCAAGCCTTCCTTAGAATTATTTTTGTGATCAAATTACCAAAGGTGGTTTGTGTGGATAGATTTTCTAAGATCTATTGTGAGTTAGATTTTCATTTTAAGTACATCACCACACTTTTTTATTACACTTTTAGTGCTTTTAGTAGATCATTTTTACGCTTTTCCATCTCAAAGTCATCGATCCAATTGAATATTATAAGGGAACTAGCCTATAATCTGGAGGCTCAAGCTCACCATAGGTCACCCACAGCCTAAGTTTGATCCCATCTTACACACAATTGTCAAGCTCCACAGCTTTGCATAAAAAGTGTAATCCTACTTGTCAATAGTTTTTGGCATGCCCGATGGGACATTTGAACTAATTTTCAGTTCAAAAAGGACTTATTATTGTTGTTGTTTTGGTATGACCAATAGATTTTATAGCCTTTTAGAGGTTTATTTTTCAAGTACCTGGCGACTCTTATTTTCTAGTTTAGTAGATAAGATTTTGTAGTCTATGGAAAAAATATTAGACAGAATCAGGTGCTATTTTATTTGAAGGAATTCTAGTTTCAGTTTTATCCATATTTTAAATGAGTAAACATGTCTATCTTTCATGGGAACATGTCATATCATCCATCATATCACGAATATCAAGCAGAGCATGCAGCTAGTTTTAGGCCAAATTTCATAACTTTTCAAGAAAGCCAGCATACTCAATATGATTACCACCCACCCACCCATGCTCAATCTCTGTATCAACCTACATATGCTCATATTCAACCCCAAGATTCTGATAGTTTAGAATTTAATGATATCAAAAACACATTGCTAGACTTAAAAAAGCAGTTGGATGAGATCAAAAGATAAGAAGAGTTTGATTTGCAGCAATAGGAGTTAGATTATAAGGCCTACCTTCATGAGCAGAAGTTGGAGTCACAATGAATAGAGTTTGAGAGGGAGATACTTGCAAAAGAGGAGTAGATGAGATTTTGCTCGCTCAAATGCATAGGCATGAGATCCAAACAACTCATTTCATTCCAGATCAGCCCTTTCAGGATGAGATTAGTATGTAGCAAATTCCAAGTTTTAAGCACAGTGAGCCTCCTAATCCTCCTCAGGTCAAGATTCCAAATTTTAGAGACCCGTTATGATTGTAAGAGCTTATGTGGGCACAATCTGAATCTTTTATTCCTAATGACCAGCCACTTCAAGAGCCTTTTATTGTCTAGGAAACTAAAGAAAAACTCCAAGTTTCCTTATTAGATGAATCTGATTTTCCTATCATTATTTGCCTTTATAAGAATGGACCCATTATCTTTGAAGATAGCCCACTCATCAGGAAGAAAGATGGGAATGTAAATTTAATGCGTGCAACTATGGACCATTACCGACTAGAACAACAAAAGATTGCATAGGAGAAGACCTTTCAAGAGGAGTCTTCCAATGCTTTAGCTAATGACCATCCTTGTTTTGTTGAAATTGAGGTAAATGTTTCAATATTTATCCCAGAAGATCAAATAGAGCGGCAGCATGGAGATATAATAAAGGTTGATCAAGAAACTCATCTTTCATCTTGGATAGATGAGTTACCCTATTTCACTAAACCAAATGAGGTAAACATACCAATAGGAGTTTCAGAACAACAAGAATACATCAAATAGTATGAGGAGTTGTTGACTGAATCTAAATAGTCTAACAATTTGATCTTGGATAAATTAGAAGAGTGTGAAGGTAAACCAATCATGCAACTTAGATAGTTGGTTGAGAGCTGTGATGAGGTAATAAATAATCATCTTTTACCAAACATTCAAGAGGAATGTGCTGAAGTTTCATTTTGGGATAATCTTGAGTCTTTTGTGTCAAAATTAGATAGCAAACAAGATCAGATTGGCCATATTTTTCTAAAAGAAATAGAAGTTGAGTCTCATGAGCTAGCTGACTTATTTGATGAACTTCCTAAATTTATGGATGAAAATGAATATATCACATACATTCTAACATCTATGCCTAGTATTGAACAACTGGATGAGGAAACTCATCTATATTCAGTACAAGATTATGAGTTAGATGGGAACATGTTTGTAGGAATCATAGAAGTCTTTTGTTCTAACATTAATGATCAACTAGTATCATATAAGCCAGCAGTATGTGATCAGCCTATTTAGATCAAAGAGGCAAGTATTCCCTCGATTTATTCATGTGACCTAATTTTTTCAAATCAGGTTGAGATTGAAGGTGAAAATAGGATAACGATTCTAAATTAAGAAAATAGCAGTATGAGCAGAAAATACATCATTACAAGAGGGTGTCCAATTAGGGATTTAGCTAGTAGAGAGCTAGATAAGCAGACATATGTTACTGTTATACATAAAGATGAGATTTCAGCCACAGAATAGCAGAATCAGATTGTCTTTTCACCTCATAATAGAAGTATACATGATCAGGTTCAGATGGTGAGTGAGTTTTTTTGTTCTTTAGAGAATTTTACAAATTTCTATAAGGTATATTCTTATGAATCATATCTTATCAGTGGTAAATCACCTTATAGAACATCTTTTCTTAATCAGAAAGGGGGGTAGTATTGGGTAGCATAGAATTTCAGTTCAGTATTTTGTTTTCCAAGAAGTGCACATGTCCTAAATAGGTTGAAATAGTTTTATTTTTAGTTTTGATTTGTTGTTGTAGATTTCTATTAGTTTGAGTTGCAAGAGATTTTTCCAAGAGTTAGGCAAGAAAAGACTTAGATGCCCAATGCAATTGCAAGGATACTCGTTCTTTTTTTTTTAGTAGGCAAAAACCTTAAGAGGATACCAAAAATGTGTGCTTGGCAGCCCAATTAGGCTGAGCTGTAAGAATTGCTTTCTAATGCATTCAGGAAGCAAGTGACTTCATATGAAGTAGGAAGGAAGAGAATATCAGATCAAGACAGTCAAGAGAGAGGCTTCAGAGTCTACATTTTATCTAAGATGTTTGTTCACTGTGCAAATATAGGTACCTGAAGACCATGTATCCAAAAAATTAATAAAAAACTTTTTGGTAGGGTCATAACTCCTCGCTATATTATCAGAATTCAACATTTTTGGACTCATTAGAAAGATAAACAAATTATCTAGCTTCAGTTCCAGGTTGCTAAGCCTAATATAAACACTACCCAATGGTGGGATTGTCCTGATTTTGCTGAGAAGGCATCCAAAAATGCAATTTACTAAGATGTAGAAAATATCAAAAACATAAGAATTTAAATTTTTTATATTTTCCCAAAAATACCATTCTAGACTTTATCAGAAGTCTTTCAAGGCACACAAAATAGGAGAGGAGTTGAACTAAAGTGTAGAGTTATGCATGGGAGAGATAAAGTGTTATTTTATTCTTTTCATTCAAATTTGCATGTTTTTACAACTCAAATAATGTAAACAAATAATAAAGTAATATCCTTATAAATTACATTATTATTTTCTCACAAGTTGTAAAATTAGAAAAATACAACAAAATATAACTCATAACAAAGTAATTATCTAAAATTACTTTACTCTTTGCGCACATCACTTCCAGTCCCAAATCATGCAAATTTGGAGAAGTGGAGTTAGTTGAGGACTTTTTGAGCTTTTGCATTACCTTTTGGGTCAATTTTGGAGAGTTTGGTCAACTTTTTGGTCAACCATATAGAGGAGAATAATTTGGAGCTATTTTTACTCATTTTGGGATAATTATAACCCTTATTTTTAGGGATTTTCTTGTTTGCTCATGGATTAGTTTTGAAAGCTTATTTTTAGAGACAGTTGACTGTAGTTGACCTTTCTAGGTCACTTGGAGAGAGAAAATTATATATTGTAAGAAAAAATTAGGTTTTTTGAGTTCTTGCCTTTATTTCTCTTTACACTTTACAAGAGAAAGAAGGTTTTCTAACTCATTTATTGTAGATTTATAGAGATTACAATAGGTTACAGGTTCTATACTTTGTCTTTTTATGCAATTATTCTTTTATTTTTCAGCTGAATCAAGTGTCTACCTTTGCATAAATACAGATTTTTTGAATGCTTTGATGAGATTTTATTGTGTTTAAACATTAGAACCTTTAAAATCATTGTCTCATTTCTACTTTCATGCATTAGATAGCATTGAAAATCCCAAGTCTTAGGCTGTGCAATTGGAGTAGTTTTCTTTTATGTTATGGAAAACCATTTTCCTTCAAGAAGAAAATCATTTCTAGCCTTCGAATTATTTTTGTGTGGATATATTTTCTGAGATCTATTGTGAGTTAGATTGTCAGTTTAGGTGCATCACCACACTTTTTATTACAATTTTAGTGCTTTTAGAAGATCCTTTTTACCCTTTTCCATCTCAAAGTCATAGATTCAATTGAATATTATAAGGGAACCAGCCTATAATCTGGAGGCTACGGCTCACCATAGGTAACCCACAACCTAAGTTTGATCCCATGTTACACATGATTGTCAAGCTTCATAGCTCTGCATAATGGGTTCAATCCTACCTATTAATAGTTTTTGGCATGCCCAGTGGGACATTTGACCTAATTTTTAGTTTAAAAAAGACTTATTGTTGTTATTGTTTTCGTATGACCAATAGATTTTACAAGCTTTTAAAAGTTTTTTTTTCAAGTACCTGGCGACTCTTATTTCTTGGTTTAATAGATCAGATTTTGAAGTCTATGGAAAAATAATCAGACAAAATTAGGTGTTATTATATTTGAAATAATTCTAGTTTTAAGTTTTTCCAACTTTTGAATGTGTAAACATGTCTATCTTTCATGGGAACATGTCATATCATCCATCATATCAAGAATATAAACCAGAGCATGCAGCTGGTTTTAGCCCAAACTTTATAGCTTTTTAGGAAAACTAGCATACTCAATATGATTACCACCCACCCACCCCTGCTCTATCTCTGTATCAACCTATAAATGCTCAAATTTAACCGCAAGATTCTAATAGATTTGAATTTACTGATATCAAAAACACATTACTAGACTTAAAAATGTAGTTGGATGAGCTCAAAAGACAAGAAGAGTTTGATTTGTAGCAACATGAGTCAGATTACAGGCCTACCTTCATGAGTAGAAGTTGGAAGCACAAAAAATAGAGTTTGAGAGGGAGATGCTTATAAAAGAGGAGTAGATGAGATTTTGCTCACTCAAATGCATAGACATGAGATCCAAAAAACTCATTTCATTCCAGGTCAGCCCTTTCAGGATGAGGTTAGTATGTATCAAATTCTAAGTTTTAAGCATAGTGAGCCTCCTAATCCTCCTAAGGTCAAGATCCCTAATTTTAGAGAAGCATTATGATTGTCAGAGCTTATGTCAACACAATCTGAATCTGTTATTCCTCATAACCAGCCACTTCAAGAGATTTTTATCATCTAGAAAACTTAGGAAAATCTCCATGTTTCGCTATCAGATGAATCTTATTATCCTATTACTATTTGCCTTTATAAGGATGGACCCATTATCTTTCAAGATAGCCCACTCATCAGCAAGAAACCTGAGAATGTAAATTTAATGCATGCATCTATGGAGCATTACTGAATAGAACAAAAAAATATTACATAGGAGAAGACCTTTCAAGAGGAGTCTTCCAATGCTTTAGCTAATGACCTTCCTTGTTTTGTTGAAATTGAGGAAACTGTTTGAATATTTATCTTAGAAGATCAATTAGAGTGGTAGGGTGAAGAAAAAAAAGATGTTGATAAAGACACTCATCTTTCAGCTTGGATAGATGAGTTACCCTGTTTCACTGAATCAGATGAGCTAAACATACCAATAGCAGTTTTAGAAGACCAAGAAGACATCAAACAGCATGAGGAGTTGTTGATTGAAGCTAAAAAGTCTGAAGGTAAACCTATCATGCAACTTACATGTTTGGTTGAGAGTTGTGATGAGGTAATACATTATCCTCTTTTACCAAACATTCAAGACGAATGAGCTAAAGTTTCATTTTGGGATAATCTTGAGTCCTTTGTGTCAAAATTACATTGACCATATTTTTCTAAAAGAAATAGAAGTTGAGTCTCATGAGCTAGCTGACTTATTTGTTGAACTTCCTAAATTTATGCATGAAAATGAATACATCACATGCATTCTAACATCTATGCCTAGTATTGAACATATCGATGAGGAAACTCATCTAGATTCAGTACAAGATTATGAGATAGATGAGAACATGTTTTTAGGCATCATAGAAGTCTTTTGTTCTAACATTAGGGATTAGCTGGTATCATATGAGCCAACAGTATGTGATCAACCTCTTTAGGTCAAAGAGTCAAGCATTCCCTCGATTTATTCATGTGGGCTAATTTTTTCAAAACATGTTGAGATTGCAGGTGAAAATAGGATAGCGGATCTAAATTAAGAAAATAGTACTATGAGAAGAAAATACATCATTACAAGATGATGCAGAGGCATCCACACTATAACCTTCGCATATAGCATGGATGTCTGCAGACCAACCTCATCATCATCAGCTTCGCCATCATCATCATATTTCCTAAAACCACCAACAGCATCATCATATTCCGCGTTACATAGTCAGCATCATCATATTTCGGACGATCACAATCATCCTCCTGCCGACTACTGTTCACCTCCTCCGCCTTCCTTCTAACATCATCATCATGATGTTCAGCAGGCGCAAACATCCTCCGGTCGCACTGTTCATCGGGCGCCGAACTCCATCGGCATCATCATGACCTTCAACACTCTCTTCGTCAGCAGGATAACCAATATCCGGTTGCCCCAAAGATCCTGATGACGATCACCTTCAGCACCTTCCCTTCGATGCTCCGCTAGCCGACGACACAAACAACAGCATCATGATCTACTTTATCCGGTCCTCTCGAAATCTCTTGATGATGCTTCACACTTTCTGCCGATGCCAATACTTAACCACTTAACAACGGCAGGATAAACTCGCATAAGGGGAGATATCCCAATATCCTGCTGACGATGACGTCATATCCTGATGACGATGACGTCACCCAATATCCTGATGACCTCTTCAACACTTAGTCAAAAAACACGAACTTTCTCTCCCGCATCTACTCGCGATACGCGGATGTTGGGCACTCCCGATAGATGATCCTGATGCCAATACATGCACTTAGTCTATGTCCGACCTAAAACATCCTGATGCACTCGCAACATGAAAACTCCAACAGTTTCATGACCTGATCTTCTACCTGATGCCGATGCACTCCTCCTCGGCTCCTCCAGATGATGATCACCCCGACGACGCACTTGCGCTTCATGCAATCAAAAACATCATGCTCTCCTTCACTTATCCGGATGACGATGTCTAACCCGACTGCAGGATATTTGTAGAAATATCCTGATGATGCCGTCTTGACCAATTTCCAGCCTTAGCGAAATTTCACTTCGCCGATCCTCCAGGGATGACCCGATCCACTCTCAGGGTGATCTTCCAACTCCAAACTTATCAACTCGACCTAGCACATGAGGATGCTAGGCTTCTCAACATCTGTTGACCGCGATCCTGCACACCTGCATGCGAACAGAAAACAAACTAATATCTACCCTACTGTACATTGCCATTCCACCGATCAGATGAGTCAACCGGTGGAATGGATCAGGAAATCCATGAAACCACTCAAACCAGCAGATCGATTACACCAAGGAGATCAAACAGGAAACGAAACAGGATCTTTATTGATTTCACAAGATGCAATACAATATGATGTTCCTCACTCTCAGTCTCACTCTCTGCAACCTAGCTCGATCGATGATATCATCTGTATATCCAATATCAAACGATCTCATGCTTATAAAGATTTCCCTACGAGTACTACTGACCCGACTCCAAGCGGCTGGGAACTCTCCAAGCGGCTGGGAGATCCCACCGAACACGCATCATGACAACTGTCTTAACAAACTAACTAAAAATAGCAAAGCCTGGTCAGCATGATCTTATCATGATCAGCGTGACATTATTACATGCATTTGGTCTAACAGACCTTCTTGGAAACACAAACAAGACCTAAACTACTAACTGCCTTATCAAGGCCAGCTGTCAGGTAGGTGCTCCTGCACCATACTCCCCAAAAGAAAAGAACTCATGTCCCATGAGTTTAGTATGTGGAAGTCCCCCACCTTTACACTTTGCCTTGTCAATAGTCTGACCTGCTCCAGCTTTATCTGCTGCTGTCTCTTGGCTTCTCCAAGACTCCTGAACTGTAACTTGCTTCCTGGCAAGTAAATCCTCATGCCTGTTGATGTAGGCCTTTTCCTCACATACCCTGTGTTTGTCAGGTTGTCTGACCAGAACCTCTGTCTGAACTGCCTCTTGAACTTCTGAAATGTTCAATCCCATCTTTCTTTCAATCTTTATAGGACAAGCAATAGTCCCAACTATGACAACATCCTTGTCATTCTTCTGAACGGATGGTTGGTTGCACCCCTGTTTCTGAACCTGCTGCTGACCTCTGTCAGTCACAACTGAAACTGTCTTCAGCTTGTTGTCTGTAACAACTCCTTTCCCTGCAGTGTCCTGAACTGCCTTTATGCCTGCTCCTCTAGGCATCTGCACATACTCCTTCTTTCCCATTAAAATGATTTGAGCTGCCTTCTGTACTGCAGCCTTTGCCTGCAATGGCATCAACTTAATAATCTTTCCATCCTTCTTGATGGTGTAGGTATTAGCATACCCATCATATAGTACCTTTCTGTCAAATTGCCATGGTCTACCTAGCAGTAGGTGACAACATTCCATAGGCAATATATCACACAAAATTCTATCCTGATATGGTCCAATCTGGAAATCCACATATGCCTGTTCAGAGACAAAAAGTGATTGACTATCACTCACCCAAGATGTCTTGTAAGGGTGTGGATGTGGAATCCTTTCCAACTGCAGTTTATCCACCATTTCCTGAGATACCATGTTGTCTGTTGAACCAGTGTCAATGACAACCTTACATACCTTACCTTTGCTCTTGCATGTGGTCTTGAAAAGAGCTCTTCTTTGCATCAGGTCCTTTGATGCCTGCAAACTCATTCTCCTTAGCATCAATGATTCTCCACTCTCTGGATATCCATAATTCTCAGGACCTTTGTTTGAACTCTGTGCACTTTCTTCTACTTTCTCTTCTTGCACAAGTTGTACTCTCTTGTCACTTGTTCTATCATTTCTGGATGATGAACCCTTGTTTTCTGGACATTTGAAAGATGGATGACCAAACTCTCCACAGGTGTAACATTTTCCTGAAAATGTAGTAGAACCTCTACCACCTCCAAATCTTCCTCTATTACCTTTCCATCCACCTCTGAAATCAGACTGTCCCTGTCCTTTACCAGTGTCTTCTTGACCCTCATTGATTTGCTTTTGTGCAGGGGTTGTTCCTCTTCCCCTCTGGTTTCCTCTTCCTCTCATGGACTTCTCATGTCCTCTATTCATCTTTTCTTCAATCCTGATTGCCATTTGATAACAATCCTCCACATTCTTAGGGTTAGCTAAAACTAACTCATCCTGTATGTTAAATCTCAAACCAGCCAAGTACCTAGCCACCTTTTCTACCTCATTCTCATGATGACCAGATATCATACTTAACAGATAAAATTCCTCAGTATATGCTTTCACATCCCTGTCTTTCTGCTTTAAAAATTGCAGCTTCTTAAACATCTGGATTTCATAATCCCTTGGCAAGAATTTACCCTTGATCCTTGCTACCATCTTATCCCATGAAGTGATCTTTGACTTCCCTTGTTTCCTTCTCTCAGATTGTATATAATCCCACCATACCAAAGCATGACCTCCTAACTTGGTCTTTGCAATCTTTACTTTCTGATCCTCAGCAACATCTTCACATTCAAAGTGATTATCAAGTGCAGCAATCCAATCTAACAACTCATCTTCATTCAAAATTCCAGTATACTTGGTAACATCAACCTTTACCTTAGGTTTTTCACTCTGCACTGCCTTTAACAGTTTTGCCAATCTCTGGTCTTCAGCATCCAGATCTTCAGCTACCTCTTCATACTCTTCAACAGTATCTTCATCTTCTTCAGACTCACTGTCTTCCACTTCCCTCTTTTTGTTCTTTTCCAGGGCTGTCAGCCTGGCCTGAAGTGCTTCAGCAAGCTCCTTCATCTTCCTCATCTCTCTAGCATGTTTCTCCTTCATCTCCTACAGTTCCCTTGCAGTACCATTACCTTTCGGAGGCATTTTGTCAACCTCTCAATCAACACGCAACACACAATTCAACTCTACCTCTGCCCTTTCGGTGACAGAATCAACACACAACAGCCCAGACCTTTTGCTGAGCTCTGATACCACTATGATGCAGAGGCATCCACACTATAACCTTCGCATATAGCATGGATGTCTGCAGACCAACCTCATCATCATCATCTTCGCCATCATCATCATATTTCCTAAAACCACCAATAGCATCATCATATTCCGCGTTACACAGTCAGCATCATCATATTTCGGACGATCACAATCATCCTCCTGCCGACTACTGTTCACCTCCTCCGCCTTCCTTCTAACATCATCATCATGATGTTCAGCGGGCGCAAACATCCTCCGGTCGCACTGTTCATCGGGCGCCGAACTCCATCGGCATCATCATGACCTTCAACACTCTCTTCGTCAGCAGGATAACCAATATCCGGTTGCCCCAAAGATCCTGATGACGATCACCTTCAGCACCTTCCCTTCGATGCTCTGCTAGCCGACGACACAAACAACAGCATCATGATCTACTTTATCCGGTCCTCTCGAAATCTCTTGATGATGCTTCACACTTTCTGCCGATGCCGATACTTAACCACTTAACAACGGTAGGATAAACTCGCATAAGGGGAGATATCTCAATATCCTGCTGACGATGACGTCATATCCTGATGACGATGACGTCACCCAATATCCTGATGACCTCTTCAACACTTAGTCAAAAAACACGAACTTTCTCTCCCGCATCTACTCGCGATACGCGGATGTTGGGCACTCCCGATAGATGATCCTGATGCCGATACATGCACTTAGTCTATGTCCGACCTAAAACATCCTGATGCACTCGCAACATGAAAACTCCAACAGTTTCATGACCCGATCTTCTACCTGATGCCGATGCACTCCTCCTCGGCTCCTCCAGATGATGATCACCCCGACGACGCACTTGCGCTTCATGCAATCAAAAACATCATGCTCTCCTTCACTTATCCAGATGACGATGTCTAACCCGACTGCAGGATATTTGCAGAAATATCCTGATGATGCCGTCTTGACCAATTTCCAGCCTTAGCGAAATTTCACTTCGCCGATCCTCCAGGGATGACCCGATCCACTCTCAGGGTGATCTTCCAACTCCAAACTTATCAACTCGACCTAGCACATGAGGATGCTAGGCTTCTCAACATCTGTCGACCGTGATCCTGCACACCTGCATGCGAACAGAAAACAAACTAATATCTACCCTACTGTACATTGCCATTCCACCGATCAGATGAGTCAACCGGTGGAATGGATCAGGAAATCCATGAAACCACTCAAACCAGCAGATCGATTACACCAAGGAGATCAAACAGGAAACGAAACAGGATCTTTATTGATTTCACAAGATGCAATACAATATGATGTTCCTCACTCTCAGTCTCACTCTCTGCAACCTAGCTCGATCGATGATATCTGTCTGTATATCCAATATCAAACGATCTCATGCTTATAAAGATTTCCCTACGAGTACTACTGACCCGACTCCAAGCGGCTGGGAACTCTCCAAGCGGCTGGGAGATCCCACCGAACACGCATCATGACAACTGTCTTAACAAACTAACTAAAAATAGCAAAGCCTGGTCAGCATGATCTTATCATGATCAGCGTGACATTATTACATGCATTTGGTCTAACAGACCTTCTTGGAAACACAAACAAGACCTAAACTACTAACTGCCTTATCAAGGCCAGCTGTCAGGTAGGTGCTCCTGCACCACAAGAGGGTGTCCAATCAGGGATTTAGCTAGCAGAGAGCTAGATAAGGAGACATATGTTACTGTTGTACATAAAGATGAGATTTCAGCCACATAATAGCAGAATCAGATTGTCTTTTCACCTTGTAATAGAAGTATACATGATCAAGTTTAGATGATGAATGAGTTTATTTTTGTTCTTCAAAGAATTTTGCAAAATTCTAAAAGGTATATTCTTATGAATTACATCTTATCAGTGGCAAATTACGTTGCATAACATCCTTTCTTAATTAGAAAAAGGAGCTATTTTACAAAGCCAGTTAATTGGTTTGTTTGACCAGCTTCAATGGCTAGTTAGTGTAGGGTAGAGTAGAAATTTAGTTTAATATTTTTTTTCCAAGATGTGCACATGTACATTTTGTTGGCCATGTCATAAACAGGTCAGAATAGTTTCATTTTTAGTTTAGTTTTGTTGCTGTAATTTTCTATCAGTTTGAGTTGCAAGAGATTTTTCAAATATTTAGTCAAGGAAAGACTCATATGCCCAATGGAATTGGAAGGCTACTTGTTCTATTTTTTTTAACAGACAAAAACCCCTAAGAGGTTGCCAAAAATGTTACCAAATTGTGCTTGGTAGCCCAATTAGGCTGGGCTGTAAGAATTGTTTTCTAATACATTCAGGAAGTGACTTCAAATGAAGCAGGAAGGAAGAGAATATCAGATCAAGACAGTCAAGAGAGAGGCTTTAGATTCTACATTTTATCTAACATGTTTGTTCACAGTGCAGATACAAGTACCTGAAGACCATATACCCAAAATATTAAAAAAAAATATTTTGGCAGGGTCATAACTCCTCGCTACTTTATCAGAATTCAACGGTTTTGGACTTGTTAGAAAGATAAACCAATTATCTAGCTTGAGTTCTAGGTTGCTAAGCCTAATGGAAATGCTAGATGAATTGTCTTGATTTTGCTCAGAAGGCATCCAAAAATGCACTTTACTAAGATGTAGAAAATATCAAGAAAAATAAAATAAAAATTTAAAATTTTGATATTTTCCAAAAAATACCATTCTAGACTTTATCAAAAGTCTTTCAAGGCACACGAAAATAGGAGAGGACTTGAACTGAAGTGCAGAGTTATGCATGGGAGAGATAAGGTGTTGTTTTAATCTTTTTATTCAAATTTGCACATTTTTATAACTCAAATAATGTAAACAAATAATAAAGTATTATCAAATGTTATAAATTACTTCATTATTTTGTCACAAGTTGTAAAATCAGGAAAATAGAACAAAATGTAACTCATAAGAAAGTAATTGTCCAAAATTACTTTACTCTTTGCTCACATCACTTGCAGTCCCAAAACATGCAAACTTGGAGAAGTAGAGTTAGCTGAGGACTTTTTGAGCTTTTGCATGACCTTTTGGGTCAAATTTGGAGAGTTTGGTCAACTTTTTTGTCAAACATATAGAGGAGAACAGTTTGGAGCTATTTTTGCTCATTTTGGACAGTTATAACCCTTATTTTTAGGGATTTTCTTTTTTGCTCGTGGATCAGTTTAGAGAGCTTAGTTTTAGAGGCATTTGACTGTAGTTGACCTTTCTAGGTCTCTTGGAGAGAGCAGATTATATATTGTAAGAAAAACTTAGGTTTTTCTAGTTCTTGCCTTTTTTACTCTTTACACTTTGAAAGAGAAGGTTTTGTAACTCATTTATTGCAGATTTATAAAGATTACAATAGGTTATAGGTTCTTTACTTTGTCTTTTTATGCAATTATTCCTTAATTGTTCAGCTGAATCACGTGTCTACCTTTCCATAAATGCATCTTTTATGAATGATTTCATGAGATTTTATTGTGTTTAAACATTAGAACCTTTAAAATCATTCTCATTTATACTTGCATGTATTAGATAGTATTAAAAATCACAGGTCTTAAGCTATACAATTGGAGTAGTTTTTTATTATGTTGTGGAAAACCCTTTTTCTTCAAGAATAAAATTATTTCCAGCCTTCCTTAGAATTATTTTTGTTATCAAATTGCCAAAAGTGGTTTGTATGGATATATTTTTTGAGATCTAATGTGAGTTAGATTGTCAGTTTTTTCATCAGTTTAGTTACATTACCACACTTTTTGTTACAATTTTATTGCTTTTAGAAGATCCTTTTTGCCATTTTCCATCTCAAAGTCATAGATCTAAAAGAATATTATAATCGAACCAGCCCATAATCTAGAGGTTCAAGCTCACCATAGGTCACCCACAGCCTGAGTTTGATCCCATGTTAGATAGGATTGCCGAACTTCACAGTTCTTCATAACAGGTGCAATCCTACTCATCAACAAGGACAATAGTCACATGATTTCATCATATCTTGAAAATTATGAACTGGGTTTTCATGATTTTTTGAGAGAAATTTGGAAACAGTTAGATTAAAAACCCATTAAATTTTATGAAACTCCAATTTTTGGTTTAAGATAAAACTTCACCAGTCTGAGATAGTATGAAGCATGAAACTAAGACATTTAATGACAAATAGTAGTGCTTAAGGATCATCATAATAAAGGAGACAAACATTAGTTTTCCTGATGCAAAATACATAATGCAGTCGTCACATAACAGCTATAGCATGAAATGAGTGATAGTATGCAGCAGTAGCAAAGATCATAGAAGGCTCACAAAAGACAATCCACAAAGGTCTAGGAGACTACTCAGAGATCTACGTACCAAGAGAGAATGAAAAGTCATATTTCATGTATACAAGGTAGCTATAACAACATATAATATGGTTTTGTTTGTTCTGAGGAGCACCATACAGAGGGTCTACTACAAAGAGGAATGAAGAGATAAAATATTTGAATGATCTGATTGTGATTGGAAACTTCTAATACAGTCAAGGAGTGCAGAAAGTCTCAAGAGTCTGATAATATTAGAGTTCCATGAATATGAATGATGGATTACCTCTACCTACAGAAAGCATCAAGAAGTTGCTTCAAGAATCAGTTGATGGGAGGTGACAGACTTAAATCTGGGACTGTATAAATTGTATTAATGTCATTTATAAGAGAGTGTTATTGATACTATTGTTGGTTCACAAAGTCCCTTTCAACTACAAAGGAAATCATCAAAACACATTTGGTTGAAGAATGGTCACAAAGCTACCACAAGGAATCAATTGGAGCATTAAACAGATTGAACAATAGAACTTGTATAAGACAACTTACAGTTTTGATTCTGATTTTAGAAGATTCTCAAGGGCATAAAAAATTTAGTTCCTTATTAGAGAAATTCTTTCCAGGCCTCAAACTTGCTTACCAAACTAGAGCAGTGAAACAATAGTGTTTTCAAAATTTCATCACAACAAATACAAAAACAAGATACAACTAAATGATAGTATTTTCACATTTTCTATAGCCTGCCGAAGTAGTAAGAGAAGGATGTGTAGAAGAAATGAGTTCCAATCACTTTTTCTCAACATAGGTTGCACATAGAGGATGCTATTACCCCTTTTATTCCAAAAGAAACATAGAGAATGAAGAATAACTTACATGGAGAAGAGAAAAAATACAAAACAACTTTGTATTTTTGTAGTAGGAAACCCTTTAAAAGCTTGAACCTAGAAGTGAAGCCCTTGCATGGTGGCGCAGTATTTTGAGAAATAAAAAGAATGAATGAAAATGAGCTTTTAGGGTTTGAATAACCTTTTTTCTAAGATGCCCTTGCCGTGGGAGGTTTTTTTTTACTTATGTTTTAAGAAAAATCATTAAAATCAGCTATACAGTCATGGTTAAAAAAATTTCCAAAGTGAGTGATTAAGAGGGTATGATGGATCCTGTGAAAACATTAGGAGATATAAGGAGTTTTTGTGACTTTTAATTAAATTTATTTTACCTTAAAGTCAAACAAAAGATGATTATGACTAAGGAATGATTAAACTTGAAGGTTTGATGAAAACAATGAAGGCCTTTTTGACCTTGTTTGTTGACATAGGGTAGGTTTTTGAGAGGGTGGAGACCTTTTGGTGACTAAGAATAGATTGAAGTTCATTTTACATCAAGGATGGAGTAGTTATTTTTGCCTCTGGAGCTTATTGTTGTAATTCACATCATATTTCTGCATGAAAGGTAGTAAAAATATATTATAACTTAATAATTATAAAATGCAATAAAATTATAATTTTCTTTAATAGTTGTTACGTAATAAACATAAGATAGTATCATGCATTACTTAATAATTATTAAATCAATCAAATTGATTTATATAAAATAATTGTTAAATTATTTTATTTTTTCTTCTCACTCATGCAGAAATAGAAGAAGAGTTAAATTGAAATGCAAACTCAGCGCTGTGGAGTGATTTTCCTTGATTTATGGTCAAATTGACGTGTTTTTGGAGTTCTTGGTTAAATAGATTGAGAGGGAGGGTTTGGAGCTATTTTTTCTCAATTTACACTAGTTTTGACTCCTCTTTTTAGGGCTTTTCTCTTCTTCTCATGGGAGAGTTTTGTGGAGATATTTTTTGAGTTGAGTTGACTTTAGTTAACTCAATATGACTCATTGGAGTCATCTTTTGTATATAGGAGGAAAAACCTATGTTTTTTTTTTTTAAAGTTCTTGCCTTCTTTTTTTCTCTCACACATTACAGAGAATAGGTGTTTTTTATAACTCATCATTTATAGATCTAAATAGTATAGTAGGTTATAGGTTCATTTTTGTCTAATGCAGTGCTTTTTTCTTCTATTTTCATTTAGAATACACAAAATTTGCCTTCTCAGAAATATGCAAGTGCATTCATGAATGATTTGATGAAATTATTGTGTTTTAATCATTAAAGCCTTTAACTTTGTCTCATTCATTAGTGTTCATTCATCACAGGTCTCAAGTTGTGCTTGCCTCATTTTGCTCTTAAAAATTGTGAAAATTTATTTTCCTCTTGAAAGAACAAACTAGATAGCCTGATTAGAAGTACTTTTATGATTAATTCATAAATTTTGAATTGTGTAACCAATGTCTGAGAATAGATATGAATTATTCTACAAGTTTGATCATCATATAGGTGCATCACCACATTTCTAAATTCAATTTATTGTTCCATTACAATCCTTTCTATCCTTTTTCATGCAAAGTCATTTTACCATTAGATCAATCATAAGGGAACCAACCGACAATCTGGAGGTTTACCTTCACCATAGGGCACCCACAACCTGAAGGTATTCCCATGTTACACAAGATTGATAAGCCTCATAGCTTTGCATCATGGGTGCAATCCTAGTTGATAACAGTAACAACAACACTATCAGAGCACCCTACCTATATTGTCTACCCAATCATGCAATTGTAATAAAAAAATCCACTTTCAATTGTGCTTTCATGTATGGTTGAACATTCACTAGAGATCAAAGATTAAGAAACCTTATCTCTTCTATATTTTGTATACATGTTTTCCAGAGCACTTGTAGTTACAATGTTTGACAATAATTCTCCTTCTTTTATACTTGATGAATGCCATACCTTGTTCCAAAGATTTCACTCTATGTTGGAAATGGTTGCAGAGTCTGATTTACCATCTACCAACTATATTTTCTTCAAAATCTCTGAATCCTTTTGAACAAAAACATATTATATGTTTCCTACAATCACAGTATATATTGATTGAGAACATCACCTTGCACTCAGACTGAAACATAAGGGCCTACAAACTTATTTTGTAAGAGTCTTGTAATCATTGCATAGACTAACTCAATAGGATCTCAACTATTTTGTACCTTACCATTGCATTGTCCAACATGTCAATATATCTATTTTATGTGTATCCTGCAATCCTCTTTTACTTCTTTGGATTGTATCCATTGTCCGTATTGTCTCTAGTTAGTCTATGATTGTCCCTTCTTGATGGTGACTGCACTATTCTTGAATCCTTTGTGATAGCCTTTTTGTTTCAAGTATGTGCAAAACCAATGTTTGCATTGATGTTAGCATATCTGTGTTGTCATTGGTGTCACCTGTGTTCTTATTTTTATGCTTTCTTGTAATGAGTTAAGTGTTGAAGATAACAAGTATTCCTAATATAGTAGAATAGTCCAGTAGATTGCTTTGCATTTCTTGGAGAATGAATACCTTTATCTATAGATTGGAAGTTATTTAGATACATGTCTAAAAATGCTATATTCCAAGTTTGAGCATTCATTATGAATATTTGAGTGAGTTATGTTCACCAAAGTGAAAACTATTTTTTCTATATAATTGGTCATGATAGGGATAATGTATTATGCTCTGCATTCCTTCATAGTTAAGTATTTCAGTCTACACTTCTAGAATCAAGTTTGTAATGATGATAAGTGCCTTCAACTCCAATGGTTCATGATTTGTTGGTCCACAAGTGATCTTTTCATTATAGCAGTAGCTAATAGTGTTGTTCATACGCTTTGATTTGATGAATCTTCTTGACAGAGTGGTTGATTACAATGTGCTTGTCGATGTATCGTGATCATCTTCCTACCTTTGGATTGGTCCGCAAAGAGAAATTTGGATCGTGGATGAAGATTGTTCTTAAAAGACTTAATTTTAACACCAGTCTTGGAAGACTTGGTTGTTTTCACTACTTGCAGACATTCATCAAATATATTGGAAGCGTGTGAGGGCATGGAAGATTGCATTTGAGTCCTAGCTAAGGAATAACATGATCCACATACATCTTTCCCTTAGCAAATTTTATTTAGGTCCATACCTATTTCTAAATTTCTTTGTATGTTTTTAATGCCAACCTTGTAGATTGTTCCAATGATTGATAAATGTAATGTCTACCCTGATGTACATTCCAAGGTTCATGAGTTGTATAAAAACATTTAATGAAGCTGTGAAAAAGTGAAGATAAGTGCGAATGTGTAAGAAGAGAAAATTAGAGGTGTTATTTTGTGCTTCAATGGAACTGAACCATGACAAGAGGTAGATGCTATCAAATTAGTTCACCATTTTTTTGTAGTGAGCCACCCCTTGGCAATGAGCTGATCTTGGTAGTGAGCCCAAACATTTAAAGTGAGCATCCTGGGTAGTGATCCCTAAGGTAGTGAGCCCTAAGTTAGTGAGCCTCTGATTTTTGGTATTGCTAGAACTTATTTATTTTTTAGGGCTAACAACCACGATGGTTTTTCTCTTATAGGATTTTCCATGTAAAGACTCTGGTGTCTTAGAGGTCATTGTATTGAGCTTCTTGTTTCATGCTTTCATGATTAGTCTTAATAACAGTGATTAAGAATTTGATGTGTTAATATTCATAAGTGGTTAATGTTTTGTGACAACTGATTCAACCCCCTCCCTCTCAGTTGTCCTTTGCATTTCAACAATTAGTATTAAAGCTGGTTCCTTGGAAGAAAGCCTAACCACTTGAAGAAGATCTAGGATGGTATGTAAGAATGAATTGTCTTTCAATTGTTTCATATGTGGTGAAATAGGTTACTATGCATCAAGATATCCCATAAGAAAATTGAGAAATAATGCTAAGAAAGATAAAGGTAGAGTGCCCAAGAGAACATATTATGATGTCAAAATTGATGAAGATAGTGATTACTCTTTCACAAATTGTGATGTTAAAAAATGTATTTATCAAGAAGGAAGTACTGATGGTGAAGATATGTTTCAAGAAGAGAACTATTGGATTGTTGATAGCAGCTACTCAAATCACATGACTGGTGACAAAAGTAAATTCATTGATTTTGAGAAGTATGGTGGAGGATTAGTCAGATTTGTAGATGATTGTACTAGTAACATATATGGAAAAGGATCAATGAATCTTGATGGAAAACAACATACTAATGATGTTATTTATGGTGAAAACTTAAAGTAAAATCTCTTGAGTGTTGGATAGTTGTGCAGAGAAGGATACAGTCTCATATTTCAGGATGATACTTTTGAAATAAAAAAATCCAGGGCTATAGTAGTTGGTGGGAAGAGAACAGAAGAAAATCTTTATTAGCTCCGAGAAAGTGACATTATATGCTCCATGACTTAGAACAATAATACTTGGATCTAGCATAGGAAATTATGTCATATCAATCTTGATGATCTAGTAAGGATAAGCTCAGCTCAAGTTGTGAATGATTTGATAGAGATTATATATTCTAATAACATCATCTGTAAGAAGTGTCAATTTGAAAAGCAAGCGAGAGGAAGTTTACAACATGAAGAAAAATCTTCAATTGAACTATTAGAATTGGTTCATGCAAACCTTTGTGGTCCCACAAAAGTTAGAAATTTCCATGATGATAGGTATTTTATGTTCTTTATTGATGATTATTCTAGGATGACCTAGGTTTGTTTTCTTATAGAAATATCAAAAGCTCTAGATGCATTTAAATCTTTCATGACAATAGTTGAAGATGAATTAAATATGAAAATCAAGTGTTTGAAATCTGACAAAGGAGAAGAATTGACCTTTGATAAATTCAATATGTTCTATGAAACTCATTGGATAAAAAGACATCTATATAGAGAGAATATAGTAATTTGGAAACAAAAAAAACTTTTCAAGAAGCTGCTAAGACAATGATTGAGGAAGATGACCTACCAGAAGTGTACTGGTAAGAAACTATAAATACTACTGTCTACATTCAAAATAGGGTTCAAGTGAAAGGTAATTATACAAAAACTCCCTGTGAATTGTCGTATGGAAAAGTCCCTATATTGAAATATTTCAAAATTTTTGGAAGCAAATGCTATATCAGTAAAGAAGAAGAAATCGACCTGTTTGAACCTAAGTATGATGAAGAGATTTTTCTTAGATACTCTAATAAGAGTAAGGCCTATTGGTGCTACAATAAGAGATTCAAAAAGACCATTGAGAGTGCAAATGTTAAGATTGAAGAAGATGAGACTAAAATGCAGATGAATTGGCACTATGAAGTAAAAGAACACAAATCTATTGAAGAAAAAATAAATTGGTGTTGAATTGCCAATGTTGAATATAACTCAGTGACTAAAGCCTGCAATACTATGAAATCTTCTAAAGATAAATCTCTGTCCATTAACAATGAAGGATACAAAATTGCTCTTGAATAATCTTGAGAAACTTGAAGAAGAAAACATGGAAAATATAGCAGAAGCAAATGATTACATCAAAGAATTAAGAAAGAAAATCAAGGAACTCGAGCAAAGACTTAAAGAGAATAGTGAAGAATTGAGGTTAACAAATGAAGAGAAAGAAAAATTTGAGGAGTGTTTGAAAGGAAAAACCAAAGATTGCATAATGCTTGAAGAAGAAGTTGTGGATCTAAAAGATGATCTAAAACATGCATGGATTCAAAAAGACAAACTCAATGTCAGTGCTGCCAAATTTGATAGATTAATGGCAAGTCAAAAAAATCTTGATGACAAAGAAGGTTTGAGACTTGAGAAAGTTGAAAGCTCTAGAACAGGTTAAGAGAAGATTGTTGATGTTAAGGAGGATGAATGCAAATAGAATCAAGATCATAGGAATAGATCAGGAAGACCACCAGTCAGGAAACTAAATGCTCAAAGGTATCCATCCTTCAATGGTTGTTGTCACTCATGTAGTAAATATGGCCATAAGGGTAGTCAGTGTAGAAGTAGAATGAATTATAATATTCCATCATTCTCTGGTCAAGAGAGAGGCTTTAGAGTCTACATTTTATCTAACATGTTTTTTCACTATACAGATACATGTACCTGAAGACCATATATCCAAAATATAAAAAATAAACTTTTTGGCAGGGTCATAACTCCTTGCTACTTTATCAGAATTCAAAGTTTTTGGACTTGTTTGAAAGATAAACCAATTATCTAGCTCAAGTTCTAGTTTACTAAGCCTAATTGAAATGCTTCCCAGTTGAGGATTGTCCTAGTTTTGCTCTAAAGGCCTTGAAAAAGCAAATTACTAAGATGTAGAAAATATCAAACAAAAAAAAATTTAAAATTTTGATATTTTCCCAAAAATACCATTCTTGACATTATCAGAAGTATTTCAAGGCACATGAAAATCGGAGAGGAGTTGAACTGAAGTGTAGGGTTATGCATGGGAGAGATAAGGTGTTGTTTTATTCTTTTCATCCAAATTTGCATGTTTTTACAACTCAAATAATGTAAACAAATAATAAAGTAATATCATTATAAATTAATTATTATTTTGTCACAAGTTGTAAACTCAGGAAAATAGAACAAAATGTAAGTCATAATAAAGTAATTGTCCAAAATTACTTTACTCTTTGCCCACATCACTTGTAGTCTAAAATCATGCAAATTTAGAGAAGTGGAGTTAGCTGAGGACTTTTTGAGCTTTTGCATGACCTTTTGGGTCAAATTTGGAGAGTTTGGTCAACTTTTTGGTCAAACATATAGATGATAACAGTTTGGAGCTATTTTTTCTCATTTTGGGACAATTATAACCCTTATTTTTAGGGATTTTCTTGTTTACATGTGGATTAGTATTGAGAGCTTATTTTTAGAGGCACTTGACTTCAGTTGACCTTTCTAGGTCTCTTGGAGAGAGCAAATTATATATTATAAGAAAAACTTGGGTTTTTAAAGTTCTTGCCTTTTTTACTCTTTACACTTAGAAAGAGAAACAAGGTTTTGTAACTCATTTATTACAGATTTATAGAGATTACAATAGGTTACAAGTTCTATACTTTGTCTTTTATGCAATTATCCCTTTATTTTTCACTTGAATTAAGTGTCTAGATTTCCATAAATACAGATTTTGTGAATGATTTGATGAGATTTTATTGCATTTAAACATTAGAACCTTTAAAATCATTGTCACATTTGTACTTGCATGTATTCGATAGCATTGAAAATCACAAGTCTTAGGCTGTGCAATTGCAGTAGTTTTCTTTTAAGTTGTGAAAAACCATTTTCCTTCAAGAAGAATATAATTTCCATCCTTAGAATTATTTTGGTGATCAAATTACCAAAAGTGGTTTGTGTGGATAGATTTTTTGAGATCTATTGTGAGTTAGATTCTCATTTTTTTCATCAGTTTAAGTGCATCACCACACTTTTTATTATAGTTTTAGTGCTTTTAGAAGATCCTTTTTATTCTTTTCCATCTCAAAGTCATAGATCGAATTGAATATTATATGTGAACTAGCCCATAATCTGGAGGTTCAAGCTCACCATAGGTCACCCACAACCTAAATTTGATCCCATTTTACACAGGATTGCTGAGCTTCATAGCTCTGCATAATGGGTGAAATACTGCTTGTCAACAGCTTTTGTCATGCCTGGTGGGACATTTGAATCTATTTTCAATTCAAAAAGGACTTATTATTCTTGTTGTTTTAGTATGACCAACAAATTTTATATAGCCTTTCATAGATTTATTTTTCAATTAGGTCTGGTGACTCTTATTTTCTAGTTTAATAGATCAGATTTTGCAATCTATGGAAAAAAAATCAGACAAAATTAGGTGTTGTTTTATTTCAAGTAATTCTAGTTTTAGTTTTTTCTAGATTTTGAATGAGTAAACATGTCTATCTTTCATGGGAACATGTCATTTCATGCATCATATCATGAATATCAGGTAGAGCATGCAGCTGGTTTTAGTCCAAATTTCATGACTTTTCAAGAAAGTCAGCATAATCAATATGATTACCACCCACCCACCCCTACTCAATCTCTGTATCAGTCTACATATGCTCAGATTGAGCCCCAAGATTTTGACATACTTGAATTTAATGATATCAAAAACACATTGTTAGACTTAAAAGAGTAGTTGGATGAGATCAAAAGACAAGAAGAGTTTGATTTGCAGCAACATGAGCTAGATTATCAGGCCTACCTTCAAGAGCAGGAGTTGGAGGCACAAAGAATATAGTTTATGAGGGAGATGCTTGCAAAAGAGGAGCAGATGAAATTTTTTCTCGCTCAAATGCATAGGCATGAGATCCAAATAGCTCATTTCATTCTAAATCAGCCCTTTCAGGATGGGGTTAGTATGTATCAAATTCTAAGTTTTAAGCACAGTGAGCCTCCTAATCCTGCTATGGTCAAGATCCCAAATTTTAGAGACCCATTATGATTATCAAAGCTTATATCAGTATAATTTGAATTTGTTATTCTTCATGACTAGCCACTTCAAGAGCCTTTTATCATCTAGGAAACTCAAGAAAATCTACAAGTTTCTCTATCAGATGAATCTGATTATCATATCACTATTTGCCTTTATAAGGATTGACCCATTGTCTTTGAAGATAGCCCACTCATTAGGAAGAAGGATGGGAATGTAAATTTAATGTGTATAGCTATGGAACATTACTAATTAGAACAACAAAAGATTGTATAGGAGAAGACCTTTCAAGAGGAGTCTTCCAATGCTTTAGCTATGACCTTCCTTGTTTTGTTGAAATTGAGGAAAATGTTTCAATATTTATCTCAGAAGATGAATTAGAGCGGTAGGGTGGAGAAATAAAAGAGGTTGATCAGGACACTCATCTTTCATCTTGGATTGATGAGTTACCTAGTTTCATTGAACTAGATGAGGTAAACATACCAATAGCAATTTTAGAACAACAAGAAGACATCAAACAATATGAGGAGTTGTTGATTAAAGATAAACTATCTGAAAATGTGATCTTGGATCAATTAGGAGAGTGTGAAGGTAAACCTATCATTCAACTTACATAGTTGGTTAAGAGCTATGATGAGGTCAGAAATAATCCTCTTTTACCAAACATTCAAGAGGACTGTGATGAAGTTTCATTTTGGGATAATCTTGAGTCCTTTGCGTCTTGAACATAGATGGCAAACAGGATCAAATTGACCATATTTTTTTAAATGAAATAGAGGTTGAGTCTCATGAGCTAGCTGACTTATTTGATGAACTTCCTAAATTTATGGATGAAAATGAAGATATCACATGCATTCTAACATCTATGCCTCATATTGAACAACTGGATGAGGAAACTCATCTATATTCAGTACAAGATTATGAGTTATATGAGAACATGTTTTTAGGCATCATAGAAGTCTTTTGTTCTAACATTAATGATTAGCAAGTATCATATGAGCTAGCAGTACGTGATCAACCTATTCAGGTCAAAGAGGCAAGCATTACCTGGATTTATTCAAGCGAGGTATTTTTTTCAAATTAGGTTGAAATTACAGGTGAAAAGATGATAGCAAATCTAAATCAAGAAAATAGTAGTATGAGAAGAAAATACATCACTACAAGAAGGTGTCCAATCATGGATTTAGCTAACAGAGAGATAGATAAGGAGACATATGTTACTAATTTACATAAAGATGAGATTTCAGCGAATAGAACAACAAAATCAAATTGTCTTTTCACCTCATAATAAAAGTATACATGATCAAGTTCAGATGGTGAGTGAGTTTGTTTTTTTTCTTCAGAGACTTTTTCAAAATTCTATAAGGTATATTCTACTAAATCATATCTTATCAGTGGCAAATCACCTTGTAGAACATCCTTTCTTATTCAGAAAGGGGGGTTATTTTACGTAGCCAGTTAATGGGTTTGTTTGACAAGCTTCAATGGCTAGTTAGTGTAGGGTAGAGTAGAATTTTAGTTTAGTATTGCATTTTCCAAGAAGTGCACAGGCACATTTTCTTGGCCATGTCCTAAATAGGTCTAAATTCTTTCATTTTTAGTTTTTATTTACTACTGGTGCTTTCTATCAGTTTGAGTTGTAAGAGATTTTTCAAAGTTACAAGCAAGAAAAGACTCATATGCCCAATGGAATTGCAAGGCTATTGGTTTTGTTTTGTTTAGCAAGCAAAAACCCCTAGGAGGTTGCCAAAAATGTTACCAAATTATGCTTGGCAGCCCAATTAGGCTGGGTTGTAAGAATTGCTTTCTAATGCATTTAGGAAGAAAGTGACTTCAAATGAAGTAGGAGGGAAGAGAATGTTAATAACTTAGAGGGGGGGTGAATTAGTTGTCCTAATTATTTTTGCTTTCTGAACTTTCTTAATAATCAATGCAACATTAATTCAAATAAGCAAACATAACCATGAAATGGAGATACACATGATAAAATATTTTTGACATGGAAACCCTGTTAAGGGAAAAACCACGAGGTGATTAACCCAAGATTGTATTCTCTGTTAGAAGAATGGAAATACAAAATGGCACTTGCTGATTAGGCTCACTGCCTGAGCACACTGCTCACAAGAGGCACACTACCTATAAGAGACACACTGTCTACAATTTATAAAGAGTGTAATACAATACTTGAACTGATAAGGAGCATCAACATATGCTGGAGTTCAGTTCCAATTAGGCTTTGTATATTGATCTGTTGCACTTCATCTTTTGTCTTCTTTTGTGCTGCTCTCTTTTCACATACTGGACCCTCCTTTCTACTTTTGTTCGGCTCTACTACTTTTATTCATACATCACCAACACCCACAACACATATCACAACTAAATCCATCTTATATATATATATATATATATATATATATATATATATATATATATATATATATATATATATATATACGCAAAAGTGATTTCATCACCTTTCTAGTCGGCACCCAAAATAGTCAATATTTTCCACAAACTCTGATCTGTCGGCTGAATCCTTGCATAAGTAATGCGGATCAAAGATATACTTGTAGAAGTCATCAAACATGTTAGCCAATCATAACTTATGCCTTAATAACCTTTACCATCATTAGTAACACATCCAGAATAATGTTTAATGTTCTGCCAGTTAGTTCTTCCTCTGTCCATACTGCCAATCAGGAACCCAATACTCAAGTATTCATATCTTTTTCCTCATCTATCACCAGAGGCTAAATCCTTGGAATCTATCACTCAAGGTAGTCCTCTTGACTTTCTCAAATCTACACTTCACCAAGATACTTCCTCTGAGAGATCCGGACCTGACTGTCGGACCTCGCCACATGCTCTATTCTTGTTTACCGGACCACAACATTCTTCACTCTGACTTCCGGTATAGACATACCATGTCCTGCGGATGTGTGTGATGAACTATGTTGCAATCAATGACAACAATCATGAATCCATATAGTGTCTCTTGCCAACAGAGAATATCAGATCAAGACAGTCAAGAGAGAGGATTTAGAGTCTACATTTTATCAACCATGTTTGTTCACTATGTAGATATAGGTAACTGAAGACCATATATCCAAAATATAAAAAAAACTTTTTGGTAGGGTCATAACTCCTCGCTACTTTATCAGAATTCAAAGTTTTTGGACTTGTTAGAAAAATAAACTAATTATCTATCTCGAGTTCTAGGTTGCTAAGCAATTGGGAATGGTTCCCGATAGAGGATTGTCCTAATTTTTCTCCGAAGGCCTCTTAAAATGCAATTTACTAAGATGTAGAAAATATCAAAAATAAATAAAGAAATAAAAATTTAAATATTCAATATTTTCCCAAAAATACCATTCTGGACAATATCAGAAGTCTTTCAAGGCACATGAAAATAAGACAGAAGTTGAACTGAAGTGCAGGGCTATGCATGAGAGGGATAAGGTGTCGTTTTATTCTTTTCATCCAAATTTGCATGTTTTTACAACTGAAATAATGTAAACAAGTAATAAAGTAATAACATTATAAATTACTTTATTATTTAATCACAAGTTGTAAAATCAAGAAAATAGAACAAAATGTAACTCATAACAAAGTAATTGTCCAAAATTTATTTACTCTTTGCCCACATCACTTGCAGTCCCAAATGATGCAAATTTGTAGAAGTGGAGTTAGCTAAGGACTTTTTGAGCTTTTACATGACCTTTTGGGTCAAATTTGGAGAGTTTGGTCAACTTTTTGGTCAAACATATAGAGAAGAATAGTTTGGAGCTATTTTTGCTCATTTTGGGACAGTTATAACCCTTATTTTTAGGGATTTTCTTGTTTTCTTGTGGATCAGTTTTGAGAACTTATTTTTAGAGACAGTTGACTATAGTTGACCTTTCTAGGTCTCTTGGAGAGAGTAGATTATATATTGTTAGAAAAACATAGGTTTTTCAAGTTCTTGTCTTGTTTGCTCTTTACACTTTGAAAGAGAAAGAAGGTTTTTTTACTCATTTATTATAGATTTATAAAGATTACAGTAGGTTATAGTATCTATACTTTGTCTTTTTATGCAATCATTTCTTTGTTTTTCAGGTGAATCAAGTGTCTACCTTTCCATAAATGCAGCTTTTGTGAATGATTTCATTAGATTTTATTGTGTTTAAACATCAGAACCTTTAAAATAATTGTCTCATTTGTACTTGCATGTATTAGATAACATTGAAAATCATAGGTCTTAGGCTGTGCAATTGTAGTTTTCTTTTATGTTTTGGAAAACCCTTTTCCTTCAAGAAAAAAATTATTTCTAGCCTTCCTTAGAATTATTTTTGTTATGAAATTGCCAAAAGTGGTTTGTGTGGATAGATTTTATGAGATCTATTGTGAGATAGATTGTCAAATTTTGAATCAGTTTAGGTACATCACCACACTTTTTATTACAGTTTTATTGCTTTTAGAAGATCCTTTTTACCCTTTTCTATTTCAAAGTCATAGATCCAATTAAATATTATAAGGGAACCAACCCATAATCTAGAGGTTCAAGCTCACCATAGGTCACCCATAGACTGAGTTTGATCCCATGTTACATAGGATTACTGAGCTCTACAGCTCTGCATAATGGGTGCAATCCTGCTTGTCAACAAGGATAACAGTCACATGCTTTCATCATATCTAGAATTTTTTTTTTAACAAAAGTGGTGAACCACTATAATATATTAATAATTAATAAAAAATTACAAAATCCTAGTTCAGAGAGCATACCGGCAGGAAAGAACCAGGAAGAAAACTTCTAGTAATAGCTCGATGAATACATTTTTCAAATATCAAAATTAGGAGAAACTGCACTAATACAAAAAGGATTTTCAACCCAGTCAAGTCCACTAGAACAAAGAATACTAGCTCCCTCATCTGCATAAAAAAAAAAGGAAATGGAGAACCTACCAACTAGATACCAACTATCCTGAAGTAGTTTAAAGCCCATTATCAGCTTTGACTATGCACCACTGGACTATATAGGACCTTGCATTAACGAGCTTACAAAAAGTGATAACATAAATGGGTTAATAACATAGAAGCCAGGCAAAAACTTTAACCATCAAGAGCATCATTCAAATCCTGCAATAGAAAATTACCCTCAGCTGCATCCAGATCAACTGGTGACCTAGGAGGAGTAGAGATCTGAGGTTGGAACTGAACTCAGTATAACAAAGCATGAAATTTCTCTTCCACCCGATTCACCAATGACCCCCAACTCATTCCTATGAGCATAGAGAGAGATGTGTAGAACATCTTCATTTCCAAGATGAATGCTTGAGCCAAAAGCATTGAAAGAACAATTATGATCAGGGGAATGGATAATATTACATTTACTAAACAATCCCCCAATTAAAGTACCAGACATAAACAAGTCATAATTCTAAAAAGCTCCAATCAACGATTCCTCCAAATAAAGAAAATGATGAACAAACTTGGTAACTAACTACCTTACTAGAAAAGAGTCCTAAGCCAAGTCCATCACATTGGAAGCAAACATTGACATCATCTGAGAAGGGTAGAGAGATCTTGTATAGGAGTCCAACAAGTCTTTCCCCACCACCTCACGAACAACTTCTTCAATGTCTTGATTTTCAATTGCAAAAATAGAGGATAAACCTTCCGAATTCACATTCCTGAAGAAGGTCATTTCCCATTTCTGCACAAGGAAGAGAAGTCTATGATTCAATTGAATCTCCATCTTGCACTCTTTAGCAATGAATGAATGAAATAGGGGGAGGATATGGTTAAATAATCCTGAAGGAATGAAACAATAAAGGTTCAGCATCATTTCTAGATCACATAAGTGATGCCACGTTACAGGAAACCACCATAATCTAATAGGAAGTACATAGAGATAGGATTCAATGTGGATTCCCCTACTAAAGAAGGAAATCGTAAAGTAGATATCATCATTATACACTTAATACACACGTATAACCTGCATAACACAAAGAAAGGATTAGAAAAAAATAGAGTGTGGCATTAAAGCCACACATGTGTTTGATTCATTCCCCACTATGCTTTGAATATTGGGAAAATCTCCAATGTTTCCTCTATCCAAAATCAAAAGATCCTCCTACAAATCAAAAGCTAAATTGGCTAAAGCGTCTGCCAAATGGCTTCCTTCTCTATAACAATGTCATATAAAGAATTTTTCAAAAGTTTGCATAATATCCCATGCCTCTTGTAGAGCATAATTAATCTTCCAATTTAAACCAACATTGTTTTAAAGCATTTAGAATAATCAAAGAGTCCCCTTCTATATGAAGAACAACAATATTCAACTTTTTTGCAAGCTTCAAACCTTCAATCAAAGCCATAATTTCTGCTTGATTATTTGTGGTCTATGGAATTTTATTAGAAAAAGCCAATAGTAATTCACCTAAGGCACTTCTTAATGCACCCCCAATCAAAGCAAGGCCTAGGTTACCACGTGAAGCGCCATCAAAGTTAAGTTTTACAAAGCCTAGATCAGGGGGCTTCTATTTAATAGTACTTCTATCAACTTTTAAAATTGGAGAAATCCCTAAATTTGGCAAAGGTTTCAAGAGCTTCCAATCATTCAAAAATTGATCATCCCAATAGGAGAAGCTTAAATTTGAAACACCCTTCCTCTGTAAATTAATCATGACAACTTCTGAGATAGTCTTCTCAATTACTAATAAAATTCTTTCAATATGTTGAAATTCTCTTCTAAAATTCCTCTGATTTCTTTCTAACCATAAACTCCAAATCACAATAGAAGGTGAAACTAACCAGATAGAAGAGAAGGTAGAACCTTTATAAAGAACTAGCCAACTACAAAACAAATCCAAAATAGAATTAGGTAATGGAGCATACCAATTAAGATTTGAAAACATCTAATACCAACAATCTAAAGAAAAAGAACAGAGCACAAAAAGATTATCAGGATCCTCGTCACACTTGTCACAAAAATACACTTAAAAGGCTCTACTATTCCAAGCTTACATAATCTCTAACTAGTCAAAATTTTCTTCTTGAGGGCCAACCAAACAAAAGCACCAACTTTTGGAAGGCATGAAACATTCCAACAAAGAGAATAAGGCCAGTCCAAAATTTGATTTCCCTGCTTGAAAACCAATGATCTATACCCATCTCGGATAGGATAAGAACCATTATTTGCAAAGGTCCAAATCGATTCATCTTCTTTTTGAGAGTAACAAATCCTCCTCTTTTGAAGCTAATTAGAGAGTAAAACCTTTTGTTCATGAGAAAAATCACACCCATGAAAATCTTTCCACACAGCTGAGGAAAAGGAACCATCCCTTATAATAGAGAAATAATCCCTCACCTTTCTACCCCAATTCTTAATAAGAAACTCTTTAGCCTGATCCAAACCATGACATTGAGAAAGAGGAGGGAAACAATTCCACAAATCCTCCCAATCTTCCAAGAAAGATGAGGAAGAATGACCCCTCTACAAGCCACCAAAAAATTCCACATATTAGAACACTTAGGTGGATTCTCCACTGTAAAAATTCTTTTTGAACAAAAAGAATCCAAATATTTATGCTGCATAAGTCTACACCATTTTAATTGTGATTTAGAGAAAAGCTTCCAAGCCAACTTAGCATCCAAAGACTTATTTTGAGATTCTAAATTATGAATACATGCTCCTCCTAAAGATTTAGGAATGCTAATCTTGTCCCAAGAGATCAATGGGATCTTATTGCTGCCTTCTAAACTACCTTTCCAAAGAAAAGACCTAAGTGATTTATGAATATCTTGTATAAGTCCTTTAGGAATCTTCGAAACTAAAAGCATATAAATTCGGAGTGCAGTCAAAACTGACATAAGAAGAGTAATCCTACCAGATAGAGTAAGCCACCTTCCCTTCCATAGGGCAATTCTATTATGAATTGGCTAAGAAATCTTAGCCCAGAATGACCTCGTATTTGGCCCAAAAAACAAAGGAATGCCCAGATATTGGCTAGGAAGAGATCCTAATTTAAATTTCAAAAGAGAAATGATTTTATTTTGGACATCTTCCTTGGTATTGAAAAAAAAGACTTTAGATTTCTTCGAATTTATCTCTTGATTTGATATTGCACAATATTTTGAAATTGTGTTCTGAATGCATTTGACCTCTCTTAGGGAAGGATAGCTAAACAGAAAGGTATCATCTACAAAAATAGTGTGTGAAATAGTAAAAGGAACATGAGGAATAACAATACCTTTCCAATTATAAAGCATGCATTGATTTATAATTTCTTGACTAAAAGCTTCTGCCATAATAATAAAAAGGTAAGGAGACAAAGGATGCCCTTGTTGAATCCCTTGAGAAACATGGAAAAAGTCAGAGGGACTTCCATTAACAAGAACAACATATCTAACTTTTGAAATGTAGGACCAAATCCATTTACACCTTTTTTTTGCAAAACCAAATTTTCCAAGAACCTTCATAAGGAACTCCCATGATACTCTGTCATAGGCCTTCTTCATGTCTAGTTTTAGTACCATAGCTGGTAGCTTAAACTCCTTAATAGAGTGAAGAACTTCATGTGAAATTAATACTCAATCTACTATCTCCCTTCAAGGAACAAACCCACCTTGTTCATCAAGAAATAATCCTAGGTATCAGAGAGGCCAATCTCATTGTGATGGATTTTGTAAAGATTTTATATAAAGTATTACACAGAGAGATAGGTCTAAATTGGACAAAAGAAGTTGGAGAGTTGACTTTTGGAATTAGGGCTATAAAAGTAGTATTCAATTCCTTCAATATATTGTTGTTCTTCCTTGATTCTTCCAATGCTAGCCAGACATCTCTTCCAATAAAATCCCAACATTTCTAAAAAAAAGAGGAGTATAACCATCCAGACCTGGGGCTTTAGCTGGATCAAATAAGAAAACAACACCTCTTACTTCTTCCAAAGAAAATTCTCTTAGGAACATATGATTGTCTTCCTCTTCTACCAAACTAGGGATATTATTCAATAATGACTCACACATTTCTTCTAGAAAATAGGAATTATTCTTACAAAAAAGGAGGGAGAAGAAAGAGACAACCTCTTTTTAATAGAACCATGATCAGATAGTAAAAACCCTTATTCATTTTGAATGAGCTAAATTTTATTTACATGTCTATTCATTTTCACTGAGGCATGAAAAAAATTTGTGTTACCATCACCCGCTTGTAACCAAGTTTCTCTCAATTTTTGTCTCCAAAAAATATCTTCTCTTATAAGAATTTCCTCCAAATTTGACTGCAGTGATTTTTGCAACTCAAACAACTGATTATCCAACCCTTGACTAATGATCTATTGATTAATAAATTGTAATTTATCTGAAATAATCTCTTTCTCTTGAAAAATATTTTTAAAATGAGAAACATTCCAAGACCTTATTTTATCTTTTAAAAGATGAAGCTTTCTGCAAATTTAGAACATACAAGATCCTTTAATATAAGGAAGAGATTGCCACTAATATTTTATAGAAGGAACAAAATCAAGATCATGAATCCACATCACTTCTAGCTTGAACAATTTTTTAAGACCATGAAAGACTTCCTCAAATTCCAAATTTAATTGAACAGGAAAATGATCAGATCTCAAAAATGATAAAATAATAGTAGAGAAGGAGCACTGATGAAAAAACCAAGTGGAAGAAAGAAAAAATATATCCAATCTTACAGCTATCTGAAGGAAATCTTTTTGTCTGTTTGACCAAGTAAATTTCCCATTAATAGGAGGAGAATCAATCAAACCATTATTAGTAACAAAATCTAAAAAAATTGCCATAGTCTTTAAAAGAGGACTAATACCATGTGATTTTTCATCCAAATTCAAAATTGCATTGACATCCCCACCTATCATTAATTTTTCATTCTAAAGATCTTGTAAAAAACACTTAACGAGTCCCATAGTCTTTTTTTGTCAATAGTAGAAGTCAAGCCATAAATATTAATAATCCCAAATGTTTCTGAACCAAAATGAATTTCTGCCAAAAGATAATTAGGAGTAGAAGAAATAATCTAAACATCAACTAAAATTTTATTCCAAAACAAGGCTAGGCCCCCTGAAGCACCAGAAGCTACCTTGCAAAAAAAACCACTTTTTCTATTTGCTAAAAATATTCTCTGCTGATGATAAAGATAATTTAGTTTCTTAAAGAAAAACTATGTCTACACCTGATAAATCCAACTGGTGTTTTATCAAGCATCTCTTGTTAGGGGTATTAATATGCCTAGCATTCTATGTAATAAGTTTCATGATTTATGAGGAGAGATACCATCTCTCCTCTTTGCTGATCTTGGTAACATTTTCTCCAAAGTAGTCTGAACACTTGCTTGAATTTTTTCTTCTGTGATCTTAGACTTTGGTTTCCTTCCCCTTAGTTTGACAGTAGGAGTTGGACCACTATTTTCTTGCAAAGGGGTTTGAGTAATAGGTGCAAAAACATCACTCCCTTCTACATCTTCTTCATTCATCACTTCATCTACTATTTTATTAATTAACTCCTCCCCAACTTTTGAGATAACTTCATCAATAAACTTGTTTGCCTCCTCTAAAGGGAAAGACTCCTTAAATTCCCCTAAAATCTGATCAATAGATGAAACTAGTGGACCTTGAAAATCTACATCCTCCAAAATTTGTGATTCCTTAGAGACAAAATCTAAATGGGCATTTTCTAGATCCTTAACCAAAGATCATGTATCCTCACTAACTTGAGCCCGAGACACTATTGCTAGCTCTTGAGGAAAGGAATCAACATTAGTTTCCAACCCCAAAGAAGAATTAACTAAATAATCAAAAGACAACTCATTTTCTCCAGACAAAGACCCCAACATCCTTAGAAGACAAAGAAACATATCAGTGCTCCATATTAGAAACCAAAGAAATTCCAAGATCTCCTTGCATGACTGTATTCAAATCATCAGTCATTGAACTAACCTCTATTGATACCATATTCTTTTCTCTAGAGGATAAAGTTTCCACTTGATTTTCTCTCTGCTTATTATCAACAACCAGATCAGATCCATTCGACAAATTTAATGAAGGAGCTTCCTTCTCACCTTCCAAATTTTCATTCAATGTGACTGAGGGAGCATCCATATCATGGTTAAATGGACCAAGGGTAAAATTTTATAAAACCACCCATTCCTCTGTTTCACTTAAATTATCACAATTTAAGATGGTTTGCAGATCTTCAAAATCCAAATTTTGAAGCCAAACACTCTTTGAGGTTTTCAAAACTACCGATCTTGGAAGCAAGAAAAAGATATTCATGACCACACATATTCTAACTAGAAGACTAGGGTTTTTATAAGTCAATAAATCATGATTCACAAAAAAACCCACTCTCTCAGCAATGAATTTTAAAACTCTCAAATCCATATATGCTAAAGGGAGATTATGAAAGCTAATCTAAAAAGGAAAATAATTATTTGAGTTGGCTCTAGGTTTAGAATTTGGTGTCCATTCTTGCAAGTAGATTCCTCTCCCTCTGAAGAACCATGATTTGATTTTCAAAATACTATCTCTAACCTCCTTATTTGAAAAAATGACTATGAAATTGCCCAAACCCTTATCTAATAACCAAAAATTGGAAGCTTCATTCTAGTTTAACTTTACCCAAGATTCCAAAATATGATCTTTAGAGAAAAAATTCTAGATCTTACCTATTAATGCATGTTGACTTAGATCTAGTACATGAGAATGAATAAGATCTTCAGGAAGCTGAATCTTGATCTCCTTTAACACAACAAGATCCTTTGTCCTTGGCTTATCCTTTGGAACCTAGATTTGTTTAACAAATTTTACTCCCTTCTTATTCTAAAATGGTTTCCCAAACCTCCTAGATCTAGATTGAAAACCCTCTTTTCCTTGAGTAGGAATCCTTGAGAAAACATCCTTCTCTGCTTCAACCTCTAAAACCCTACTATTTTTCTTTACAAAATCTACAAAAAGCCTCTTTTGAGACCATAGCGGTCTCCTTTCTCTAATTGCAAAGTTTCTATTGATCATCGTGACATCATTCATCATATCTTGAAAATTATGAACTAGGTTTTCATGATTTTTTGACATAAATTAGGAGACAGTTAGATGAAAAACACATTAAATTTTACGAAACTCCAATTTGTGGTTTAAGAGAAAACTTCACCAGTCTGAGACAGTATGAAGTATGAAACTAAGACATTTAATGATAAATTGCAGTGCTGAAGGATAATCATAGTAAAGGAGACAAACATCAGTTTTCTTGATGCAAAATGCATAATGCAGTCATCATGTAACAACTAGAGCATGAAATGAATGATAGTATGCAGTAGTTGCAAAGATCATAGAAGGATCACAAAAGACAATCAACAAAGGTCTAAGAGACTACTCAGAGATCTATGTACCAAGAGAGCATAAAAAGGAAGTCATATTTCATGTATCCAAGGTAGCTATAACAACATACAGTATGGTTTTGTTTGTTCTGAGGAGCAACATTGAGAGGGTCTACTACAAAGAGGAATGAAGACATAGAATATTTGATTGATCTGATTTTGATTGGAAACTTCTAATACAGTCAAGGAGTGTAGAAAGCCTCAAGAGTCTAAGAATATTAGAGTTTCCATGAATATCAATGATAGATTACCTCTACTTATAGAAAGCATCAAGAAGTTGCTTCAGGAATGAGTTGATGGGAGGTGGCAAACTTAACTCTGGGACTTTATAAATTGTATGAATGTCATTTATAAGATAGTGTTATTGATACTATTGTTGGTTCATAAAGTCCCTTTCAACTACAAAGGACATCATCAAAACACATTTGGCTGAAGAATGGTCTCAAAGATGCCACAAGGAATCAATTGGAGCATTAAACAAATTATATAATAGAACTTGTATAAGACAACAACTTATAGTTTTGATTATGATTTCAAAAGATTCTCAAGGGCATCAAAAAATTAGTTCCTTATTAGAAAAATTATTTCCAGGCCTGAAACTTACTTACCAAACTAGAGTAGTGAAACAATAGTGTTTCTGGAATTTCATCACAACAAATACAAAAGCAAGATACAACTAAATGATAGTATTTTTATAGTTTCTATAGCCTTCCAAAGCAGTAAGAGAAGGATATGTAGAAGAAAAGAGTTCCAATAATTTTTTCTCAACATAGGTTGCACATAGAGGATGCTATTACCCCTTTTCTTTAGAAAAAACATATAGAATGAAGAATAACTTACATGGAGAAGAGAAAAAAGGGCAAAACAACTCTATATTCTACAACAAGAAACCCTTCAAAAGCTCAAACCTAGAAGTGAAGCCCTTGCATGGTGGCGCAATAGTTTGAGAAATGAAAAGAATGAATAAAAATGAGCTTTTAGGGTTTGAATAACCTTTTGTCCAAGATGTCCTAGTCGTGGGAGGTTTTTTTTTAACTTATGTTTTAAGAAAAATCATTAAAATCAACTATTCAACCATGGTTAAAAAATGTTCCAAAGTGAGTGATTAGGAGGGTATGATGGAGCTCGTAAAAAGATTGGGAGATATAAGGAGTTTCTATGAATTTTAATTAAATTTCTTTTACCTTAGAGTCAAACAAAAGATGATTATGACTAAGGAATGATTAAGGTTGAAGGTTTGATGAAAATAATGAAGGCCTTTTTGAACTTGTTTATTGACATAGGGTACTTTTTTGAGAGGGTGGAGACCTTTTGGTGACTAAGAACAGATTGGAGTTTATTTTGCATGAAGGATGGAGGAGTTAATTTTGCCTCTAGAGCTTATTATTGTAATTCACCTCATATTTCTGCATGAAAGGTAGGCAAAATATATTGTAACTTAATAATTATTAAATGCAATAAAATTATAAATTTCTTTAATAATTGTTATGTAATAAACATAAGACAGTATCATGCATTACTTAACAATTATTAAATCAATCATATTGATTATATTAAATAATTGTAAAATTATCTTATTTTTGCCTCACTCATGTAGAAACTGAAGCAGAGTTAAATTGAAATGCAAACTTAGAGCTGTGGAGTGATTGTCATTGATTTATGGTCAAGTTGAGGTGTTTTTGGAGTTCTTCTTGGTCGAACAGATTGGGAGGGAGAGTTTGGAGCTATTTTTTCTCAATTTACATCAGTTTTGACTCCTCTTTTTAGGCCTTTTCTCTTCTACTAGTGGGAGAGTTTTGTGGAGAATTTTTTTGAGTTGTGTTGAATTCAGTTAACTCAATTTGACTCATTGGAGTCATCTTTTGTATATATGAGGAAAAACCTATGTTTTAAAAAAAAAGTTCTTGCCTTCTTTTTTTCTCTCACACATTATAGAGAATAGGTGTTTTTATAACTCATCATTTTTAGATCTATACAATATAGTAGGTTATAGGTTCATTTTTGTCTTATATAGTGCTTTTTCCTTCTATTTTCATTTAGAATACACCAAATTTTCCTTTTCAGAAATATGCAAGTGCCTTCATGAATGATTTGATGAAATTATTGTTTTTAATCATTAAAGCCTTTAACTTTGTCACATTTATTATTGTGCATTCATCACAAGTCTCAAGTTGTACTTGCCTCATTTTGGTCTTAAAAACTGTCAAAAATTATTTTCCTTTTGAAAGAACAAACTAGTTAACCTACTTTAGAAGCACTTTTGTGATTAAGTCATAATTTTTGAATTATGTAACTAGTGTCTCTGAGAATCGCTGTGAATTATTCTGCAAGTTTGATCATCGTATAGGTGCATCACCACATTTTTAAATTCAATTTATTGTTCGATTACAATTCTTTCTATCCTTTTTTCTACAAAGTCAGTTTACCATTAGAGCAATCATAAGGGAACCAACCCACAATCTGGAGGTTTATCTTCACCATAGGGCACCCACAACCTGAAGGTATACCCATGTTACATCAGATTGTTGAACCTCATAACTTTGCATCATGTGTGCAATCCTAGTTGATAAAAATAACACCAACACTATTAGAGTACCTTACCTATATTGTCCACCCAATCATGCACTTGCAATAAAAAAATCCTCTTTCAATTGTGCTTTGATGTATGCTTGAACAATCACCAAGGACCAAAGATTAAGAAACCTTATCTCTTCTATATTTTGCATACATGGCTGCTAGATCACTTGTAGTTACAATGTTTAACAACAATTCTCCTTCTTTTATACTTTGATGAATGCCATACCTTGTTCCAAAGATTTCACTCTATGTTGGCAATGGTTACAGAGTCTAATTTACCATCTACCAACTATATTTTCTTCATAATCTCTAAATCCTTTTGAACAAAAACATATTATATGTTTCATACAATCATTGTATATATTGATTGAGAACTTCACCTTACACTTAGATTGAAACATAAGGGCCTACAAACTTATTTTGTAAAAGTCCTGCAATCATTGCATAGACTAACTGAATAGGATCTCAACTACTATGCACCTTACCATTGCATTGTCCAACATGTCAATATATCTATTTTGTGTGTATCCTACAATCTTCTTTTACTTCTTTGGACTATATCCATTGTCCTTGTTGTCTCTGAATAGTCTATGATTGTTCTTTCTTGACGGTGACTGCACTACTCTTGAATCCTTTGTGATAACCTTTTTGTTGCAAGTATGTGCCTAACCATTGTTTGCATTGATGTTAGCATATCTGTGTTGTCATTGGTGTCATCCGTGTTCTTATTTTTATGCTTTCTTGTAATGAGTTAAGTGTTGAAGATAATAAGTATTCCTGATATAGTAGAACAGTCCAATAGATTGCTTTGCATTTCTTAGAGAATGAATATCTTTATCTGCGGATTGGAAGTTATTTAGATACATGTATGAAGATGCTATGTTCAAAGTTTGAGCCTTTAGTATGAAGATTTGAGTGAGTTATGTTCACCAGAGAGAAAACTACTTTTTTCTATATAATTGGTGGTGATAGGGAGAATGTGTTATGCTTTGCATTCCTTCGTAGTTATGTATTTTAGTCTACACTTCTAGAATCAAGTTTGTAATGATGATTAGTGCTTTTAACTCCAATGGTTCATGATTTGGTGGTCCACAAGTTATCTTTTCATTATAGCAGTAGTTGATAGTGTTGTTCATACACTCTAATTTGAAGAATCTTCTTGACAGAGTGGTTAGAGATTATGGGGTTGTTCCAAGTGATTACAATCTACTTGTGCATGTATCCTGATCATTGTCATACCATTGGATTGGTCCATAAAGAGAAATTTGGATAGTGGATGAAGATTGATCTTAGAAGACTTCATTTTAACACCAGTCTTGGTGGACTTGGTTGTTTTTACTACTTACAGACATTCATCAAACATTATGGAAGCATGCCAGGGATGGAAGATTGCATTTGAGTCCCAGCTAAGGAATAACATGACCCACATACATCTTTCCTTTAGAAAATTTTGTTTAGGTCTAGACTTATTTCTATGTATATTTTTAATGCCGATCTTCGAGATTGTTCCAACGATTGATGAATGTAATGTCGACCTTGATGTACATTCAAAGATTCATGAGTTGTATAAAAACATGTAATGAAGTTGGAAAAAAGATGTCCATGTGCGAAAATGCAAAGATAAGTGTGAAGGTGTAAGAAGATAAAATTAGAGGTGTTATTTTGTACTTTAATGGAATTAAACCCTGGTATGAAGTAGATGCTATCAAATCAGTTCACCATTTTTTGTAGTGAGCCACCCCTTGGCAATGAGATGATCTTGGCAGTGAGCCCTAACATTTATAGTGAGCATCTTGGCTAGTGATCCTTAATGTAGTGAGCCCTAAGTAAGTGAGTCTCTAATTTTTTATATTGCTATAACTTATTTATTTTTGTGGGCTAACACCCACCATGGTTTTTTTCTTATAGAGTTTTTGACGTAAAAACTCTGGTGTCTCAGAGGTCATTGTGTTGAGCTTCTTGTTTCATGCTTTCATGATTAATATTAATAACAATGATTAAGAATTTGATGTGTTGATATTCATAAGTGGTTAATGTCTTGTGACAACTGATTCACCCCCCCTCCCTCTCAGTTGTCCATTGCATTTCAATAATTGGTATCACAGTCGGTTCCTTGGAAGAAAGCCTAACCACTTGAGGAAGATCTAGGATGGTATGTAAGGATGAATTGTCTTTTAATTGTTTCATATGTGGTGAAATAGATCACTATGCATCAATATGTCCCATCAGAAAATTGAGAAATTATGTTGAAAAAGATAAAGATAGAGTGTGCAAGAGAACATATTATGATGTAAAAATTGATGAAGATGATGATTTCTCTTTTACAAATTTTGATGTTAAAAAATGTATTTATCAAGAAGGAAGTATTGATGGTGAAGATATGTTTCAAGAAGAGAACTATTGGATTGTTCATAGCAGATACTCAAATCACATGACTAGTGACAAAAGTAAATTCATTGATTTTGAGAAGTATGATGGAGGATTAGTCAGATTTGGAGATGGTTATATTGGTAAGATATATGGAAAAGGATCAATCAATCTTGATAGAAAACAACATACTAATGATGTTATTTATGGTGAAAACTTAAAGCAAAATCTCTTGAGTGCTAGATAGTTGTGCAGAGAAGGATACAGTCTCATAATTTAGGATGATACTTTTGAAAGAAAAAAATCTGGGGCTATAGTAGCTGGTAGGGATAGAACAGAAGGAAATCTTTATCAGCTCAGAGAAAGTGACATTATCTACTCCATGACTTAGAATAGTACTATTTGGATATGGCATAGGAAATTATGTCATATCAATCTTGATGATCTAGTAAGGATAAGCTCAGCTCAAGTTGTGAATGATTTGCTAGAGATTATATATTCTAATAACATCATCTAGAAGAAGTGTCATGTTGAAAAGCAAGCAAGAGGATGTTCATAGCATGAAGAAAAATCTTCAATTGAACTATTAGAATTGGTTCATGCGAACCTTTGTGGTTCCACAAAAGTCAGAAGTTTCCATGATGATAGGTATTTTATGTTCTTTATTGATGATTATTCTAGAATGACCTAGGTTAGTTTTCTTAAATAAATATCAGAAGCTCTAGATGCATTTAAATCTTTCATGACAATGGTTGAAGATGAATTAAATATGAAAATCAAGTGTTTGAAATCTAACAAAGGAGAAGAATTGACCTTTGATAAATTCAATATGTTCTATGAAACTCATTGGATAAAAAGACATCTATATAGAGAGAATAGAGTAATGGAAACAAAAAGAAGAACTATTCAAGAAGCTGCTAAGACAATGATTGAGGAAATGACCTACTAGAATTGTACTGGTAAGAAGCTATAAATAATGTTGTCTACATTCAAAATAGAGTTCACGTGAAAGGTAATGATACAAAAACTCCCTATGAATTGTGGTATGGAAAAGCCCCTACAGTGAAATATTTCAAATTTTTTTGAAGCAAATGCTATATCAGAAGAGAAGAACTTGACCTATTTGAACCTAAGTATGATGAAGGAATTTTTCTTGGACACACTACTAAGAGTATGGCCTATTGGTGCTACAATAGGAGATTCAAAAAGACCATTAAGAGTGCAAATGTTAAGATTGAAGAAGATGAGACTAAAATGCAAATGAATTGGCACTGTAAAGTAAAAGGACACAAATCTATTGAAGAAAAAATAAATTGGTGTTTAATTGCCAATGTTGAATCTAAATCAGTGACTGAAGCATGCAATACTATGAAATCTTCTGAAGATAAATCTCTGTCCACTGACAATGAAGGACATAAAATTGCTCTTGAATAATATTGAGAAACCTAAAGAAGAAAACATTGAAAACATAGCAGAAGAAAATGATTACATAAAAGAATTAAGAAAGAAAATCAAAGAACTCAAGAAAAGACTTAAAGAGAATAGTGAAGAAATGAGGTTAACAAATGAAAAGAAAGAAAAATTTGAGGAGTGTTTGAAAGGAAAAACTAAAGATTGCATAAATCTTGAAGAAGTTGTGGATCTAAAAGCTGATCTGAAACCTGCATGGGTTCAATAAGACAAGCTCAATGTGAGTGCTGCCAAATTTGATAGATTAATGGCAAGTTAGAAAATCTTGGTGGCAATGAAGGTTTGAGACTTGAGAAAGTTGAAATCTCTAGAATAGGTCAAGAGAAGATTGTTGAGGTTAAGGAGGACAAATGCAAATAGAATCAAGATCAGCAGAATAGACTAAGAAGAGCACCAGTCAGGTGACTAAATACTCAAAGGTATCTATCCTTCAATGGTTATTGTCACTCATGTAGTAAATATGGCCATAAGGGTAGTTAGTGTAGAAGTAGAATGAATTAGAATATTATATCATTCTCTGGTCAATGTTTCAATTGCAAGAAAATGGATCATAGATCAAATCAATGTAGAAGTCTAGTAAGGAATTATTTTAACAATGCAACAAATACTCAATTCTTCAGTGGAAAGTGTTTTGCATGCAATAGATTTGGGCATATGTCTAACCAATGTAGATCAAGAATTAACCAAGTCAATGGAAGGAACCAAGGATAGAGAAATGTTGTTTGTTACAATTGCAATAAGTTTGTGCATATTGCAAGATTATGCAAAAGTAAGAATGTGAAAAGAGACTTAGCTTTAAAGAAGAGGAAAATAGAGCAGAGGGAAGACAAAGAAAAGAACAAGGTTGATCTACAAGAAATTAAAAAGGAGATGAGAAAAATATAGACTAAGAAGGATGTAAATGAAGTTATAGATGGATTTCCACCAACCTCTAATGCAGATACCTTCGGGAAGTAAATAGGGTGCCCTAGTTTAGGGGGGAGCTTATATTGAAAATCTTCTTCTCCCCTGCTAAAGGATTAATGCTGATGACTCAACATGAAGAGACCATTATTGTGAAGGACAAAGTTGTACAAAAGACTGCTATGTAAGAAGAGTTGATCAAAAAAGAAAATATGTTATGAATGATGACTGGAAGCATTTAATGAACTCGTAGATGAATGGACATGAAGATGAAGAAGGTACAAATGAGGAAGCCACGGAGAGGTTTCTTAAGACCCCTAGGGTTTTGTGTAGAAACATCACTCTAAAAACCAAATCACTATCAATAAGAGAAAAGGTACATTGACAAAAAGAATAATGAATAGAATCTAAGTCACTATTTCTCCTGCTCTGAAATTAGATGCACAAGAATGCATCAATCCAATGGTGCCTATAGTCTTATTCATTAATCTAGATTAGCTAAATGTTATTGACATACATTTCTATTTAAGAGTAGTTTCAGTTTAATCAAGAGCACTAGAGTGCAAGTATGTACCCTTTACCATTGATGTGAAAGGGGCAGAGAAATCATTTCAAAAACTTAGGGGTAGAAAAAGTGTAGATGAATAAAAGGAAAGGGGGAGTATCTTGTCTTGATGGTCTTTACAAATTTTCACATCATATGTTGCCATCAATGACAAAGGGGGAGATTTCTATAAATATGTGCCTAACTGGTGTTATAAATGACGTCAACATATATTTGTTGTCATTGGTGTCAACTGTGCTCCTATTTTGATACTTTCTTGTAATGAGTTAAGTGTTGAAGATAGTAAGTATTCTAGATACAAAAGAAAATTCTAGTAGATTGCTCCACATTTCTCATAGAATGAATATCTTTAACTATGGATTGGAAGTTATTTAGATAGATGTCTAAAGATTCTATGTTCCATGTTTGGGCCTCTGATATGAAGATTTGAGTGAGTTATGTTCATCATAGTGAAAACTACTTTTTTTGTATATTTGGTGGTGATAGGGATAATGTATTATGGTTTGCATTCCTCTACAATTAAGTATTTTAGTTTGCAGTTCTTCAATAAAGTTTGAAATGATGATAAGTGCCTTCAACTCCAATAGTTCATGATTTGGTGGTCCTTAAGCAATCTTTTTCTTATGACAGTAGCTGACATTGTTGTTCATGTGCTTTGGATTGAAGAATCTTCTTGACAGAGTGGTTAGAGATTATGTGGCTGTTCCAAGTGATTACAATGTGCTTATGGATGTATAATGATCATGTTCCTACCTTTGGATTGGTCTGTAAAGAGAAATTTGGATCATGGATGAAGGTTGTTCTTAGAAGACTTAATGTTAACACTAGTCTTGGCTAACTTGGCTGTTTTCACTACTTGCAGAGATTCATCAAAGATTATGGAAGCATGTCATGGTGTGGAAGATCACATTTGAGTCCTAGCTAGGGCATAACATGATATGGATACATCTTTCCCTTAGCAAATTTAGTTTAGGTCCTAACCTATTTCTATGTATGTTTATAATGCCGACCTTGGAGATTGTTCCAATGGTTGATGAATGCAATGCTGACCTTGATGCACATTCCAAGGTTGATGAGTTGTATAATAACATGTATTGAAGTTGCGAAAAAGATTTCCTTGTGTAAAAATATGAAGATAAGTGTGAAGCTGTAAGAAGAGTATAGCACGGGTGTTATTTTGTGCTTCAATGGAACTGAACCCTAGCATGAAGTAGATGTTATCAAATCAATTCACCAAATTTTGGTAGTGATCCACCCCTTGGCAGTGAGATAGCCTTGGTAGTGAGCCCTAACATTTGCAGTGAGCATCTTGGGCAGTAAGCCTCTGATTTTTGGTAGTGTTATAACTTATTTATTTTCATGGTCTAACACCCACCACATTTTTTCCCTTATAGGATTTTCTATGTAAAAATTATAGTGTGTCATGTGTCATTGTCTTGAGCTTCATGTTTCATGCTTTCATGATTAATCTTAATAACAATGATTAAGAATTTGATGTGTTGATATTCATAAGTGGTTAAAGTTTTGTGACAACTGATTCATCCCCCCTCTCAGTTATCCTGTGCATTTCAACACTTTTCTCAGTCCCTAGACTTTTCAAAATGAAATGAATGCCCAATACCATAAACCATCATGTCTCCTTTGTATAATTATGTTCTACAATAAGCTTTTTGAAATCCTTGATCACTTCCAACTTATAATGCTCAATGTCTTGATCACCCATTCAATCACAACTATTACAATATGATGTTAAAAAAATTTCTTCCTATACTTATGTCACCTTTGCAAGATTTCCAAAGGAAAGTCCTAGCCTACTATCCAATTTAAGATCAAAAGCATTGACCACTCAACTAATCATTACAAATGTACTAACCTATCCTCTGACACAAATCACAAACAATATCTTTAATATCAAACATAGAAATGCCTCTGATATTAAAAAGGCTTCTTTGATGATTGACATTCTGCCATTTCAAATACATGGAACTACCTAAACAACAATCAATAAGAGATAGTATCTTCTCTAACACAATGATGTTGATCTCTTTTCCAAACATCACTACACTCATTGAATCACCACTGTCTAATCCAAATAAATTCTTATAGTCATTGTAATTTGATGCCCTTGATAGCTTATACTACTTGCTCACTACGCTAACATCTCTCTACCCTTATTTATCTTTTAGGGGAGTACATGATTAAACTATCATCATCTCCCCCTAAAATGATGGATCTCTTTATACATTTAGAGATGACTTTTGTGCATAAAGCACATGCATATGTTCATTCCCTTTTTTCTCCTGCTTCCTCCTCCAAACTTTGTCAGGCTCTTTCCTTTTCCAACCTTTCAAACACTCTTTCTTTTTCTTGGTTAACATATTCACCTCCTTGGTATAACCAAGTGATCTTACATAACCTTTCTACAACAATGTGCTCTATGTCCAATGGTGTTGCACTTATAACAATCTATATCAAATGAATGATTGTTTCTTTTTAACAACCTATGAGCACTTCTATTGTTGTTCCATACATGATCATTCCTTCCATGCACTCTACAATTTCTTTCTATGTGGCCAACTTTGTTACATCTATAACAAACTACATTCATATTTCTATAAGATGTAAATTGACTCCTTCTACAATCGATTGTTTTATGTCCATAATCATTACCCAAATAACAGTAACCATGGAAGTGTGAATAATTTCACTTGATTTGTCTTGCTAATGACCTTGTTCTTAGATTTTACTTGGGATCATGAACTCTTATGTATCCTTCCTCATTAGTATTTTGATTTGCAGGATTTTTGAAAGTAGAACTTGATTCTATTTGTTCATGTGTTGCTTCTTAGATATTGCATCATCCTTGTACCTCATTTCTCCTTCATATCTTATCCTAGATTTGTTTGATAGTGACCTGTGACTTAAAATCATTTTCTTAAACAACTTATTGCTCTTCATATTTTGAACACTTCTATTCAACTCCTAATTTACCTTCTGTAATTGCTTTCTTAGAGACCTGATTTCTAACTCATACCTATCACAATCCATCTGCTTGACGTTTAACTGATTTTTTTTTATCCTTCTTTTGACTTAACCTCTTCATCCTATATCTTTAGGTCCACAATCAATTTTCTTGCTTCTTTAGGGGCTGCAAGTAGTTTGTCTTTGGAGTCCTTTTCTGTTTAATGTTGTACCTCTAATCTTTGGTTCTCCTTTCTGAGCTTATTGATCTCATCTAGGGCACAAATGAGTTCACCTTAAATATCAATTTCACATTTATCTTCATCATACTCCTATTCATAGTCAGTCATAATGTGATCTCCTTCTTTGTCAACATTCTCAACTACAAAATCATCTTCTCTTTCAGATATATCATATCTTATGTCAATTGGTAGGGGTATTTCATGTAGTAACACATCACATTTAATTTGATTGGGACTTTGTTGAACAATTTATTTCTTAGCACTATCTTTTTTCTTTTGTCCTTTTCTTTTTACCATAATATGTATTCCATGATCAAGATCACCTATGTTGGTTAAATATTTGCAAGGAACCTATATCTCTATTACCACTTGTCAGAATACTTTAGAACACTGAGAGGAGGTGAATTAGTGGTCAACAAAACAAATCTCTTAACAAGATAACTCTTCACTAAATAGCACAAAAACAATACACCATATATGGCTGATCATAGAATTCAAAACAAGAACATTAGGACATATATCATAAAAAAGATATACAACATAACACAAATGTTCAAATGGAAAACCCTACAAGGGTAAAGAACCACTATGAAAATGAAATATATTAAGCCTCACTGGCCATAAACCTCACTACTTACAATGCATCACTAGCAAAGAATAAATGCCTCACCAAATACAATCTCACCAATCACATCAACTCCATTTTCAAAACATGAAAACAAACACAGAATACTACTCTATTTACAATTAAAAACAAAGGTTATAGATGAGTTCTATAACTCTTACTCAAACACCTTATCTATCCTACAAAGAATGACTCTTCAAACAATCAAACATTCAATGCTTATCCCTCCATGTACACATGTATGATAATCTTTTTACAAGAAAACCCTTATCTCATTAAGCATGAGCAATACTTAAACTGATATATGTAGGAAGAAAAGACTTTTAGCCTCTACAAACATAGCTTGACTGTGACTTTCTTTTTATGAGTAGATAGATGGCACAAAGAATGACATATACACTACCAAGTCCCCTATTATCAGTCACATGGATAATTACACTGTTATACAAGTTCATACACTGCTCTTACTTCCAATCAATTTTTTGTCACATGTGGCTTACAAATATGAACAAGATATAAAATCATGTATATATGAATAGAGTATTCTTAATCTTTGCTCACACATTGACTCTAACCTTATTTTGAATGAACAAGCTAAATCACACAACAACCAAATCTACTCTTAGGAAAAATAATCCTATACTTTAGTCACATGGACTTTTGGATAACCAGACCATTGTTGTGCAATCTCACACATTGTCTTTATTTTAAACCAAACTCTAATCACCAAAGGATTTTTATTTAGATCATACAGATTTGTGCAATCAAGAACTTCATGAATGTAGCCAAATAGAGGTACCATATAGTTCTTTGACACTCTATTTTTCAATCCTTCTTCTGTGTGTTTGATCTTAAAATAATAGTATCATTCAAAAAACATCACTATTAGAACCTAATCTTATCATGTTCAGATCATATTAAATTGTGCAAAGAAAAGCATACACAATAACCATAGTCAGACAAATCGTTGAAAACCTTCCTAAACCATTAATTGATTTCTCATTCTATCTATTGTCACTTCAAAAGGATGGTTTCATCATATTCAATATTCTCTACCAATGCCCAGACCACTATTGAAAAAAAACTCAGTGCACTGAATTCATACTTCAATCCATCGTTGTTAGTATGTGGCAACTGATCATACATGTACTATACACTCATAATGTATCCTCGCTAGTGTTCAGAGTCAGTTGTTAATTTTTGTTAACTGACAAAAGAAAAATGACATTGTAAAACCCTTATTCTAGAAGCTTCCAAAAACATTGTTATAAGCAGTTGGGATGTATGTTGTGGGTATGGAATTCACAAGATTGTAATCTATCTGCACTAGATAATAAAATTATTCGATGGTTGAGTTTCTGTGGATGTAGCCCATATTGGGTGAGCCACATTAAATTTCTATGTTGATCTCTTTTGTGTTATTCTTCATTATTATATTTGGGTTACTTAATCTTCATATAACTATTATTGTTTATTGCTTCGATTTGCGTAATCTCTAACAACTGATATTAGAGTAGGTTGTGTTTGATTATCATCTTCATGAAGGTCTCACGGTTGAGTGGGAGTCTCACGGTTAAGATGGAGCAATGGCGAACGAGGGTAAATTGAAGGTAGATAAATTCAATTGGAAGAACTATTAATTATGGAAGATACAGATGGAGGATTATCCCTATCAAAAGGATTTATGGAGGCCATTGGAAGGAAAAGCCAAGAAACTGGTAGCAATAACTAATGAGGATTGGGAACTTCTGGATAGAAAGGCACTAGGAACCATTCGGTTGTGCCTGACACCATCTATGGTGTTCAATATAATAGAAGCAAAGACAATAGATGAACTAATGAAAGATTTGGCTAAATTGTATGAAAAACCCTCAATGTCTAATAAGGTATTTATCATGAAGCATTTATTTAATCTAAAAATTATTGAAGGTGGATATGTGTCAAATTATTTAAATAAGTTTAATATGATTAGTAGTTAGCTAACTTCTGTAAAAGTGAATTTTGATGAAGAGGTGAGGTGTAGTGCCCCTCCATTTCCACCTTGGATGTATAGGTGAACTGATCAAGGCGCATGAAGATGAAGGTAAAATAACAAGAATAATTAAGGTAAGGTAAACAATTGATGTTGTGCAATATAGATAGATGTTTCATCCATGTGTGGTTTCATATGATAGTTAATGTGTTTTATTGATAATCTCTATTGCGACATTGATAATGCAGGCTTTGACATTGTTTTGCATTCTAATGATTAAGGTGTCAATCTTACTACAATTGTTATATGTTAGAATGGATCTCATGGACTGATTCTGTTAGATTTATTTGTTATGATGGTACTTCTAAAACTTATTCAATTTCATGCACCTATATGTTCAGTGTATGGTTCTATTCAGATAATGAGGTAGATTTGATTTGGTTATGATTATGTGTTATCTAATCTAGATTCATATGATGTGGAAAGGACGATGTCGCATCACTTACTTGCAAGTGCCTGCGATGTTGTGATTTCTTTTTCACCTAGTGTCAGCTTTTGTTCATCTATATATGCTTGACTATGTCATTTGTTGCAAGATGCAGGTATCTGGCATCGACTCCACTTGAATTAACAGGTCTGAGCATGCCCTAAACCCAATGGATAAGTTGTTTTAGAGATAACTTAAGGTCCCACATCCCAAGTCATCATCCTTGATTAGGATGCATGACATGTCTAGTTCAACCTGTCAGTTCTGTCAGTATGTCAGGTCTTGCAATAGAGTTATATTTGATGGAGCTTGTTTGTTAAGTGTGTTTTGGCTTGGCTTGTGAACATGTTTGATTTGGCTTTTAACGGTTGTCCTACTCAGTGGGTTATGTTGTATGCCTAGATTTCATTAGATAGTCATACTATTATTATTTGATCCATTATAATATTTAATAGGATTACATCAATTATCATTATTAATATTAAATAAGCTTAAAATGATAACTGATAATTACCTAGTTTAAGGTAATTATCCAAAGTTGTTTGAATGTGAATTATTTTATTACTGTTATTAAATTGGTTTAATTGAGGGTATTTATAAATATAAATAAGTAGTCTTGTCTGTAAAGGTTAAGATTATTGTCATCATAGATTATTTCTCTTCTATTTACCTTATCTATTATTTGGGTATTGGCCTCATTCCCATATTCGAAGGAATCCAACCTTGCCAATTCATTCATGCATGAATACAAGAATATTTGTAAAAGATGAAATGCCGTGACTTTCAACTACCTCATGCTTAATTGGTTTTTATATTAATAAAATTAAAATATGAAAATAAAGTGCATAGTATTATGATTTAAGGTTATAAAAACAAGGCATAAATAATTATAATATATATATATATATAATAAAATATACCTATAGTAAAATATTAAAGTAAATAAAATAAAACATTAATATATTTAGTTCTAAATTACATCATGAGGTGTAAGGGATAAATTTATTAAATAGTTGTTATTAGATGGCATAGGATTGGGTGCTCACCTCCAATAATGATGGAGGAAGGTTCTGGATGATGGGGGAAGAACATTTCATTATGGGGAGGCATGGTAGTTGGGGCAGTTGCTGGCATATTGGAGAGGTTGATATGAGAAATTCGAAGGAGATTGGAGGAGGTTGGAGTTGTAGGCTTGGATCGGGGAGCAGCAACAAACCTTTAGCGAGTCAATCGAGTGGTTCCAGGTTCCTTTGCTTCTTGAACTTTATCTATGTTTTCTTTGAAGCTTTTCCAATAAATTGATTGTTGCATGCTCTCTCCCTCTCTTGTGTTCTCTCGAGCCAAACATAATGTCATTGTGTATCCTATTATAGTTTCTTCCATGCCACAATCACCTGTGATCCATCCAGCAAGAATGCAAATGATAAGAATGCTGGCGTGGGCTGTGGATCTGGCTTTTGCAATTGCTAAAACATTTTAAGGCCTCTTTACTTGACTTTTTTTTGTGTGTATTCTGCAATCTTTTTAATTATTTTGTGTTTCCTACAATCGCCTCCTTATGCCTTGGTCGATGTCCACAATCAATTCCAAAGTGCCCAATTTTGGTGTAGGCCAGAAGGAAGCTAGCAAAGTTTTTTTTAGATTTGGTTTTATTCATATCTGTTACCTTTGTCTAACTACTCTACTTTTTTTACCAATTTCCTCTAACAGATGTTACTCGCCATATTTACCTACTAAGCATAGACATTTGAGGTAAGAACAAAAGTTAGACAACATTTTTAGAATCCAAATAAATGGAAATGATAGTGTTGTTGTAAATACTCTTAAACCTATAATCTATGTGATTTTAATCACTAAGAAATTTCAACGAAACAACCATCATAGATTCAACCGGTTTCTCAATGATAAAGTTTAGGGTGTCCACTAGATGGCCAGCACGGCCAAGAAGGTCAACCTTACTCACATAATGATCACCTGTAGGTGTAATTTAATATAGGTTACAAATGTGATTGAAGTATGTACAGCTCTCATTCAGCAAGTCTGCATGTCTGCGCGCACCCCAAATCTAGTTTTTACCTGTCAATCGTCCCTACGGAAAAAGTTATCTAAGACGTCACTCGTAGTTTTTATCTGATAATTGTTTCTAGCTGCCTTTAGATATCAGGCCTCGATGTCTAGTAGAAGCACTTATAAATGAAGTATTATAAGTTGATTTAACAATTTCATTCGAGAACTTATCAAACTGACTTCCTTATAATTTGTTGTACGATGGACAATGAAGTGAACAATTTAAAAGGATTGCTTATACTATAGTGTGCATGACTAAAGTTGACATTAAAGATGGTCACTACTACTTGAAAGTTTATAAATCCTTTTAAACAAATCCATTTTGGTACACACCCTGCAATCATTTCTTGGGACATCATCTCTTTGAGGTGCTCTATCGAACTGTTGCATGACTTGTTTATGTTTAACAATTGCTTTTGTTTTGAAAGTTTCTAAAGCCTTTTCATCAAATCTGTTTAGGCAATTATGTTGTCAGTGTCTAAACAAATTATTCTAGTTTTGTGTCGGCCATGTATCTATCATAATCCATATTCTTAAACTTCTCATGACTGCAATGAGGATTGCATTCCAATTATGCGTTTTGTGACAGGATAAGTTAAAGCACATCAATGCCATTGTTATATTCACTGTAGGGAATGAATATAAAATATATCTATGTGGGCTATTTTTCACTTTCAAATGAATAGCCTCATATAAAATGTTCAAAATTAGGTTTGTCAGATAATAAAATCCTTCAAACCCTACTACAGAAAGTTATTACAATTGATAGAAAATTCTTGTAGTATTAGTTAATTTTGTAATTTAAAATGTAAATAATAGTTACATATTTACTTGTCATTGGATGAAAAATATTTACTATCCAATGATCCATGGTATTTATTATTATTATTATTATTGTTATTATTTTGAACATTATAGTTGTCGTCCCCAAGCCATTCAGAAAATGTATGGATGAGAGTCTAACCCTAGGTTTCATAACTCAACTAATTTTTAAAATATCTATTGAAAGACCATTATTCATGCTCTAAGTAGTATTAAGTGTAATATATGTAGAGAATTGTATTAATTTATTTCAGATAGAATTGTCCTTGTCAATTCATTAAGGGAATAGATTGTGTGCTTTAAGATGTACTTGATTATAGGTTAAATAAATTAGAAATTAGATAGAGGGAAAAGAAAATTAATTTAATTGCAATTACATAATTGTTTCCTATACTTTTAGTGGTGCAAATTCCTAGGCAATGAATCAGGATAGTTGTTTCTGCAGGTTGGCATTTTAGTCAGCAAGATTAATCCCCGTATTCCATGATTCGACTTCTTTTTTTGTGTTTGCTCATCCTTTTCAGTGATATTTTCATACAGTGACCTCCTCTGACCACTTGCAAGATCTTTGTGTCACTTCTGAGAATCATTCTTCAAGTGTCCTCACTTATTACAAAAGTAACACTTTTATTTGGATCATTATGATGAATTGTTGCCTTTTGAAGATGCACCTAATGAGCTAATTGTTTTATTTGCAACCAGATCTTGATCCTCTTTTAATACCAAATCATTCCATCCTTCTCCTCACAACTCAGTCTTTCCAAGTAGAAAAACTGAAATACTTATGTAGTTAAGTAACAAATACTAAAAACTAAATTTAAGAAGCCACTGCCAGTTTTAGGGTGTGGCATAACATTCTATTTAAATATCATCCATTTTAATGGTCAAACAATCAATAGCAATTTTACACCTCATCTTCAACAAAAGTGGTAAATAAATGTTCAATTATTTTATTGACCAAATTTTACCTGCAGAGTAAGAAAAATTACACATCTGTGCATAAACACACATATAAATACATCTGTATATCATATAAATATATATAAGATTAGATTATTGAATTATGAAATAAAAGAAATGTAGTTATTATAGATTAATACAAATGTTTTGATATGATTATATATTTACTGTAATTTGGCATTAATTTTATTATAATGTTTTTTAGAAATTTGATAAACGGGTTTGGATTTATAAATGTTGTAATTAGTATTTGATCTATAAGCATTTGTAATTGATATTACCTATGCATTTGTTTAGCTTGACAGTTATATTTATATGTAATTGATGATTGATTTAATATAATAGATAGAATTAATATTAATTAAACTAGACCTAGGTTTTATGAATTCTTGTGGAGATATAACTTGAATCTAGTTACTAATACGATTAAATGTAAATGGATATGACAAAATAATTAGTGTAGATGAAATTTAATCTAGTTTGATTTGATTTTGTAAAAATCTTTTATAATGATTTTGTTAAGCTGAAATTGGACTGAAAGGTTGCAATTAGGTTAAACAACAATGTACTTGAAAATTTAGCCTTATCAGTGAAACTTATAGGTAACAGGATAACTAAGAGATTGAATTGCTCTTGTAAGAAAAATTTATGTTCTCAATGAGTTGATTAGTTGAAATCGCTTATTGTAAGCAGAATTTCCATGTGAGTTGGTCTATATGTAAATTGCCAAGTTTAGGTTCTAGAGGTATAGGATAATATGATTCAATTGCATGTATTGTGTTCATAGGTGTCTTGAAATGAAGATGTTGTAAGAACATGATGTCTCTTGTCTATGTATGTCTATCTTAGTAAATGATAATGTGAGATGATGTACATACTGTGTTGTGAATATATTATGATGGGTTTAAATCTCCTTCAAGGAAGTGTTGATGTCGAGTTTGTGTGTAGTATTGTAATGGGGAGATCTTGGTAATTGTAATGAGAAACTATTTTGAGATTTGAAGAGCAAGATGACCCATACCTTGCTCTAGATATGTGTTGTTATGGTTATTGTGATTGATGACTGAAAGTGTTGGGACAATGATGTAAAGGTTGGTCATTGTGATTATGTTTTGTATGCAAGAAGGTAAATGCCTTGCATTATTTATGTTTACTTATCTTTAAGATAGTAATTGTCTTGCTTGATGGTTAGGGTTTCTAGATGCAGGTAGGGGAGTGGCTTTCAATGTGGGGCCGGTGCCCAAAGTGGCTGTTAGGATAACCCATTGAAAGTTGTAACTAAGTGAAAACCTAAAAATGAACTAGGGGGGAAAAAAGGGTAAATTACACATTAACAAGATAATTGGATTTCCTCTCGCATGCCTATAGTGCTCATTTAGACTAAGGATGGGTAGAGAAGGCCTGGTTGGCAAGATCAACTTCCTTGTCCTTACGAAAGGAAGGTTGATTCTGCATGAGTCACCCTATGGAGCCGGCGCCTAGTGAGAGGCTATCAAGATAACCCATGTTAGGACCATGCGATGACACTCTCCCTACTGTAGCCTAGCATTCCCTAGTTGTATTCTCCCCATTCGTCATGTTTTGCCTCTGGAAGTGGTGTTGAGTTGCTTGTGATATTGCCATGTGTTGTAATGGAGTCATGTTTAGTCCTTGTTCCTGTTAGGCAATTATCTACCTGACTGTTTGATGTTTTGGGACCTTATGTTATCTCCTAGCATGGGGGGTGGACCTTAGGGTTCCACATGGTCGGGTGGATGTGCTTTATCTCCATTGGTTTTTCCTTGCCTTTGTTCATGTGCAAAAAGGTTGTAACTCCTGTAGTAGATTCAGATCTTGTACCAGTTTATAAAGATAGTTATTTATGCTTATGTACTATCATGTGTATCAGATTATTAATAATGTATGTAATCCAATGTAATCAAAAGGTGATGATGTAAACAATGTAATGATGTATCCTCATGTGTAAGAAAAAAATTGTAGTTGTACTTGATCTGGATGATTGTTTACCTGATGTCATGGAAATGTAAATGGTTATTCATTTAATGCAATAGATACAGAATGAATTATTGTTGTCAGTTAATACATGATGTATGAGAGAACATGATAGTAGTTTTGTCCGTAATGCAGCCATGGAACCCTGGGAGAACATTACTTAGTATAGATATGTTAAATGTTACTTTATTATCTCTTTCAATTAAAAAAAAAATTGTCCTATTTGTATAGTGTATTTGTGTTGTTCTCTAGAGTTCCTTAGCGGGGCGTTACATGAGGGCTATCTTGGTTTTATGTTCTTTGCCAAAAACATGGAATAACTTTGTAATGGTTGTTAGTAACTCTATCTCTGGTTCAAATACTTTGAAATTTGATGATGTTACTGGTGTTATCCTTAGCAAGGAAATGTGACAGAAAAGCATAGGTGAGAGTTCAACATCGGGTAATGCTTTGACTATAGAGAATAGGGGAAGAACAAAGGAGAGAGGAAAAAACCTAACAAATCATGGGAAGTCACAAGGGAAGTCAAGGAAAGGAACATCTAAATCTAGAGCAAGAATGGATTGTTGGCATTGTGGAAAGCCATGACACTTGAAGAAGGATTGTTGGTCTCAAAATGGCAAACAAGGAGATAGAAAACATGATGATAGTAAGGAAGCTAATGTTGCAAGTAATAAATTACAAGATGCTTTAATTTTATGTTTAGATAATGCTACTGAGTCCTAGTTAATAGATTTAGGGGCTTCATTTCATGCCACACCCCATAGGAAATATTTTGTAGATTATGTTGAAGGTGATTTTGGACAGGTATATTTGGGTGATGATGAACCCTGTCAAATTGTTGGAAAAGGAAAGATAAAAATCAAGTTGCGGCATGGAAATTAATGGTTGCTATAGGAGGTAAAAACATGTTCCAAATTTGAGAAGGAATTTAATCTCTATAGGACAACTAGGTAGTGAAGGTAGCATAGTTAGCTTTTCAGACAAAGTCTAGAAGGTGACTAAAGGTACATTAGTGGCAGCTAAAGGTGAAAAGGTGAGCACATTATATTTGTGTATTGGTAAAATTCTACCTTAGCTTCTACAGAAATATTTGCTACTGAAATAATTATAGCACTTGCTATAGGGATAGGAACAAAATTGTGGTACCATAGACTTGGGCACATGAGTGAGAAAGGGATGAAAATCCTTCACTCCAAAATGTTGCTACTAGGTCTGAAGAAGATTGACTTGGAGTTCTATGAAAATTGTGTTTATGGGAAACATAAAAGAGTCTAATTTCTCAAAGTTGGGAAAGAGAGGAAGAGTGAGAAATGAGAGCTTGTGCATTCAGATGTATGGGGACTAGCTTAGGTATCTTCTCTTGGTGGTTGTTTCTATTATGTTACTTTTATTGATGATGCAACTAGGAAAACATGGGTGTATTTCCTAAAAAAATAGAAATATTCAAAACTTTTAAAAAGTAGAATGATTTTTTTGAGAATGAGATAGGAAAAATGTTGAAGTGTATCAGATTTGATAATGGAGGTGAGTATTGCAATAGATAATTTGAGAATTACTCTTCATATAATGGAATCCATAGGTAGAAAATGGTTCCTAGAACCCCACAAGAAAATAATGTGTGTGAGAGGATGAATAGCACCATTATGGAGTGTGCAAGGAGCATGAGATTTCATGCGAGACTACCCTTACACTTTTGGGCACATGTTGTACATACCTCTATTTATTTAATAAACAATAGACCTTCAAATCCTTTGGATGGTGGCATTCCAGAGGGGGCATGGATGGGTAAAATGGTAAACTATTCATTTATAAAAAACCTTTGGTTTTTAATCTTTTTTCCATGTAGATATTAAAAATAGAACCAAGTTGGAGGCTAAATCAAAAAAATGTAAGTTCATTGGATATGGAGTAGATGAATTTCGTTATCAGATATAGGATTACAAAAGTCATAAAATCATTGAGTAGAGATGTTATATTCAATAAGAAGGTCATGTATAAGGATTATTTGCAGGAAAAGAAGCATGAATAGGCCAAAAAGGAATATGTGGTGTTGGATGAGATTCTAGAAAATAAAATACTCGTGGTACCTGATGCTCAACAACAACAAGTTATCCCACAGACTCCTATAACTATTAGACATTCTACAAGGATAACTAGACCTCCAAAAAGATTTTCTCCACCATCATATTCTATATTATTAACTAATTCTAATAAACCTAAAGGTTATGGAGAAGCGATGCATGTAGACACCAAAAAGCAATGGGAGCTAGGCATGAAAGAGGAAATGGATTCCTTCTTGTGGAATTAGACTTGGGACTTAGTTCGATTGGCTGCAGGTAAAAGAGCATTGCCAAATAAATGGGTTTATAGGTTGAAGGAAGAAGATGGAGGCAAGAAAAGATATAATGCCAGACTCATGGTAAAAGGTTTTACACAGAAAAAAGGTATAGATTTTGATGAAATATTTTCTCCGGTTGTAAATATGACTTCTATTAGAACTATTCTAATTCTTGTGGCTGTAGAAGACTTGCTTATTGAACAACTAGATGGGAAAACAACATTTCTCCATGGGGATTTGGAAGAGGAAATATACATGCAGCAAGAATAGGGATATGAGGTCAAGGGTAAGGAGGATTTTGTGTGTAGGTTAAAGAAGAGTTTGTATGGCCTGAAGCAAGCACATCAGCAATGGTATTTGAAATTTGTTAGTTTTATGGCTGAATAAGGTTACAAAAAATGTCATTTTGATTATTGTGTTTATTTCAAGAAATTGGGTAATGGCATATATATTAGCATGTTGCTTTATATTGGTGACATGCTTGTTGTCGGGTCTACATGCAACATATCAATGAACTTAAGAAGAACTTACCAAATTCATTTTCTATGAAGGTTTTAGGTGCAGCAAAACAAATCCTTGGTATGAGGATCACAAGGGACAGGGTAAACAAAAAATTATTTTTGTCTCAAAGTGAGTATGTAGAGAAGGTGTTGAAAAGGTTTAATAGGAAGAATGCAAAAGCAGTTAGTACACCTTTGCCTAGTCATTTTAAGTTGACTAAGGGGATGTACCCAAAGACACAAGATGAGGAAGACAAAATGTCTAATATACCATATGCATCAAATATTGGTAGCTTGATGTATGAAATAGTATGTGCAAGGTCAGATATTACACATGCAATGAGAGTTGTGAGTAGGTATATGAGCAATTCAAGAATCGAATATTGGAATGCAATACAATTGATTGTCTGATATTTGAGAGGTACTACTTCAAAGAAATTCTATTTTGGAGGAACACATTCTACTCTAAAAGGATATGTTGAGTTTGGTCTGGTGGGTGATATTGATAGCAAGAGTACTATAGGCTATATTTTTACTATAGGAGGTACTACAGTTAGTTAAATTTCATAGCTGCAAAAGGTTGTTGTGGTTTCAACCACTGAAACTGAGTATGTTGCTGCTACAGAAGCTAGCAAGGAGATGATTTGGTTACAACATTTTCTGGAGGAATTGGGGCAACAACAAGAACATAGCACTTTGTACACTAATAGCCAGAGTGCCATTCATCTTGCTAGGAATTCAGCTCTACATTCAAAAACTAAGCACATACAACTCAGATACCACTTCACCAAGTTAGTTTTGGAGGATGGACAGTTGAAGCTTGAGAAAATTCACACAAGTGAGAATCCTGTAGATATGTTCACAAAGCTAGTTACATAGGAGAAACTAATTTCCTCATCAGTTTTTGTTGGCCTTCATAACTGATAAAGGTGAACATACGAAACTAGCCAGGCCCATAATCTAGTTAGAGATGCAAGTGCAACAATGTCATCTAGGATCAGTCTCTAAGTGGGAGATTGTTTGGTGTGGAGCCTAATCAATCTCTAAGTGGGAGATTGTTGGTATGTGGTGACTGATCATGCAAGTATTGTACACTTGTAACGTATCCTTGCCAGGGTTCAGGGATGACAACCCCCTAGAAGCAGGGTTTCCGGGGCATAGCCCTCGAAAAATATTTTTTCCCTTTTTTTTCCCATTCAAAGTCAGTTGTTAATTTTTGTTAACCAAGAAAAGAAAAATCACATTGTAAAACCCTAATTCTAGAAACTTCCAAAAAGCTTGTTATAAGGAGCTGGTATTTATGTTATAGGTGTGGAATTCATGAGATTGTAATTTGTTTGCACTAGATAATAAAATCATTGGATGTCTGAGTTTCTATGGATGTAACCCATATTGGGTGAACCACGTTAAATTTTTGTGTTGATCTCTTTTGTGTTATTCTTCATTGTTATATTTTGGTTATTTAATTTGCATATAATTGTTAGTGTTTATTGCTCTAATCTACCTAAACCCTAACAATCACTACCATAAAATAGTTACAAGTCTATGTGTAACTAAATAAAAGCTGATGACAATCATATACCTGTCAATATATGTTCTCAAAAAATGTCTATTTTAATTTGAATCTCCACTGTGGATTATCCTTTTCATGCCATTGACATACTGATTAACCTCCATAGATTTTAGTTTTGTTCCCACTGCACTTTTGGATCCCCACCCACCTAGTCATTTATAGCAAATAGGGTTGGTCAACTAACGTTTATAACCCCTTACAGTGGTCACTTAAGTGATCTTTAACCTTCGATAGTAGGTCAACATTAAAATATAAGATAAAGTGCAAACCCGTCACTAAAATCTTTAGTAACTCATACTTTAGGTTTTTAAAAACCATTAGGACTTAGTGATTTTGATTTTCTAGGACCTCTTCATAGTGTATAAACCCTAAATATTTTCAAAACTCAAGCCATGAATATCTGAAATATGTTTTCTTCCCTCTATGAAAGTATTGACAGATGCAATAAGTATATCAATATTTGATTTGTCTATGATCATGGGGTAAAAGTTCAAAGTTGTGCCACACTTTAGGCCAACTTATCAGCATACATGAATTTCACTATTTCCAACTAAAAGTCAATTTTGGTGAAACTTAAGTTCTATCTAGATTCATTCTAGCTAAACTAGATCCAAGCCACAACTTTTCCAATTAGAACCATCCTCTAGAAACATATGTAGCATCACTTTGGGGCTCATTTACCAAAAAAATAAAATTATTTGAAAACTTGATGCTTTAAGAACTCCTACTCATGCAAATAATCATTTTAAAAGAATCTAAAAATACCCTTTTGTAGATCAATCAATCTATTTTGTAAAAATATAATTTTTTAAACATTTAAATTAATGTTTTTCTTTTATTTTTTATTTCTACTAAAAGTAGGTCATCAGCATCAAAATATAGTGTCAACTGTCCTATCAAGGGAAAATAGTAAATTTTATAAAAAAATATATAAAATATATGATGCACTGGAGGAGAGATTCCTTGTCGAGATGACATTTTTTCCTATTTTTGATAAATAATGAAGACAAAAGTTGACGTCCCATCAAAATAGTTGGATTTTCATTACACGTAACTTCCAAGATTTGTTTTAAAATATATATTTATCAAAATGGGGAAGAAAATAATCCATGCACTAAAATTTTGAGCTATGAATTCACAAAAAAATATAAGACAAAAAATAAATAAAATTTACTATGTAAAGTGTGATGTCCCATTCAACCTTATTTTTCAGCATTTAATTAGCAACTAAATTATAGTGTAAATTTTATAAAATACTACATTTAAATAATTTTTATTTATTTTTAAATAGAAACATGAAATACACTAAAAAATCTACATTTTATTACTTTACATCATTTTAAAATTTAGAGCATATACCCCAATTTGTAGTGATTCAAGTTAAAAACTTAGATTAGTGTTGGCTATTTCCTTTATAAAAGTGTGACACACGTTTATGCTTTTACCCCATGGCTTCAACCAACAACCTCATTTAACCTTTAACACCATGAAGCATCAAGCACTTTGATATCACTCTGACATACCTATCACCCTGAACATTTCACTTGTATTATGAACATAAATAGGTAATGTTGAGGTTTTCTTATCAATGTACCACTCTTGACAAAATATATTAGACATTATCACCAAAGTGTATTCCTTATCATTAATCAAGAGAGACATTATTTCATGCATTTCTATTAGTGTCTATTGGGAAATAGATCAATGCAATCAACTGAATAATTAATGTGAGTGTCTTCACCACTAATGATACAAAACTCCTCATTACATGACATAAACCTATACAAACTAGTCATTGCATGATATAAACCACAAACCTCCCAATGATAACATGTCATACCTCTACCTCCTGATAGTGACATAATGTAACAAAATTCATTCAACTTCATTCAACCTTTGCATTACCAATGAACACCATATTGATCAACTCAAACAACAAAGAACAAACTCAAATTTTTGACATCAATGAAAAACATATTTCCAACAAAAAGTTCCACATTACATGAACTACATGACTAATTCTAGCCACTAGAGAGGGAGTACAATGCTACACTACACCTTGATTACAAAATTTAAGGCAAGTAAGAGAACACACTCAATCACACCATATAAACAAGTCTCCTAAGACTCTGACCACTTCAAAAGCATGAGATAATTTCTACTTAACCAAACAAACATCATGCAATATGCCAAGCAACAAAAGTTGCATCATGTTTGGGAATCCCAATCTCCATGCAAAGACACATGTGTAGTCACAATCTAGAAAACATCTTACAACCAAGATTAATCTAGGACAAAATCAAGCTCACAAACCAAGATATCTAAACACATCAATCTCTCCAAAAAGCAGTGGCTAACATTTCTCACCATATAGGGATTCAGCAATCATATGGGTAATGCATTAATAAAATATTTGTGTGTAGCCAAAGTTATTTACAAAATGATGACAAGCATACTAAGTGCACACTAGGCAATGGGGAAAGCACAAGTCACAAGATGTAGGGTCTACTAATCCACTCATGATTCTAACAACTCAAACATCACAAGTACTATCCAAATGACCCTTTCACAACCCTTAATTTTTATTTAACTTCATAATCTAATCACACCTAGGTTACCACATGAATCCTAGGGAAGAATGTAATTTAGGGACATAGTCACTACCCAAATGATCTATTCTAAGAATGCAATGCAACACATTCTTTCTTACACTCGCATTAATAATGTCACTTTTAGGGACATGCTTTCAACAAGACAATACAAGATGTATTTCATGCAAGCATTTCAAATCACCATACAAAGGAAACTAATAAATGAAATTTAACAAAAAATAAGAAGGTATACTACTCTTGCAACATAATACACACACAACAAGGTGCAATATGCAAGGTTCATTTAAACTAGCATTACCACAACATATTCTTCACATATCATGTATATGATCAAAACATCATCTCTTTCACATACCAATGCATAACTCTTTGAAGAGTAAACTAGATTCAATCAAACTCAAGAACATGGTGTTTCCATTCACACAAAGGTTTACATCATTCCACTATCAAAGTGGTCACACAAGAATGAACATGATGTAATGACCACCCATATATCCACATACAAATTGGCACACACATACAAAACTACAATTTTTTTTCTAAGAAAAATATTACTAAGGGTTAAAGAAAAATTAAATGACTATAATAAAATAATAAATAAAGTTTGAAATGAAACCCATACCTTATTTACTCATTCCATAAGTAATTGTGCTGACATTAAATTGTTTAATACTTCAATCAATATAGTAAGATAAATATTCTAATAAATTTATTACAATAATTTTGTCTATAAAATGGTTGTTTCGTATGTCTCTACCAATTTGTATGTTGATATAGGGGTGGGAACTACATGTGACCCAACTATTGGCAATACGTGTTGTCATTAATCTCAACACTTTGAGTAATGTTTGTACTCTCCTTATGGTTGTCTATTATACTAATGTGGTAACAGAGATGCAATGAAATATAGTGATGATGTTGATGTTCATGATTATTGATATTCAGTGATATTCTTGATGCTCATAGTAAGTTGTTGATGTTCATGGTTGGATGTCATGCCCTAATTAATGTCAAGATAAGGTGTATTGAGCATGTTTGTAGTCAACAAAGATGACTTCATGATGAAATATTAAGATAGGGATTAGGACTAAATTGAATGATGATATATTTAAATGGGAATTAGAAGCTACTCTGAGGATGAAAAGATGTTTTTGATGGAATATGGCATGTTGTATGATCATTCCTTCTATTCATAATGATGTATGTGCTTCTATACAAAGATTTTGGCCTCTAGAAGTTGGTGAAGGTTTCTGCTGCAAGAAGTTGCCTAGAAGATTGTTCAATAAAATCCTCTACATTCCTCTACATTTGAAGATATGGTCATGTGGTTTAGAAGTTAATTTTAGTATGCTATAAAGGTGCTAAATCTAAATTTTTAGATCATTTTCTCCTTGAAAGTGAAAGTTACAAGTAATTGAGTTTTGATCAGTGCTCTGGTAGAGTAAAATGTTAATGAAGGCTAATTGAGATACTTTGTATTCCTTTACAAATAAAGATTGGCCCATACAATTTTGAGGATATGTTGAGAGATGTGTATAAGTTCATCCATATGTGTTTTAGATGATTTGGAGGACCATGAGTTTAGTTTTCAAATGACAGTTGTGTTACAGATAGTTCTGGATGGCTAGTTATTCTCAAGACACATGCTAATGGTGTGCTCCAACTTGTTCTGACATGAAATGGTACATTAATGAATGGCCAATGGTACTAGTGATCTTGTGTTGTCTCCAATTGATATGTAAGGTGTTTTTCTACTCTCTTTAGAATTGGTTGAGGTTTGGAATGATGATATTGTAAGGTTATTCCTCTACCTAGCTGACTCAAGAAGGTTGAAGGCATGTGCTACAAAGTTTTTGTTGTGTGGAGTTCAAGATGTTCCTTGAGATAGTGTATAGGTCCTACCAACTTCTCTAGAATAAGAACTAGCAATGTTCAATTTTTAATGAGTATGACCGAGTTGAAATGATCATTCTGCTACAAGATTCATATGTTCTTACTTAAGGGGGACCTAATTCAAATTTGTGAAGTGTGTGGATTTTTTTTCTTCAAGGTTGTTGTTGTGATGGATGTTTAGGACTAGGCTAAGCATGTTTTGGGATCTATAAAGCATGTGTCTCTTCTTAGAGTAGTGTTTAGTTAATGATGGGTTTCACTCTATGCATGTTTCATGTAGTGTAATCTTTGGTCAACTTGTCAATTGTAATATCCTTGTTATATTAGCTAACTTGTAATGCAATCAATGTAATGTCATGTATATATTGTAAAGCTAGTTAATCTAGGTGAGGTATTATTGTGAATGTTAGTATGTGAAGAGAAGAATATGAATATTACATGCATTATGATGTGTGACTGAAGGATAAAGTGTAGAAGTAACAAGGAGTGTTCTTATTCATCTTCAAGATATTTTTGTCACAAGAGAGAAGTGAAGAGTGTGCCTAACTAATCCAATCATCAGAAGAAGTGTGAGGCAAAATTACAATCATCAAAAGTGTGAGATTCATTGTGAGTTTTAGATATTAGAAGGATTTTCATCCTGTAATATTTACTGAGTTCATTCTTAGTTCAGGGGGTAGTTTCTTACTTGGGTTGTATCCATAAAACAAAGTCACCAGTGAGTAGTAGCTTCCTTGGGTTGTATCCCTAAAACAAAGTTATAAAATTTTAAGCTTCATATATTATGAATTAATCCTCATCGTGGTTTTTCCCTTCTTGGGTTTTCCACGTATATTTGGTGTTATCTGTTGATGTGCACTGTGTTGATCTTTAATGTTTATGTTGATGTTGTAAGGCTTAAGTTTTAATCTACTCCAGAGGTTTTGAATTTTGTTTAGATATTGATACATCCCTCTCTTAGTATCCTCATGTGATCAACAATTGGTATTAGAGCCAAGTTACACAAAAGAAGATTAAATTCTTGAGGAATGTCTAGGATGGTTCATAATGGATCTTACAAGGCTCCTATGTTTGATAGAACAAATTATTCCTTTTAAAAGCTAAGGATGGAAATCTATCTATCTTCTCTAGGAATTGGTGTGTGGCAAGCTATCAATAAGTGTTACACTACTCTTGCTTCTGAGCCTATAGATGGTGATGAGATTAGGTTGTACGATAACAATGTCAAGGAAAAGAGTACTATCATGAGTGGGCTAGCTGATTAAAAACTTCCACAGGAAATGAGCTGCAAATCTACTAAGGATGTATGGATAAAAATTGAAAGCATTTATGAAGGAGGTAATAAAGTAAAGAAATCCAAGATGGAAATTGTCAAGAGCATATTTGAGTCCCTTGGGATGAGAGAAGATGAAGACATTGCCAGTTATATGCTCTAAGTTGATAAAATAGTTAATGGCATCATAGGTCTTGGTGGTGATGTGAAAGAAGATGATATTTTGAAGAAGGTACTAAGAACTCTTCCCAACTCTTACAATCATAAGGTATCTGCTATTGACGAGACTCAAGATTTGGATACATATACAGTAGATCAATTTTTTGGCTCTCTCACAATCTTGAAATGATAGAATTTGGAAAAGGTGCTCCGAAGAAAGAAGCAACATTCAAAGCAAGCAAGAAGACAAAAAATAAAACAGTTGATCAAGATGATGAACTTGATGAGGTAGAGACAAACTTTGTAAGAAGATTGAATAAAGACACTAACAAATAGAAAGGTAAGTCACCTTTTAAATGTTTCAATTGTGGAAAAGTTGGTCATTTTTCCTCTAAATGTATTGTTAAAGAATCAAGGGGTAGTAACAAGAGAGACAAGTTCAAAAGAAGCATGTATTCCATCAAGAGTAGTGGTTATTCAAAAGATGAGGATCATGATGATTGAAATGATGAAACTCTTTCATGGACTTGAATGTTGGTAACAGAAAGGATGATTTTGGGAATTGTGAAAAGCCTAATACCTTGTAGAATGATCCAGACAATGAAAAATCAATGGTTGTATAAACTTCCTTTCATGCAAAAGAAGAAGCCAATACTTGGCTAATTGACAATGGCTACTCTAACCACATGACTAGTCAAAAGGAGAAGTATATCATCCTTGAGAAGTGGAATGGTGGAGATGTTATGTTTGGTGGTGATTATTTAGCACAAATTTGTGGAAATTGTGCTATAACTATTGATGGAGAGAACAGGACTAAGGATTTCCTCTATGTCAAAGGGCTAAAGCATAGCCTTCTTAGTGTCAGCCAGATTGCTGTAAAGGATATAATCTAACTTTTCATTCCAAAGGATGTGAAATCAAGAAGGTAGGTCCCAAAAAATTAGTTGCAAAAGTCCCTAAGACATATGGAGATATTTATCTTAACAAGGAGATAAATGGAAGAACATGTTTATTGGCTCAATCTAGTGAGTGTTGGCTATGGACCAAGAGAATGAGACACATCAACTTTGATAATATGGTAAAGATCATCTCTATTCATGTGGTGAGAGATATACCCAAGATACCCAAGGATGTAAACACATTATGCAAGGAATGTCAAATGGGAAAGCAAATAAAGACAACATTCAAGTTCATGGAGTATTCTTCTTCAATTACATTGGATCTAATCCACACTAACCTATGTGGCCCTATAAGGATAAAGAGTCAAGAAGATAAATGGTTATTTCATGTTGCTTATTGATGATTCTTCTAGAATGACTTGAGTTACTTTATTAAGAGAAAAATTAGAAGCTTTGATAAGTTTAAGATTTTCAAAGCTAGAGTTGAGAATGAAATGGTTTCTAAGATCAAGTGTTTTAGATCTAATAGAGGAGCAAAGTTTACTTTAAATGAATTTGAAAAGTTTTGTGAATATCATGGTATTAGTAGACATATATTAGCTCCTAGGACCCCTTACCTAAATGGGGTAGTAGAAAGGAAGAATAGGATTGTGCAAGAGATGGCTAGAACAATGTTGAAAGATGCTAATCTGCCTGACATGTACTGAAAGGAAGCAATTCACACTGCTATCTATCTAATTAATAAAGTACAACTAAGGGATAATAGCTCTCAAACCTCTTATGAGCTATGGTTTTGAAGAACTCCCAATGTTAGATACTTCAGGATCTTTGGCAACAAATGTTATATCAAAAGAGATGAAGAAGACCTAGGAAAGTTTGATTCAAGAAGTGATGAAGGGATATTTCTTGGTTAATCAACTAGAAGTAAGACATGTAGATACTACAACAAAAGATTGGGAAATATTATTTAAAGAACAAATGTCATGGTAGATTAATACATGTACCATATTTCACAAGAACTAGAGGACTACAGATTTGATATATTTCCTTATATTGAAGAAGAAGAAGAAGAAGAACAAGAGAAAGAAGGGAAGGAACAAGCACTAGACTAGATCCCTAAGACTCCAGCAAAGTATGTTCACAAGAACCATTCAACAAATTCGATCATTGGAAATAAGAAAGAAGGTGTGTTGACCAGAAGAAGGTTTGCAAAAATAAGTGAACAAGTGAATATATGTCTACTATCAAAGGTAGAACCCAAAACCTTTGCTAATGCTAGAAAATATGATGTATGGTTGAAGGGAATAGAAGAAGAATTGAATAAGACAGAGTGGAATTAGACATGGGAACCAGTTCCAAGACAAGCAAAGAAGATTGTCATAGGAACAATGTGGGTATTCTAGAACAAGATGAATGAATATGGTGAAGTTGTGAACAAGAAAGAAAGATTGGTGTGTAAGGGCTATTTTCAAGTTCAAGGCATTGACTTCAAGGAAAAATTTTCTATAGTAGATAGGATGGAGGCAATCATGATGTTTCTTTCCCTTGCTACTCATAAGAACTTCATGGTTTATCAAATGGATTCCAAGTAAACAATTTTGAATGGTGACCTAGAGGAAGTCTACAATTAGCAACTAGATGGTTTCTAGATATTTGAAGATCTAGACATCATGTATAGACTCAAGAAAGCTTTGTATGGTCTCAAGAAAGTGCCTAGGGCTTGGTATGCTAGGTTGGATAAGTACTTCAACAAGAATTCAAGAAAGGTACTATAGATAGTAATCTTAACATCAAGGAAGGAGATGTAATACTAATAGTTGTAGTATATATTGATGATATCATATTTTAGGGAGATGGTGATATGTGTAAGAGGTTTGCAAAGGAGATGTAGAAAGAGTTTGTGATGTCTATGATTGGTGAGATGTCCTCCTTCCTTGGACTTCAAAAGTCTCAACTAGATGATGGTATCTTTATTTCCCAAGCTATGTTAGGGAGATGTTGAAGAAGTTTGGTATGGAGGACTCCAACCCAGTAAGTACTTTTATGGTTACTAGCTATCACTTGAGCAATAATGATGAGTCTTTGAAGGTTGATCAGACTCTCTATAGATCTATGATTGGAGGATTGTTGTACTTGACTACTTCTAGACTTGATATGATGCATGTAGTACGTGTGGTTGCTTGATATCAAGCTAATCCTAATCAAACACATGAGAAGGATATGAAAAGAATACTCAAATACTTGAAGATAACACTAAATTATGGCCTATCGTATCCTAGAAGTAATGAATATGATCTAAGTGCTTACACTGATGTTGATTGGGATGGCTATGTTAATGATAGAAGTATAAGTGGTGGTGAATTCTTCTTAGGAAATAGATTGGTTTCATGGCAAAGCAAGAAACAAGATTCAGTGTCTTTATCAACTATAGAGGTAGAGTATATTGCAATAGCATCCTACTATACACAAGTATTGTGGATGAAGCAAACTTTGAAGGATATCAAGGTATTGTATGATAAGCTCATTCCTATTTTGTGTTATAATACAAGTTGTTGGTGTAATTAAATATTTAATTACACTTTATTAAGTTGAGTTAGGGCTAATTTTAGTCTTAGGTTATTCTTGAGTCATATTAGGGTTTTTCTCTAGCTTTCAAATATAAAAGCAAGTTCTCATATGTAATTCATTAATCCATTTCATTAATTGCATCCTTATTGTGCAAATTATTCTTCTTTGTTTTTTTCTCTTATGGAAGGTAAATCTTATGTTTTATAGGTAATCCTAGTGGCTTGAGTCAATCAATGACTATAACATGGTATCATTTGGGGCAAAAAAAAATTTCTAGGCAAGCCATATGGTCGGCCTAGCATGTAGATAAAGGTAAAAAATTCAAAAAAATATTTTTTTCCTTGGTTTGAAAAAAATATTTCAAAAAAATGATTAAAAATATCGCATGTTATATTAAAGCTTTTAAATAAAAAATCTTAAAACAAAAAATAAAAGCTCAAATCAACAGGTACAGGGTACCTTCTTGCATAGGCCTTGTCCCCTACTACTTGTACTATAGGGCTTTTGGGCCCCGTGCCAAGGGTATTGCACCCCTTCATTGGGCCACAGCCCATTCATAGGGGCTGCAAACCCCTTTGGGGATGCATACCCTATTCAAAGCATATAATTTTTTTAAAGTTTCATCATACAAAAAATCAATTCCTTTTTTTATAGTTTTTTTAAATTAAAAAGAAAAACTATTATATTATCTACATGTGCCTGCTTTGTCCAATCCTTAGTCCTCCAGCACTAGGTCACCCATTCAACCAAGGTTTTTGCCAAGGGGGGCTTACTTTTTCCTCTACATGCCAAAGGAGGTTATTATTATTTTCATAGAGCATAACTCAGGCAAAGGGAGTCCATTTTTTGCAAACAAAATATTTCTAGAAAGCTGGTTCCACATACTTTCTGATGGTATGATCAATTTTTCCTGATCTCATAGTTTAACATCTATTATTGTTGTTTGAAGTCTAGATCACATTTTTGGCTTTTGATCTCATATATTTTTGCCACAATCTTCAATTTTTATGATTCTTGGAGCATTGGAGAGGTATTGAGATGATCTACACAACCATCTATGAACTTTTTCTAGATTTAGCCCCAGGTATTCTTTATTTAGTTTGTCAGTTTTATGGCCCTCTATTTTATATTCTTGACATTTTGGTACCTAAAGAATTCTGTTTGTTATTTGAGGCTTCATTTATCAGCATTATTACATATTCAGATTGTAGCTATTTGATTTTATTTATCTAAGGAGATATCATGGGTTTTGCTATTCACCCTTCTGTGGTAACATTGGGTAGAGATATTTATGAGTCTTGGCAAAAGGGCATCTTAACACATCTTAGGTGGCTTATTATTTTGCCTTATTTTTATGGACTCATACCTAAACCAAATACACCTGGGAGAAAATCTACATGGGGAAATTATGTTGATCATATTATAGGATTGATTGGTTCTAGTGTTGATTTTCACACTATGTGTTCTATCTCACATATTGAGTGTTGACACACTCTTTGGACTCACATTTGGGAGATCTACGGAGACCCACATATCTATCCATTCCTAATGCTCCTAGTATGGATTGCCACATACCCCTTGATGATGTAGATTGCATACCTTTCGATAAAGATACAATTGAGGAACTTACATATTTGACATGTCTTGCTAGTTCAGATGACACAAAGACTTTACTTGCTTCTCCTTCTTCTCTTATAAAGATCACATATTTATTACCTATTGCTATATATCAGATTGTTTGTAATAGGATATTATCAGTTTTCTAGAGATAGCTCATTGGGATACATATCTACCAGATATATCATTGTTGTTTGTAGAGTCTCATCTTGTAGATTAAGAGGATCTCATTAACGATATTTTTCTTGTCTTTGATGATAGCTTCAATGAAGTTGAATCACCATCATCTTCTTTAGAGATTGTTCTTCATCCTTCTATTCAGTCATAGTTTTGCAGTGGATTGGAGACATTTGAGTGGTTTTAAGGAGCATCATGGTTGTCTTTGGATCTTGTGTAGAGTTTAGAGACATTTATCCTTCTTCCTATATATTCCTATCTAGAATGGGAAGAGATTATGCACATATATGCAGTTCTATTTCTTCCCAAGGGGAGGAATATTGTTCAACATTCATGGGTCTTTATCTTTATTATGTGTTGAGTATCTTCTAGCATTGTAGAAGTCATCTTGAGGAGTGGTTGCATGATTTCTCTTCTCATCTCTATTTTGGGAGGGACCATTTCCTCAAATGGGGTTTTATCCTTCTCACTTCTAGATGGGGCCATCTGACCTTTTCTCTTCTTCCTCTTTTATGGAAGCATTTATGATTATACTCTTATGGTGGATTAAGTTCTTGGGGGATCTTATCTTTAGTCCTTCTTCAAACACATTTTCATGTACTTATTGTATCTTCTCTCTTTTGGACAGTAGTTTTCTCTCACTAGGTTTTTCTCATTTTCACCACCTTATGAGAAAATATTGTTGTTCATGGTGCCTAAAATGGCCTTGTTGTCAAGACATGTTCGTGAATTAGTTGTATTTTTTTCATTTCTCCCTAAGTTGCACTTAAGGGGGGTGTCGGTGTAATTAAATATTTAATTACACTTTATGAAGTTGACTTAGGGCTATTTTAGTCTTAGGTTATTCTAAAGTCATATTAGGGTTTTTCTATAGCTTGTAAATATAAAAGTAATGGTGCAGGAGCACCTACCTGACAGCTGGTCTTGATAAGGCAGTTAGTAGTTTAGGTCCTGTTTATGTTTCCAAGAAGGTCTGTTAAGACCAAATGCATGTAATAAGGTCATGCTGATCGTGACAAGATCATGCTGACCAGGCTTTTGCTATTTTTAGTTAGTTAGTTATAACAGCTGTCATGATGTATGTTCGGTGGGATCTCCCAGCCGCCTGGAGAGTTCCCAGCCGCTTGGAGTCGGGTCAGTAGTACTCGTAGGGAAATCTTTATAAGCATGAGATCGGTTGATATTGGATATACAGACAGATATCATCGATCGGCAGTCTAGTATTGCGCAGAGGAGTTCATTTGTTCTGTGTGAGGAACATCATATTGTATTGCATCTTTGAAATTTATAAAGATCATGTTCTGTTCTCCTGTTTGATCTCCTTGGTGTAATCGATCTGCTGGTTTGAGTGGTTTCATGGATGTACTGATCCATTCCACCGGTTGATCCGTCTGATCGGTGGAATGGTAATGTACAGTAGGTTAGATTGTAGTTTGTGTTTTGTCTGCATGCAGGTGTGCAGGATCGCGACTGAAAGATATTGAGAAGCCTAGCATCCTCATGTGCTAGGTCAAGTTGATAAGACAGAGTGTGGGAGATCACCCTGAGGTTGGATCGGGTCATCCCTGGAGGATCGACGAAGTGAGATTTCGCTAAGGTTGAGAGTTCGTCCAGACGGCATCATCAGGATATCTCTGCAAATATCCTGCAGTCGGGTTAGACTCGTCATCCGGATAAGTGAAGATGAACATGATGCAGTTGAGCGCATGAAGTGTGGGTCCGTCGGGGTGATCATCATCTGGAGGAGCCGAGGAGGAGTGCATCGGCATCAGGAAGAAGGTCGGGTCATGAAACTGTTGGAGTTTTCATGTTGCGAGTGCATCAGGATGTTTTAGGCCGGACATAGACTAAGTGCATGTATCGGCATCAGGATCATCATATCGGAGTGCCAAACATCCGCATATCGCGAGTAGATGCGGGAGAGAGAGTTCGTGTTTTTCGACTAAGTGTTGAAGAGGTCATCAGGATATTGGGTGATGTCATCGTCATCAGGATATGACGTCATCGTCATCAGGATATTGAGATATCCCCCCTATGCGAGTTTATCCTGCCGTCGTTAAGTGCTTGGGTATCGGCGGAAGTCCGTGGCAGGAAGTTGTGTTAACATCGTCATCAGGAGGTTTCGAAGAGAACCGGATGAATTATATCATGATGCTGTTGCTTGTGTCGTCGGGTAGCAGAGCATCGAAGGTAAGGTGCTGAAGGTGATCGTCATCAGGATATTTGAGCAACCGGATATTTGGATATCCTGCTGACGAAGGTAGTGTCGGAGATCATGATGATGACGATAGTGTTCGGCACGCGATGAACAGTGCAACCGGAGGATGTTTGCGCCCGCTGAACATCATGATGATGATGTTAGAAGGAAGGCAGAGGAGGTGAACAGTAGTCGGCAGGAGGACAATTGCGAGTGTCCGAAATATGATGATGCTGACTGTGTAACGCGAAACATGATGATGCTGTTGGTGGTTTTAGGGAATATGATGATGATGGCAAAGATGATGATGATGGGGTTGGTCTGCAGACATTCATGCTATATGCGAAGGTTATAGTGTGGATGCCTCTGCATCATAGTGGTATCAGAGCTCAGCAAAAGGTCTGGGCTATTGTGTGTTGATTCTGTCACCGAAAGGGCAGAGGTAGAGTTGACTTGTGTGTTGTGTGTAGATTGAGAGGTTGACAAAATGCCTCCTAAAGGTAGTGGTACTACAAGGGAATTGCAGGAGATGAAGGAGAAACATGCTAGAGAGATGAGGAAGATGAAGGAGCTTGCTGAAGCACTTCAAGCCAGGCTGACAGCCCTAGAAAAGAACAAAAAGAGGGAGGTAGAAGACAGTGAGTCTAAAGAAGATGCAGATACTGTTGAAGAGTATGAAGAGGTAGCTGAAGATCTGGATGCTGAAGACCAGAGATTGGCAAAACTGTTAAAGGCAGTGCAGAGTGAAAAACCTAAGGTAAAGGTTGATGTTACCAAGTATACTGGAAGCTTGAATGAAGATGAATTGTTGGATTGGATTGCTGCACTTGATAATCACTTTGAATGTGAAGATGTTGCTGAAGATCAGAAGGTAAAGATTGCAAAGACCAAGTTAGGAGGTCATGCTTTGGTATGGTGGGATTATGTACAATCCGAGAGAAGGAAACAAGGGAAGTCTAAGATCACTTCATGGGATAAGATGGTAGCAAGGATCAAGGGTAAATTCTTGCCAAGGGATTATGAAATCTAGATGTTTAAGAAGCTGCAATTTTTAAAGCAGAAAGACAGGGATGTGAAAGCATATACTGAGGAATTTTATCTGTTGAGTATGAGATCTGGTCATCATGAGAATGAGGTAGAAAAGGTGGCTAGGTACTTGGTTGGTTTAAGGTTTAACATACAGGATGAGTTAGTGTTAGCTAACCCTAAGAATGTGGAGGATTGTTATCAAATGGCAATCAGGATTGAAGAAAAGATGAATAGAGGACATGATAAGTCCATGAGAGGAAGAGGAAACAATAGGGGAAGAGGATCAGCCCTTGCACAAAAGCAAACCAATGAGGGTCAAGAAGACACTGGTAAAGGACAAGGACAGTCTGATTTCAGAGGTGGATGGAAAGGTAATAGAGGAAGATTTGGAGGTGGTAGAGGTTCTACTACATTTTCAGGAAAATGTTACACCTGTGGAGAGTTTGGTCATCCATCTTTCAAATGTCCAGAAAATAAAGGTTCATCATCCAGAAATGATAGAACTAGTGACAAGAGAGTACAATTGGTACAAGAAGAGAAAGTAGAAGAAAGTGCACAGAGTTCAAACAAAGGTCCTGAGAATTATGGATATCCAGAGAGTGGAGAATCATTGATGTTAAGGAGAATTAGTTTGCAGGCATCAAAGGATATGATGCAAAGAAGAGCTCTTTTCAAGACCACATGTAAGAGCAAAGGTAAGGTATGTAAGGTTGTCATTGATACTGGTTCAACAGACAACATGGTATCTCAGGAAATGGTGGATAAACTGAAGCTGGAAAGGATTCCACATCCACACCCTTACAAGACATCTTGGGTGAGTGATAGTCAATCACTTTTTGTCTCTGAACAGGCATATGTGGATTTCCAGATTGGACCATATCAGGATAGAATCTTGTGTGATATATTGCCTATGGAATGTTGTCACCTACTGTTAGGTAGACCATGGCAATTTGATAGAAGGGTACTGTATGATGGGTATGCTAATACCTACACCATCAAGAAGGATGGGAAGACTATTAAGTTGATGCCATTGCAGGCAAAAGCTGCAGTACAGAAGGCAGCTCAAATCACTTTAATGGGAAAGAAGGAGTATGTGCAGATGCCTAGAGGATCAGGCATAAAGGCAGTTCAGGATACTGTAGGGAAAGGAGTTGTTACAGACAACAAGCTGAAGAAGGTTTCAGTTGTGACTGACAGAGGTCAGCAGCAGGTTCAGAAACAGGGGTCCAACCAACCATCAGTTGAAAGGAATGACAAGGATGTTGTCATAGTTGGGACTATTGCTTGTCCTATGAAGATTGACAGGAAGATACAGTTGAACACCACAGAGGCAGTTCAGAAAGAGGTTCTGGTCAGACAATCTGACAAACACAGGGTATGTGAGACAAAGGCCTACATCAACAGGCATGAGGATTCACTTGCCAAAAAGCAAGTTACAGTGCAGAAGTCTTGGAGAAGCCAAGAGACAGCAGCAGACAAAGCTGGAGCAGGTCAGCCTATTGACAAGGCAAAGTGTACAGGTGGAGGACTTCCACATACTAAACTCATGGGACATGATTTCTTTTCTTTTGGGGAGTATGGTGCAAGAGCACCTACCTGACAGCTGGTCTTGATAAGGCAGTTAGTAGTTTAGGTCCTGTTTATGTTTCCAAGAAGGTCTGTTAAGACCAAATGCATGTAATAAGGTCATGCTGATCGTGACAAGATCATGCTGACCAGGCTTTTGCTATTTTTAGTTAGTTAGTTATAACAGCTGTCATGATGTATGTTCGGTGGGATCTCCCAACCGCCTGGAGAGTTCCCAGCCGCTTGGAGTCGGGTCAGTAGTACTCGTAGGGAAATCTTTATAAGCATGAGATCGGTTGATATTGGATATACAGACAGATATCATCGATCGGTAGTCTAGTATTGCGCAGAGGAGTTCATTTGTTCTGTGTGAGGAACATCATATTGTATTGCATCTTTGAAATTTATAAAGATCCTGTTCTGTTCTCCTGTTTGATCTCCTTGGTGTAATCGATCTGCTGGTTTGAGTGGTTTCATGGATGTACTGATCCATTCCACCGGTTGATCCGTCTGATCGGTGGAATGGTAATGTACAGTAGGTTAGATTGTAGTTTATGTTTTGTCTGCATGCAGGTGTGCAGGATCGCGACTGAAAGATGTTGAGAAGCCTAGAATCCTCATGTGCTAGGTCAAGTTGATAAGACAGAGTGTGGGAGATCACCCTGAGGTTGGATCGGGTCATCCCTGGAGGATCGGCGAAGTGAGATTTCGCTAAGGTTGAGAGTTCGTCCAGACGGCATCATCAGGATATCTCTGCAAATATCCTACAGTCGGGTTAGACATCGTCATCCGGATAAGTGAAGATGAACATGATGCAGTTGAGCGCATGAAGTGCGGGTTCGTCGGGGTGATCATCATCTGGAGGAGCCGAGGAGGAGTGCATCGGCATCAGGAAGAAGGTCAGGTCATGAAACTGTTGGAGTTTTCATGTTACGAGTGCATCAAGATGTTTTAGGCCGGACATAGACTAAGTGCATGTATCGGCATCAGGATCATCATATCAGAGTGCCAAACATCCGCATATCGCGAGTAGATGGGGGAGAGAGAGTTCGTGTTTTTCGACTAAGTGTTGAAGAGGTCATCAGGATATTGGGTGACATCATCGTCATCAGGATATGACGTCATCGTCATCAGGATATTGAGATATCCCCCCTATGCGAGTTTATCCTGCCGTCGTTAAGTGCTTGGGTATCGGCGGAAGTCCGTGGTAGGAAGTTGTGTTAACATCGTCATCAGGAGGTTTCGAAGAGAACTGGATGAATTATATCATGATGCTGTTGCTTGTGTCGTCGGGTAGCGGAGCATCGAAGGTAAGGTGCTGAAGGTGATCGTCATCAGGATATTTGAGCAACCGGATATTTGGATATCCTGCTGACGAAGGTAGTGTCGGAGATCATGATGATGACGATAGTGTTCGGCGCCCGATGAACAGTGCAACCGGAGGATGTTTGCGCCCGCTGAACATCATGATGATGATGTTAGAAGGAAGGCGGAGGAGGTGAACAGTAGTCGGCAGGAGGACAATTGCGAGTGTCTGAAATATGATGATGCTGACTGTGTAACGCGAAACATGATGATGCTGTTGGTGGTTTTAGGGAATATGATGATGATGGCAAAGATGATGATGATGGGGTTGGTCTGCAGACATTCATGCTATATGCGAAGGTTATAGGGGGGTGTCGGTGTAATTAAATATTTAATTACACTTTATGAAGTTGACTTAGGGCTATTTTAGTCTTAGGTTATTCTAAAGTCATATTAGGGTTTTTCTATAGCTTGTAAATATAAAAGTAAGTTCTCACATGTAATTCATTAATCCATTTCATTAATTGCATCCTTATTGTGCAAATTATTGCTCTTTTCTTTTATCTCTTGTAGAAGGTAAATCTTAGGTTTTGTAGGTAATCTTGGTAGCTTGAGTCACTCAGTGACTCTAACACAAGTGCCATGAATATTTCAAGGAATATATTGATGCATTCTAGAATCAAGCATATACCAATCAAGTATTAGATTTTGAGAGATAATGTTTAAAATAAGGAAGTGAAGTTGTAATATATTACTCACAAAGGCTCTTTCAAAGGACGCTTTTGAATATCTTTGGGAGAGGTTAGGGGTAATTTCCCCTCCTTTGTAGATGCATAGTGGTGCATATGTCCAAGAGGAATTCATGATATTTTTTTCTTGGACTGATGGAGGCTATGTCTCATGGGCAAGAAGTAGTGTTGGTTGTTTATAGGGGGAGTCTGTGAGTTACTTCAAGGAAAAATGTATGAACAACAAAGGAGGAGAAAGTTAGGGAAATGTGCAGCTTAGTGGGAGAGTTTGTGCCCTAAGGGAGAGAAGTAGTTGTCCTTTGTCCTTGATGTCAAAGGGGGAGAGAGAAATATGCATGTAAGTGTGAGAATGACCAAGTGTGTGTGTGTGTGTTTCCATCAGTGAAAAAGGGCAAGATTATTGGAAATATGTGTTGTCATTGATGCCCACACTTTTTGTAATGTCTACACTCTCCTTATGGTTGTCTGATATACTAATGTGGTAACAAAGATGTAGTGAAATACAATGATGATGTTGATGTATAGAGTTTGTGATATTTAGTGATGTTACTAGTGTTCATAAGGGTTTGCTAATGTTCATGGTTGGATGTTGTGCCCTAATTAATGTGAAGACAAGGTGTATTGAGCATGTTTGTGGTCAGCAGAGATGATTTCATGATAAAATATTAAGATGCAAATTAGAAGAACTAGGTTGAATGATGATATATCAAGATGGGAATTAGAAGCTATGTTGAGGATGAAAATATGTTTTTGATGACCTATGGCATGTTATATAATCCTTCATGTGGTTCCTAAGGATGTATGTGCTACTATATGAATGTTTTAGCCTCCAGAAGTTGGTGAAGGTTTCTACTATAGGAAGCTACCTAGAGGACTGCTCAGTAAAATTCTTTACATTCCTCTACATTTGAAGATATAGTCATGCAGTTCAGAAGATAGGTTTAGTATACTATAAAGGTTATAAATCAAATGTTTTAGATCATTTTCTTCTCTGTAGTGAAAGTTATAATTAATTGTGCTTTAGTTTGTGCTCTGGTAGAGTAAAGTGTTCATGAAGGCTAATTGAAATACTCTACATTCCTCCACAAATGAAGATTTGCTCATGTAGTTTTGAGGATATGTACAAAGATATGTATAAGTGCATCCATATGTGTTTCATGTCGTTTGAAGGTCTGTAGGTTTAGTTTTTAAATGATAGTTGTGATACAGATAGTTTTGGATGCCTAGTTCTTCTCAATACATATATTGCTGATGTAAGTCAACTTGTTGTGGCATGAAATGGTACATTGATTGATGGAAGATGGTGTTGATGATCTTGTGTTATCTCTAGTTTCTTTGTAAGGTGTTTTTTTGGTCTCTCTAGAACTAGCTAAGGTCTAAAATGATGATATTGCTAGGATATGCCTCTTCCTAGCTAACTGAAGAAGGCTGTGTTGAAGTCTAGGACAACACTAAGAGGGGGGGTGAATCAGTGTTGTATAAACTCTTCAATTTTTACAAACTTTATCTTACAAGACAAAAGAGGGATGAAGACATCAGTGATTTGTTAAACATATATGCATAAGACTCATAATGAAATATGTAAACAAAAATCTCATGAACAAAGTATTAATATACACACACATGAAATTAACAAGAATCATGACACAAGCTTTTCACAAGTGAGAAACCATCTTGGGGTAGAAAAACCACTCAAAAATCACCTCACTGGCTTATTAAAAACATCACTGGTTACACAAAGGTCTCACTGACCAAAGAAGATTCACTAGATTTACAAGATGCCTCACTGGCAAATACAGTCACCATTATCAGAACAGAAAACTTAGTGTGCAAGAAATGATTGCACCTCAATTTGATTTGCACCAATATACACTTTGTGTTTCATCATACACCCTTATAACTCCTATTTTATTTTCAAGTCATGACCATACAAATTAAATCCTTTTACACAACTTTGCAAACAAGCTCTTGTAAACAAATTTACAACACTCTTATCTCTACAAATTTGATTCACCTAATGCAAAACTAATTTCATATTATTTTGATACATGGCATGGTTCCATCTATATCACACAAATTCTACATATTGGTTTACACACATTATCTTTTCAATGGCACATTTTTCAATCAAAGATTGCCCCACCAAAACATATATCAAAGATAATCTTTTGATCTTCCATTATTTTTAAAACTCCATTTTCTAGGAAAAATAAATCAATCTTTTTCAAGACCATTTTCTTTCCTCTATCTCTATATTCATCTTCACAAGGTCCTTTTATATTCTTCATCTTCTCCTTAATTATCATTCTTGCAATCATAAAGCTCTTGCAATAAAATATAAACAAAAAAAAACTCTTGAAATTCTTCTTCTCTGCAAATGACTCTTGGGATTCTTCTCCACCTACAAATATGTCTTCTCATAAAATAAAATCAATTCATCTACAAAAAATAGAATCATCATTCATATTCCTCAATATTCTTCAAAAATTATCTTCAATTCACTGTCTTCAAAAACATTTAAGCCTTTAACAAAAATAATTCTCTAACAAAAAGAATAAATCCTCATTTGTCCATCTGTTCAGACTCTTTTCTCATCTCCATGAGAATAGAAACAAGAAAGGCATTAAAAAAAACCTATAAACTTCACTCATATTCATTTTAGAAAGAATAATAAAAAACATCCACCTTTATCTCTCTTGCAACGAAGTGGAGTCTAAAATAGAATATAAATCTTCTTTAAAAATAATGCCTTTAATATCCATAAAAATTTTCCACAAAATATCCATAAAAATCTCCTTAAAATCTCCTAAAAAATAGCTTTTCAAACTATCCCATTGTTATGACATTTTAATGCACATCAATGTGCATACTTAACAAAGGAGGTCAGGATTTAAATTAAATCTACTAATTACCATTCACGCACCCAAGGAATATTTAAAGAGGATTGTTGATCTAGTTTTGGTGCCCCACACACATTGTGGTGACTTCTTGAAGAGGTAAAGGAGTTGGTTGCCCGTGTTGTTTATATCCTTTAAGTTGTGACTTGAGTGACATTTAACTTGCTCGATAGGTCAATTTCAATTTATTAAAAAAAGTGCTTCTTATTTGTGATGGGAAGAGAGTAAAGAGTTAGATCTTTTAGAAAGCACTTAAGGATATATAGCATTAGAACATTGATATTAAAAAAATGACATGTCCTAATAACAATTTTCAACAAATGAAAATCCTGACTATCTAGCAGAGAACAAAATAATAGGTAGAACCTTAAAGTGAAGCAATGACTTGAGAAACCAATCTTCAAAGGTTTTATACTCTGGATTTTAGACTTTAAAGCTTTAATAAACTATGATCCTTTAAACAAAATTCAATGATGGAGCACAGATGTATGTCACTAAATAGAGACTATTATCAAACAATCTAAACCAACTTTATAGGAACATTATCATTAGAGTCTTGTGAATCAACATAATCACCAAATTCCACCTACAACACCAATGATCATCAACTTTGCCTAGCAATCTTGAGAACACACTTTACAAGAAAAGATCATACTAATGTTCAAGACTCAAAGTACCAACTTCCACTTAGAATCAACTCCAAACTAATCTCCCAACAAAACCATTATCAACCATGTTTTGAAGCCTTTTGTTATGCAACTCCTAATTATGTCATCAAACATTGAACAAGGCATTTTGATCTTACAAGTACTACAAACATGTCCTTGATGAGAGAATGAAGAACCTAGTTCAATGATGACATTAATGAAGCACCTCAATGAAGCATCATGATAACCTAGTGATGTTATTGACAAAACAACTCTAAACAAATATCACAAACCCTTGCTCAAATTAGACATCATGAACATATGAATGAAGAACATGAAACACAACAAATTCTTGATTCCCCAAGAGAATGATCTCTACATTGAAGGATAACATGTGAACAACATGGCATGAACATGGTAAACAACCCCTGTCAATATCAACACCTTGTGAACCTACAAAACCTTTTGACATCAATGACAATCAATCTCCATCAATCTTCCCCTTTGTAATTGATGGAAAAACTACCTGAAGCATTTTCTTTCTCTCCCCCTTTTTGACATTTGATGACAAAGGCTAGATTAACTCCCCCTGTCATTTAGCTCCACAAAAAAAATGGTAAAGCGTGATCATAACATTTACACTCACATTGCATTATCAAGATTTTTTAAGACAAACTTTTGTTCACTTGTTATCTTCCTCTTTGAACTTGAGATGATCTATGATGACAAAACATAACAATCTTGAAGCAATCATAGGACTAATTGTGTTGATAATACCTAAAACACTTCTTCAACTTGAGAGAAACAAATCACCATGAAGTACGCATCTGAAGCACAAAACCTAAGAGCAACATTATGTGAGGCACACCAAACAAAGCATCAAATTACTGTTATAAACAACCCATCATACTCCCAGCATAATACCACTTTTTGTCACAACACCAATGTGAAGGTGAAAAACTGATATCATTGAAATCCTATGAACACTTCTTTTGTTAATATGAAGACTGAGACACCTCTGCTACCAAATACAAACTCCTAACACCACTTATGATTACAAAACAAAATTTTTATAACAAACAATTCTTTCACAATCATCAACCATTTTTGACATGAAATGACAAATCTCCAAGATCTTCCAAATCATAAAGTATGATGTACGAATATGAAGACATAAAAATTGACTCCTTTGATATGACTTAGATGAAATTGAACCTCATGCAAAGATATCACATCAAACACCTAATGATGAACAATAATGCTGACTCAACAAGCAAAAATTATGAAGAATACTAATCACAATATTTACAACCCATGATGACATAATGATCACACAAGAAATGATCTTGCCAAGACTTCCATGATAGTGACAACAATTAATCCTCCTACACACACATCTTGACATGATAAATAATGTAGTCCATCCTCTTGTTCCTGCACATGACACTTTTTACAACACCATGTCAAATTTGATATATACAAAACCAATATCAATACCTTTGAAAATCCAAATGCAGAAACATATGTTATGAATTAACATCTTCCATTATCAACCTCCACAACCAATATATGCTAACATATGATGAGAACTCCTTCAGTATACCCAAGATCCTGTCAATCATTATTCAAATCATCCCATCAAGTTTGTACATCAACAAACTAACTGCACTATCAAGTTCCTCTTACAAAAACACTTTGCAAAATCAAATGTAGAGATAAGAGCTATGAATTAACTTTTTCATTTTCAGTCTTCTCAGCCAACATATACTTATATCAGATAAGAGCTTCTTGAAAAAATCTTGAACTCTTTGCCATGATAATCAATACTTCACAATATCAAGATCACATTGAACTGCAATATCATAACAACTCAACCTTTGTATGTATCAACATGATATAAACAAGATCATTTATAAACCAAGTCATTCAACATTATCAAACTCTTTGTGTATTGAACCCTTGAACATCTTATCTACAATATGACATCATGAACCATTGATCACCTGTAGCACAAACATAAACATCAAACAATCTCCTTCCTGAAAATTCTTGGGGATAATTGATAGAACATGAATGACTCCCCCTAACTTCATGCCATGTGTTAGACAATTGATGATGTGACTTGTGCAAGATGCACAAGTTTAGAGTTTATCTTAGCTTTTCCTTGTTTTTGCTTCCAAATTTTAATAAGCTCTTTCTTCTATGTAGGTTTATTGTTCCAAACCTTTCCAACCTTTTTTTCCTTTTCCATTCTTTCAAACTAGGTGATGCTATTATTCCATACATTCTGCAACTATAAGCTTTGTGATTCGGAGAAATGCACTTGAAACATATAACATTAGTATTCCTTCTACAATCAATTGCTTTGTCTCTAAAATGGTTACAAGTAAAACAATAACCATTTTGAATGAATAATTATACTTGTACATATATGCTTGTCTTACAGGAACAACCCTTCTCCTTTGATTGTTCATTTTTCCTTCAGGAGTAGTAGGATGAAGATCAATTTTTCTTCTAGGAGTCTCTAGCTTTAGAAGACTATCCTTTTTCATAATGAAGTCCAGTAGTGTCCTCATGTTGTTTTTGTTTACCTAGAATCTCATGTAATGTACTTGTGCTCTCTTCAAATTTTAGATTCTTTTCTAACTGCTTCTTAACATCCTCAAGATCTTTTCTTAAAGAGACTATTTCTCCTTCAATCTTTTGACATTCAATTGTTTTAGCTTCCAACTCAAACTTTGTTACATCAGTTATCCTCTTAGCTTCATCAACCTTTATTTTCAGATTGATAATGAAATTATTTGATTCATTAATTTATGTTCTTAAATTGACAATCTGAATTCTTGCCTCTTCAAGATCAGAGAGTACTTTGTCTTTGAAGTCTCTTTCTTATTGCAACTATAATTCTAATTTTTGGTTCTTCTTTTTATATTTCTTCATTTCACTAAGAGAACATATGAGCTCTCCTTCTATGTCAATTTCACATTGTTGTTCATCATAATCCTGATTGTGATCTTCTTCTAAATCTGATTGGGTCTCATCCTTTTCATGTGATTGTCTTCTTTCAATGTCAATTTCTTTAGACACCAAGTTATCCTCTTCTTCACCATCATCTTGATAGATTCTTTTCAATTCTTTCCATGCATCTTGCGATGTTTCACAATGCAGAACTTTACAAGCAACTTTATTAGATAATCCTGATAGAATAGCTTTCTTTGTTGTATGATTGCATTTAAAAACCTCTATGTTATTTACAGAATTAGGTGATTGAGAAAAATTAAAATATCCATTCTCAACAGACATCAATACACCATACCCTAAACAGGATAAATAGACATGCATTCTCATACACCAAACTAAGAAACTTGAACCATCAAAGAAAGGAGCTCTTGAAACCTTTTCCTCTAATTCAATAGAAGATTCAACTTGTAAGACATTTCTATCAATAGGTTCTATATCAATATTTGAATTTTATAAAAATGAAGCCTTTTGATCAGTAGAAGACTTGACAGTTTTCTTATCTTTATTTATTTTGCACTTAGCCATGGTACTCCACAACAAGACCTACCCAAGCTTGTTAGGCTTCTAAAGGGAATCTAAGCTCTGATACGACTTGTTGGAGTCTAGGACAACATTGAGAGGGAGGGTGAATTAATGTTATATAAACTCTTCACTTTTTATAAACTTTATCTTAGGAGATAAAAGAGGGAGGGAGACATCAATGATTTGTTAAACATATATGCACAAGACTGATAAAGAAAGATGTAAACAAAAACCTCATGAGCAAAGTATTAACATAGACACACAGAGGAAATTAACAAGAATCATGATGCAAGCTCTTCACGAGTGGAAAACCCTCCTGGGCTAGAAAAACCACTCAAAGACTACCTCATTGGCTTATTCAAAACCTCACTAGTTACACAAAGGTCTCACTGACCAAAGAAGCTTCACTAGCTTTACAAGATACCTCACAGGTAAATACAATCACCATTATCAAAACATAAAACTTAGTATGCAAGAAATGATTGCACCTCAATCTAATTTGTAGCAATATACACTCTGATTTTCATCATACACCATTATACCTCCTGTTTGATTTTCAAGTCAAGACCATACAAAATAACTCCTTTTACACACCTTTTCAAACAAGCTCTTGTAAACAAATTTACAACACTCTCATCTCTACAAATTTGGTTCACCTGATGCACAACCAATTTCATATTATTTTCATACTTGGCATGGTTCCATCTGTATCACACAAATTTTGTATATTGGCTCACATACATTATCTTTTCAATGCTGCATTTTCAATCAAAAAATACCCCACCAAAACACCTGCAAAGACAATATATATCAGAGATAATCTTTTGATCTTCCATTATTTTTAAAACTCCATTTTCCTAGAAAAATAAATCAATCTTTTTAAAGACCATTTGCTTCCCTCTATCTCTATGTTCATCTTCATAAGGTCCTTTCATATTCTTCATCTTCTTCTCAAATATCATTCCTACAATCATAAAGCTCTTGCAATAAAATATAAACAAAAAATACTCTTGAAATTCTTCTCCTTTATGAATGATTCTTGGCATTCTTCTCCACCTTTAAATACATTTTCTCATAAAATAAAATCAATTCATCTACACAAAATAGAATCATCATTCATATTCCTCAATTTTATTCAAAAATATCTTCAATTCACTATGTCTTCAAAAATATTTAAGCCTTAAAAAAAAATTCTCTAACAAAAGAATAAATCCTCATTTGTCCATCTATTTAGACTCTTTTCTTATCTCCATGACAATAGAAAAAAGAAAGGCATTAAAAAAAACCTATAAACTTCACTCATATTCATTTTAGAAAGAGTAATAAAAAACTTCCACCTTTATCTCTCTTGCCATGAAGTGGAGCCTAAAATAGAATAAAGATATTCTTTAAAAATAATGCCTTTAATATCCATAAAAATCTGCCACAAAATCTCCCTAAAAATCTCCTTAAAATCTCCTAGAATATAGCTTTTCAAATTGTCCCATTGTTATGACATTTTAATGCATGTCAAAGTGCATACTTAACAAAGGAGGTCAGGATTCAAATGAAATCCACTGATTACCATTCTCACGCCCAAGGAATATTCAAAGAGGACCATTGATCTAGTTTTGGTGCCACACACACATGTGTGGTGACTACTTGAGGAGGTAAAGGGGTCTGTTACCCACTTTTCTTATACCCTTTAAGTTGTCACTTGAGTGACATTTAACTTTCTCGACAGGTCAATTTCAATTTATAATAAAAAGTGCTTCTTGTTTGTGATGGGCAAGAGTAAAGAGTTAGATAATTCAAAAAACACTTAAGGATATATGACATTAGAACATTGATATTAAAAAAAAGACAGGTCCTAATAACAATTTCCAAGCCATAAAGAATGGGGATCCATTATGTAAGCTAAGTATTTACATGGTACTGACAATCTTAGTTTCCTTTATCAAGAGGGGCTTCTTGAGGGCTCTGTTATTTGGAACAAAATGTTGAAGTCTAGAAGCTTACTCAAATAGGGGCTTAGGTGGAAATTGGGGAATGGTAATAATATAAATTTTTGGGAGGACACTTGGGTTGTGAACAAAGCTCTTTCTGCTCAGGGGCATTATGGGATTGTTGTTGTTATTGCCAAACAGTTTTTGGGTCAAAAGTCTATCATTATATTCATATTGAGAATGGTATTAGACTTTGGAAAAATCTTCTTGATTGTTGTGCTCATCACCTTGAGTTTATTCCTAAGATGAGTTCTATTCAACAAATGTTTCTGGGTGCCAGAATCCCTCTCTTTCATAGGGAAGATGAGTTGTATTGGTGGCATGATAAGAGAGGTTGTTTCTTAGTTAATTCTGCTTACCATCTGTTGATCCCTAATGTTCATAAAAACAAGCTTTGGAGGAAAGTTTGGAAACATAAGCTTATTCCTAAAGTAAATATGTTTTGGTAGGCTGTTGTTCATAATAAGATTTTAACCCAAGATAATTTGCAGCAGAGGGGATTCACCGTGGTGAATATGTGTTTCCTATGCCTTAAGGAGGAGGAAACTATTTCTCACTTAATTCTTCATTGTGACTTTGCCATGGAAATTTGGAGTACAATTTTGCAGAACTTTGGCATTCAACAGGTCTGTAATCTAGATATTAGGGAAGTCATTGCTAATTGGTATCCTACTTTTTCACATCCTTGGCTTGTTGATCTTTGGAACCAACCTCTTCCCTTCATTGGTTGGACTTTGTGGAAGGAATGGAATAACAAAATATTTAGGAAAGCTGTCAAGGACTCCTCTCAAGTCTTTCAATCTCTCTCTAATCTCTTCATTGAAAGTGTTGTTATCTCTCACATTAAAACTATTGATAAACCACTTACTGAAGAGGATGAACAAATTGCAGTTAATTGGAGAATTCTTAACCAAATTCTGGCATATGATACCTCTAAACAAATTCAAAGATTAAATACTAGATGGACCCCTCCAAGGCCCCATTGGTTCAAACTTAACTTTAATGGGGCTTCTAAGTCTAATGGTAAGTCTAGTGGTGGTGGGATTATTAGGGATGACAAAGGGGGGTTAGTTTCTGCCTATACTGGTGGGATAGGTATTCAAAGTAATAACTATACTAAAGTCTCTACTCTCTTATGGGGTGTTACATTGTTTATTTCTCTTGACATTGTGCATCTGCATATTTAGAGGGATTCAAAACTGATCCTTGATGCAGTTACTAATGCTTCAGTCTGTGGGTGGAGACTCAAGGATATTATTGTGGATATCCAAATCCTAGCCTAGAGGATCTCTAGAGTGGAACTCTCTCATATTTATAGAGAGGGGAATGGGGTTGCTGATGCTCTTGCTAATTATGGTCAGCAATTTATGATTTGGCAGTGTTGGCACCAATTTAAAAATATTCCCCCTAACATAAGGGAACTAATTCAAAAAGAGATGACTTGTCAAGGATGACTCATCATAGTGAGGGTGCTAGCCTGTCTAGTCAGCCTTTTTGGGCATTGATGATGTGTATTTTGAAGTATGGGATTATTACGAACTATTGTACTTCTTTGTATAATGTCATTTTGACATTATTTATCACTCAAGTTAAGGCGAGTTGGTTATATGGTAATCATAGGATGTTTATGATTATCATTTTTGAGCATGGGAAGGGTTGGCATTGATTGGAGTTTGTGAAGGTACTCTAGGATAATGATGACTCATGCATGCTAATTTATTGCCTCATTTACTATTTCATTATTCCTTCCCAAGCTATTAGAATTACCTTCCGAAAACACTCTATGAATTCTTGGCTCTGTGTTTTTTGTGTCTTTGAGAGAAAGGAGATAATGGGGGGAGACAGGATTCGCACGGAGCCAATATCTTGTTGTGAATTCAAGGATAATGTCATGGTTTGGCATTATCGCAAGGAAGGTGGCATTAGTCCTTTTCTGGAATGCTTGAATGGTTTTGATGAAAATTTGTTTGTACAATTTGCCCTTTCTTGGCATAATCACAGAGTTACTATGGGAAGAATTGGTTTTGAAATCTCTGAACAAGTCATAGCCATGGCAACTGGTCTTTCTACTAAGGGTACTAAGTTGCAAAGGAAGGCGAAGGTGGCTGATCATTTGAACCAAAAGCTTTTTCTAGGGGAAGGAGTGGAATTAGTTCCCTACCAGGGAGGGTTTGAATGGGCCAAGCTACCAGAGCCATGGGATGAGATTTTCTTTCTTCTCATGAAATACTTCACATTGGAGGGTCAGTTCACCAAGTTTTATAATTATCACCTCCCTTTGCTGAATCATTTTAGGCATAATGCTCTTATTAGTTTTCCTTTTTACTTGATATCATCCCTTGAACAATTTGTTTTTAGGGTTAAAGCTAAGATGGATAAGAAACCCTCTAGAAGGCATATCCCTCTGCATCAAGGTCTTATCCTTTGTTTATATAATTTCCATCTTGCTTTGTAGCCACCTAAGCCAATTCAGACTCCTAGTTGTGAGGTTCACATCAATCTTGACCCCCTTAATGTCGCCATTTCTAAGAAACCTTGCCCTACCTCTATTTCCCAAAAAATGAAAGGGGTTTCTTTCTCTATGACCACTATGGAGATCACCACAGTTAAGGATATTCATACTCCGACCTCTAAAGGGAGTGTGAAACATAAGAAAAGAAAACTTAGGGAGTTGGATGATGATATTTTGTGGGACTCTGTGGGGACTGATAAGAATCCAATGACCTTGTGAGACCTGGCAATAAACATAAAGTTAATTTGTCTATTAAAGATAAGAAGGAGGTTGGGAAGGATTGTTGGTAAGCCTACTCCACAAGCTAAACTAATTGACTACTCTGAAAGTGCTTCAGAAGCCTCCACTCAGGGGGATGATCAGTTGAATTCCAAAGACATTGATGTTCAAGAGATCTCTGAGGATGATGTGGGTAAGAATGAAGGGAAATAGGTTGACGATTCAAGAGGTGATGATGGTGATCCTGTGGACAATGCTGGTGAATGGGAGAGGATGATCATGGAGGAGGTTAGAGAGGAGACTAATGAGGAGGGGGATGACCACATGAATGATCTTGCTGTCCTTAGGGGCCATGTGGATGATCTGGAGCAGAAGGTTTCTTCTATGGGAGAGCTCATAAGTAGCATGCTCAGTTGTATGGTGATGCTTAGCATGTCTATATTACAGGAACTTGGGACTCATGCTAATGAAGAGGAGGATGAGAAATTCAAAAAACTTGATGAATTTGTTGAATTTCTGGCTAAAGGCTAGGAGAATGTATCTCCTTAGTTATGTTACTTTTTATGATGTCGATCTACTACTACTTACTATCTATTGGTTATAGGTTGTTTATGATGTTTATGTTGTTTATGTTGTAGTTGGTCTGGTGGCTCTTTTTGTACTTGAGCCTCTGTTGTCTCTTTTTGTCTTGATGTAAGGGTTTGGTCCCTAGTTTTTGCTAACTTATATAATCAAAAACAATTTTCAACAAATAAAAATCCTGACTATCTGGCAGAGAACAAAATAATAAGTAGAAACTTAAAGTGAAGCAATGACTTGAGAAACCAACATTGAGAGATTTTATACTTAGGATTTTAGACTTTATACCTTTAATGAACTATGAGCCCTTAAACAAAATTCAATGATGGAGCACATATGTATGTCACTAAATAGAGACTATTATCAAACACTCTAAACCAACATTACAGGCTCATTATCATTAGAGTCTTGTGAATTAACATAATCACCAAATTCCACCTACAACACCAATGATCATCAACTCTGCCTAGTAAACCTAAGAACACACTTTACAAGACAAGTTCATACTAATGTTCAAGACTCAAAGTACCAACTTCCATTTAGATTCAACTCCAAACTAATCTCCCAACAAAATCATTATCAACCATGTTTTGAGGCCCCTTGTTATGCAACACCTAATTATGTCATCAAACATTGAACAAGGCATTCTGATCTTACAAGTACTACAAACACATCCTTGATGAGAGAATGAATAACCTGATTCAAGGATGACATCAATGAAGCACCTCAATGAAGCGTGATGATAACCTGATGATGTTCTTCTCAAAACAACTCTAAACAAATATCACAAACCCTTGCTCAAATCAGACATCAGGAACATATGAATGAAGAACATGAAACACAACAAAGTCCTAATTCCCTAAAAGAATGATCTCTACATTCAAGGATAACCTGTGAACAACATGGCATGAACATGATAAATAACCCTTGTCAATATCAACACCTTGTGAATCTACAAAACCTTTTGGGATAAATGACAATCAATCTCCATCAAGTTGAAACTGTGCACCACAATGTCTTGTTGTGTGTAGTTCAAGAACTATTTGGAGATAGTGTATAGGTCCCACTAACTCAGCTAGAAGAAGCACAAGCAATGTTCAATCTTTCATGACTATTGCCAAGTTGAAATGACCATTGTGATACAAGATATATGTGTTCTTTCTTAAGCGTGACCTAATTACAATTTGTGAAGTGTGAGGATGTTGTTCTAAAGGATGTTTAGGACTAGGTTAAGCATGTGTTGGGATCCATAAAGCCTATGTCTCTTCGTAGAGTAGCGTATAGTTCATGACACCTGGCTTTCCCTATGCATGTTTCATGCAATGTGATCTCTGGTTGACTTTTGAATTGTAATATCAATGTTGTATTGGCTAACATGTAATGTAATCAATGTAATTTCTTGTATATATTGTAAACCCAGGTGATCCAAGTGTGGTATGATTGTGAATATGAGTATGTGAAGAGCAGAATATTAATATTACATACATTATGATGTGCTAGTAAAGGAGAAAGAGTAGATGTAAAAAGGGCTATCTTAATCTGTATTGAAGGTATTTTTGTAATAGAAGGCAACTGAAGAGTGTGCCTAACTAATCCAATCATCAAAAGAAGTTTGAAGAGGAAAAATTGCAATCATAAAAGGTGTGAGATTTATTTTTAGTTTCAAATAGTATAAGGACTGTCATGTTGTCCTCCTATTGCCTAAAACTAACAATGAAGCTCACACATTTAATGATTGAAATTTTGCCTCTTCACACTTCTTTTGATGATTGTATTAGTTAGGCACACTCTTCACTTCCCTCCTATCACAAATTCATTCTCAGCTCAGGGAGTAGTTTCTTCCTTAGTTGTAGCCCTAAAATAAAGTCAATAGGGAGCTATATCTTCCTGAAGAGTGACCTTAAAACCAAGTCTTCATGGAGTATTAGCTTCTTTGGGTTGTATCCCTAAAACAAAGTTATCAAGAAGTAGTAGCCCTAAAACAAAGTTGTAATTTTAAGCTTCATATATTCTAAGCTAATCCTCAATATGGATTTTCCCTTCTTAGGTTTTCCATGTATATCTAGTGTTATGTGTTGATCTTTCATGTTTATGTTGATGTCATAATGCTTAAGTTTTAAGCTGCTCTAGAGATTTTGAAGTTGGTTTAGTTATTGATTCACACCCACTCTTAGTATCCTAGTGTGTTCAACACCTACAAAGGTCACTCAAGGACTTAGACATAGTGGAAGGGTTCATTCCAAGCATTAAGGACATCAAGAAGGAAAATTGCTCAAAAGAAAATATCAGAAACCATAAGGGTCTATCAAACCCCACAACAATGTATTCCTCACCACACACATGTGAGGAAGACATATTAGAATAAAATACATGCTACTCATAGCATGCAAATACAAAAGGACCCCACACATGCTCAAACAAGACAAGTAGAACACACACCCCAGAGCTCCCAATGTTGTAATATGTGCTCCTATACCAAGTGTAATGCCCCAAGATTTCACCTAGGACATTAGCCAAACAAACACTGAACCAACAAATTTTTCATGTTTGCAACTACGACATTCAAATGTTGCATTGTACTCATGTGTACACAAGGTGTCGCAACAAGGCCAACAACACCAAAGAGACATTACCATTTCATTATGTAAGGTGGTACAAAAAAAAGAATTCACCCATCATGTGGCAACTCACCATAATAAACAAGCTAGAGATGGAGCTCACTCCACGATGAGGATCGGATATATGTCCACGACCTCACTCCCTTGAGAACACATGGAGTAGGACGAGGATGACATCCACGTCAGTCCATTCCATCGTGACACAAGACATTGCAAACACAAGGGTAATGTTCACCCGTGAGATGGTCCAACTAGGAGGTACAAGTCCTAAACTAATTGGAATGGTCACTAGATGAACTCGTGCAAGGGCATGCTTTCCAAAGCAAAATAGAGAAACCAAGAAATCTTTTAATCTATCCCAACACAATAGGTTACCTCACATAGGGGTAACTCTTGGAGGGCAAAATATTCCAAAAAATAATTCCATGCAAAAATTGAAGAAATATACAATAGTAGGCAACCCCAGGGTATACAAACCCCAAAAAAGAAGCCCTCTACTAGGGACACTAGTGCCTAGGAATTGTAGTCCCTAGACATTAGTTACCAGGTGCTATGTTCCTCTAGAATCAAATGCCCAAGTGTTGTACTCCTCCGAGACATGGTCCAAAATAATAAAAAAAGAGACCCAGTTTTGAGAAAAACTACCTCAAATTACATGAAATTGAAGGTGTAAGTGTAAAATAGGTTTACACATCATATTTAACTATCACAGGAAGAAACTAATTCATTTTATGAACCAAAATACAAATTATAATTTTTCACACATTGTCGAATACAAGTTCACAAAGGGAAGGAAGGACAAGCCAATAGTTCCTTCGACTCCAACATCGAAGCACAAACCCATAGAAAGATACATCACCACTAAGGTGATTGATTTACAAGTTCTTAGACATCAAGGATCAAATAGTAACAATGTGTCAATAATCAAATACATAGCATAGGACACCAATGTCCTTCAAATATATAAATGCACAAATACATTGAAATCCCTCACACTTTCCTAGGTGCACAAAGGCACAAATAGTGAGGTAAACCACCTAAAAAAGATCAAGGAATCCATCGATCACTGGAAGATCATCATGAAGGACCAATGGGGAAATGTTTCTCTCCTCCTAACCATATTGCCATCATCAAGCACTATAGCTATCTACGTAACTCTATGGAACCCCTGAGCTACAAAGAAGGTGATCATGAAAAACCCACTAAGAACATCTCACACATCCATGGTATACAAGAAATATATGGCATACACACCAAACAATGCAAATAACACATATGGCACAACTGCAAATACAATCCATACATGTAACATATAGCACACTTCAAGAGTAATGAGTATTCGTCTTCAATTCCATTCGATCTAATCTACACTAACCTATGTGGACCTACAAGGATAAAGAGTCAAGAAGGTGAAAGGTATTTCATGTTGATTATTAATGATTCTTCTAGAATGGCTTGGGTTACTTTCGTAAGAGAAAAATAAGAAGCCTTTGATAAGTTTAAGATTTTCGAAGCTAGACTTGAGAATGAAATAGATGCTAAGATCAAGTGTTTGAGGTCTAATAGAGGAGCTATGTTTACTTCAAATGAATTTGAAAATTTTTGTGAAGATCATGGTATTAGGAGACATCTTTTAGCTCCTAGGACCCCTCAGCTAAATGTGGTAGTAGAAAGGAATTATAGTATTGTACAAGAGACAACTATAGAAATGTTGAAAGATGCAAATCTACTTACTAGAAGGAAGTAGTTCACACTTATATCTATCTAATTAATAGAGTACAACTAAGGGACAATAGTACTAAGACCTATTATGAGATATGGTTTTGAAGAACTCCCACTATTAGATACTTCAGGATGTTTGGCAGCAAATGACATATCATAAGACATGAAGAAGACCTAGGAAAGTTTGATTCAAGAAGTGATGAAGGGATCTTTCTTGGTTACTCAATTAGAAGTAAGGCATGTAGATACTACAACAAAAGATTGGGAAAGATGATTGAAAGCACAAATATCATGGTAGATGAAGACTTGTACCATAATGTACAAGAACCAAAGGACTATGGATTTGATATATTTCCTTGTATTGGAGAGTAATAAGAAGAAGAAGAGAAAGAAGAGAAGGAACAAGCACTAGAGAAAATCCCTAAGACTCTATAAAAGTATGTTTACAAGAACCATTCAACATATTAGATCATTGGAAATAAGAATGAAGGTGTCTTGACTAGAAGAAGGTTTGCAAAAACAAGTGAACAAGTGAATAAATGTCTATTGTCAAGGGTAGAATCCAAAAACTTTGCTAATGCTAGAAAATATGATGGATGGTTGAAGGCAATGGAAGAAGAATTGAATAAGATAGCGGAGAATCAGACATGGGAACTAGTTCCTAGACCAGCAAAGAAGAAAGTTATAGGAACAAAGTCGGTATTCCGGAACAAGATGAATGAATATGGTGAATTTGTGAGGAATAAAGATATATTGGTGTGTAAGGGATATTCTCAAGTTCAAGGCATTGACTTTGAGGAAACTTTTTCTCTAATATCTAGGATGGAGGCAATCAAGATGTTTCTTTCCATTGCTGCTCATAAGAACTTCAAGGTTTATCAGATGGATTGCAAGTGAACATTTTATAATGGTGACCTAGAGGAAGAAGTCTACATTGAGAAACCAAATGGTTTCTAGATATTATAAGATCTAGACATCATGTGTAGACTTAACAAATATTTGTATGGTCTCAAGAAAGTGCCTAGGGCTTGGTATGCTAGGTTGAATAAGCACTTACTTCAGCAAGGATTCAAGAAAGGTACCATATATAGTAATCTTTACATCAAGGAAGAAGGAGATGTGATACTAATAGTTGTAGTATATATTGATGACATCATCTTTTGGGGAGATGATAATATGTGTAAGAGGTTTGCAGAGGTGATGTAGAAAGAGTTTGAGATGTCCTTCTTCCTTCGACTTAAAATTACTGAACTAGATGATGGTATCTTTATTTCTTAGACTATGTTAGAGATATGTTGAAGAAGATTGGTATGGAGGAATCCAAACCAATAAGTACTCCTATGGTTACTAGCTATCACTTGAGCAAGAATGATGAGTCTCTCGAGGTTGATTAGACTCTCTATAGATCTATGATTGGAGGATTGTTGTACTTGACTATTTCTAGACCTGATATTATGTATGTAGTATGTGTGGTTACTAGATATCAAGAAAATCCTAATCAAACACATGAGAAGGATGTGGAAAGAAGACTTAAATAATTGAAGATAACTCCAAATTATGGGATATGATATCCTAGAAGTAATGAATTTGATCTAAGTGCTTACACTGATGTTGATTGGGCTTGCTATGTTAATGATAGAAGTACAAGTGGTGGTGTTTTCCTCTTAGGAAACAAACTAGCTTCATGGAAGAGCAAGAAACAAGATTGAGTGTCTTTATCAACTGTAGAGGCAGGGTGTATTGTAGCAACATCCTGGTATACATGACTGTTGTGGATGAAGCAAACTTTGAAGGATATCAAGGTATTGTATGATAAGCCCATTCCTATTTTGTGTGATAATCCAATTTACTGGTGTAATTAAATATTTAATTACACTTTATTAAGTTGAGTTAGGGCTAATTTTAGTCTTAAGTTATTCTTAAGTCATATTAGGGTATTTCTCTAACTTGCAAATATAAACACAAGTTATCACATGTAGTTCATTAATCCATTTCATTAATTGCATCCTTATTGTGCAATTTATTCTTCTTTGTGTTTTTCTCTTGTGGAAGGTAAATCATAGGTTTTGCAAGTAATCCTAGTGGCTTGTGTCAATCAGTGACTCTAACATGGTATCACCTGGGGCAAAAAAATTTCCAGGCAAGCCATACAGCCTTTCCAACATGTAGATGAAGGTAAAACAACAAAAAATATTGTTTTTTCCCTACTTTGAAAAAGAATCTTTTTTCAAAAAATTTATTAAAAATATCCCATATTTGTTTTCGGCTTTTAAATTAAAAAACCTTAAAACAAAAAAGAAGTCAAATCAACACGTACGAGGTACCTTCTTGCATAGGCCTCATCTGGGGTAAAAAAAATTTCCATGCAAGCCATACAGCTTTCCCAACATGTAGATGAAGGTAAAAAAACAAAAAATATTGTTTTTTCCCTACTTTGAAAAAGAATCTTTTTTCAAAAAATTTATTAAAAATATCCCATATTTTTTTGAGGCTTTTAAATCAAAGAAACCTTAAAACAAAAAAGAAGTCAAATCAACATGTACGGGGTACCTTCTTGCATAGGCCTTATACCCTGCTACTTGTACTGTAGGCCTTTTGGGCCTCGCGTCAAGGGTACTATGCCCCTTCATTAGGCCACACCCCATTCATAGTGGCTGCAGACTCCTTTGGAGATGCATACCCTATTCAAAGGGTATAATTTTTTTAATTTTCAACATAAAAAAACCAATTCCTTTTTTATTGTTTTTCTTAATTTAAAAATATATATTATATTATCTACATGTGCATGCTCCATCCAACCCTTAGTCCTGAAGTACCAAGTCACCCATGTGACCAAGGTTTTTGCCAAGAGGGGCTTAGTTTTTCCTCTAGATTCCAAAGGAGGTTTTTTTTTTTCCAGAGAGCATAGCTCAGGAAAAAAGAGTCTATTTTTTGTAAACAAAATATTCTGGAAAGCTAGGTTCACATACTTTTTGATGGTATGATCAGTTTTTCCTGATCTCACAGTTTAACATATATTATTATTGTTTGGAGTCTAGATCATGGTTTTATCTTCTGATTTCATATCATTTTGCCACAATCTTCAATTTTTATGATTCTTGCGGCATTGGAAAGGTATCAGGAGATCCAAATAGCCATCTATGAACTTCTAGATTCAGCCCCAAGTATTGTTTATTTAGTTTGTCAGTTTTATGGCTTCTATTCTATATTCTAGACATTTTGGCACCTAGAGATGTTTTTTTTTGTTGGGCTTCATTTATCAGTATTATTACATATTCAAATTGTTCCTATTTGACCTAATTTCTTTAAGGAGATATCATGTGTTTTGCTATTCATCCTTCTCTGGTAGCATTGGGTAATGATATCTATGAGTCTTGGTGAAAGGGCATCTTAACACATATTAGGTGTCTTATTCTTCTACGTTCTCTTTATGGACTCATACCTGAACCAGATACACTTGAGAGAAAAATTGTATGGGGAAATTATTTTGATCATATTGTAGGATTGATTGGTTCTAGTGTTGATTTTGACACTGTGTTCTATCTCACATATTCAGTGCCCACACACTCTTTGGACTCACAGTTGGGAGATCTATGGAGAACCACATATCTCTACATTCCCAAATGATCCTAGTATGGATTGCTACATACCCCTTGAAGATGTAGATTGCATACCTTTAGATAATGATACAATTGAGGAGCTTGCATATTTGACATGTCTTACTAGTTCAGATGACATAGAGACTTTACTTGCTTCTCCTTCTCCTCTTATCAAAATCACATGTTTATTGCCTATTGCTATGTATTAAATTCTTTGCAGTAGGACATTATTGGTCTTCCAGAGATAGCTCATTGGGACACAATTTTACAAGATATATCATTATTTTTGTAGAGTCCTATCTTGTAGATTTTGAGTCTGGTCACATTGTGGACATTTGTCTTGTCTTTGATGATAGATTCAATGGAGTTGCATCACCATCATCTTCTTCAAAGATTGTTCTTCATCCTCCTATTCAGTCATAGTTTTGTAGTGGATTGGAGAGATTTGAGCAGTTTTTAGGAATATCATTGTTGTCTTTGGATCTTGTGTAGAGTTTAGAGTCATTTATCCTTCTTCCTATATATTCCTATTTAGAATGGGAAGATATTATGCACACATATGCAGTTCTATTTCTTCCCAAGGGGAGGAATGTTGTTCAACAATCATGGGTCTTCATATTTATTCTATGTTGGGAATCTTCTAGCACTATAAGAGTCATCTTATGGAGTGGTTACATGGTCTCTCTTCTCATCTCTATTTTTGGAGGAGCATTTCCTCACATGCAGTTTCATCCTTCTCACTTCTAGGGGTGTCATTTGACCTTCTCTCTTCTTCCTCTTTTATGGAAGCTTTTATGATTATACACTTGTGGTGGATTAAGTTCTTGGGGGGTCTTAGCTTTAGTCATTCTAACACATGTTCATGTACTTGTATTTTCTCTCTTTTCAGAAAGGAGTTTTCTCTCACTAGGTTTTTCTCATTTTCTCCGCCTTATGAGAGATTATTGCTATTCATGGTACCTAAAATGGCCTTGTAGTTAGGACCCATTCGTGCATTAGTTGCATATTTTTCATTTCTCCCTAAGTTTCTCTTAAGGGGGGTGTTGGTGTAATTAAATATTTAATTACAATTTATTAAGTTGACTTAGGGCTATTTTAGTCTTAGGTTATTCTTAAGTCATATTAGGGTTTTTCTATAACTTGTAAATGTAAAAGTAAGTTCTCACATGTAATTCATTAGTCCATTTAATCAATTACATCCTTATTGTGCAAATTATTCCTCTTTGCTTTTATCTCTTGTAGAAGGTAAATCTTAGGTTTTGTAGGTAATTCTATTGGCTTTAGTCAATTAGTGATTATAACACAATTGCCATGAATATTTCAAAGAATCTAGTGATGCATTCTAGAACTAGAAATATATCAATTGAGTATTAGTTTTTGAGAGAGAAGGTTTCAAATAAGGAAGTGAAGATGGAATATGTTCCAACAAATGATTAGATTGTAGACATTTTTACAAAGGCTCTTGCAAAGGACACTTTTGAATATCTCTGGGAGAGGTTAGGGGTAATTTCCCCTCCTTATTGCTAGATGCATAGTGGTGCATATGTCCAAGGGGAATTTATGCTATAGCTTTTTCCTGGACTGATGGTGGCTATGTCTCATCGGTAGCAGGTAGTGGTTGTTGATAGGGGTAGTCTGTGGGTCACTTCAAGAAAAAATGTATGAACATCAAAGGAGGAGAAAGTTAGGGAAATGTGCACCTTAGGAGAGAGTATTTTCCCTAAGGGAGAGAAGCAATTGTCCTTTATCCTTGATGTTAAAGGGGGAGACAGACAAATATGCATGTAAGGGAGAGAATGACAAGGTGTGTTTGTGTGTGTGTTTCCATCAATTAAAAAGGGTGAGATTGTTGGAAATATGTGTTGTCATTGATGTGAACACTTTGCAAAATGTATACGCTCTCCTTATGGTTTTCTGATATACTAATGTGGTAATAAAGATGCAGTGAAATACAATGATGATGCTGATGTTTAGGGTTTTTAATATTTAGTGATGTTCTTGATGTTCATGGTTGGATGTCCTACCATGATTAATGTGAGGACAAGGTGTATTGAGCATGTTTGTGGTCAGCAAAGATGATTTCATGATAAAATATTAAGATGTGAATTAGAAGAACTAAGTTGAATGATGATATATTAAGATGGGAATTAGAAGCTATGTTGAGGATGCAAGTATGTTTCTAATGACCTATGGCATGTTGTATAATCCTTCATGTGGTTCTTAAGGATGTATGTGATGCTATATGAAGCTTTTATCCTCCAAAAGTTGGTAAATGTTTCTACTATAGGAAGCTACTTGGAAGACTGCTCGGTAAAATTCTTTGCATTCCTCCACATTTGAAGATATAGTCATGTGGTTCAGAAGATAGGTTTAGTATACTATAAAAGTGCTAAATCAAAAGCTTTAGATCATTTTCTCCTCCGTAGTGAAAGTTACAAGTAATTATGTTTTGGTCTATGCTCTGGCAGATTAAAGTGTTGATGAAGGCTAATTGAAGTACTTCGCATTCCTTCACAAATGAATATTTTCTCATGTAGTTTTGAGAATATATGCAGAGATGTGTATAAATGTATCCATACATGTTTCATGTGGTTTAGAGGTTTGGAAATTTAGTTTTCAAATGATAGTTGTGATACAGATAGTTATGGATGCCTAGTTGTTCTCAATACATATGTTGTTGATGTGAGCCAACTTGTTGTGGCATCAAATGGTACATTGACTGATGGAAGATGGTGCTAATGAACTTGTGTTGTCTCTAGTTTCTCTGTAAGGTGTTTTTTCATCTCTCTAGAACTAGCTAAGGTTTGGAATGATGATATTGCTAGGATATACCTCTTTGTAGCTAACTAAAGAAGGTTGAAGATGTGCACCACACAGTTCTCATTGTGTGGAGTTCAAGAAGTATTTCGAGATAGTGTATAGGTCCCACCAACTCAGCTAGAAGAAGAAAAAGCAATGTTTAGTCTTTCATGAGTACTTCCAAGTTGAAACGACCATTGTGATACAAGATTCATGTGTTCTTTCTTAAGCATGAGCTAATTAAAATTTGTGAAGTGTGCAGATGTTATTCCTTGAAGGATGTTGTTGTGAAGGATGTTTAGGACTAGGCTAAGCATGTGTTGGTATCCACAAAGATTGTGTATCTTCCTAGAGTAGCGTATAGTTTATGATGGGGCTTTCCCTATGCATGTTTCATGTAGTGTGATCTCTTGTCGACTTCCAAACTGTAATATCCATGTTGTATTAGCTGACTTGTAATGTAATCAATGTAATGTCTTGTATATATTGTAAACCTAGGTTATCTACGTGTGGTTTGATTGTTAACATGAGTATGTGAAGAGAAGAATATTAATATTACATGCATTATGATGTGCTACTAAAGGAGAAAGAGCATATGTAACAAGGGTTGTCTTTATTCATAATGAAGATATTTTTGTGATAGGAGGGAAGTGAAGAGTGTGCATATCTAATCCAATCATCAAAAGAAGTGTGAAGAGGAAAAAATGCAATCATCAAAGGTGTGAGATTCATTGTCAGTTTCAGATAGTAGAAGGCCTAACATGTTGTCCTTCTACTATCTGAAACTGACAATGAAGCTCAGACCTTTAATGATTGCAATTTTTCCTCTTCGCACTTCTTTTGATGATTGGATTAGTAAGGCACACTCTTCACTTCCCTTCTATCACAAATTCATTCTCAATTTAGGGAGTAGTTTCTTCCTTGAGTTGTAGCCCTAAAACAAAGTTAGTAGGGAGTTGCATCTTCCTTTGGAGTGACCCTAAAACCAAGTTGTCATGGAGTATTAGCTTCCTTGGGTTGTAGCCCTAAAACAAAGTTGTAATTTTGAGCTTCATATATTGTGAGTTAATCCTCACTGTGGGTTTTCCCCTCTTAGGTTTTCCATGGATATCTGGTCTTATGTGTCGATGTGCATTGTGTTGATCTTTCATGTTTATGTTGATGTTGTAATGCTTAAATTTTAATCTACTTTAGATGTTTTGAAATTGGTTTAGATATTAATTCACACACCCTCTTAGTATCCTAGTGTGTTCAACACCTACAAAGGTCACTCAAGGACTCAAGCACACTGCAAGGGTTCATGCCAAGAATTAAGGACACCAAGAAGGAAAGTTACTCAAAAGAAACCTCTCAAAAACAACAATGGTCTATCAAACCCCACAATAATGTATTCCTCACCACACACATGCAAGGAAGACATATCAGAAAACCATACATGCTACTCACAACATGAAAACATATAAGGACCCCACACATTATCAAAGAAGCCAAGTAGAACACACCCCATATCTCCCAATGTTGAATATGACCTCTGATACCAAGTGTAATGCCCCAATATTTCACCTAGGACATTAGCCAAACAAACACTGAACCAACAAATTTTTCATGTTTGCAAGCGTGACATTCAAATGTTGCATTCTACTCATGTACACACAAGGTGTCGCAACGAGGCCAACAACAACACAGAGACATTACCATTGCATTATGCAAGGTGGCATAAATAGAAGATTTCACCCATCATGTGGCAAGTCACCACAATAACCAAGTGAGAGATTGAGCTCACTCCATGATGAGGATCTAATACATGTCCATAACCTCACTCCTTGATGAACACATGGAGTAGGATGAGGATGACATCCTCCTTAATCCATTCCATGGTGACACAAGACATCTCAAACACAATGGTAATGTTCACCCATGAGATGGTCCAACTAGGAGGTACAAGTCCTAAACTAACTGGAATGGTAACTAGATGAATTCATGTAGAGGCATGCTTCCTAAAGAAAAATAAGGAAACCAACAAATTTTGTAGGAACTCCCAACACAATAGGTTACCTCACATAGGGGTAACTCTTGGAGGGAAAAAATATGCCAAACAAAAATCCCATGCAAAAACTCAAGAAACAGACAATACTAGGCAACCCCAGGGTGTACAAACCCCAAAGGAGAAGCCCTCTACTAGGGACATTAGGGACTAGGAATTGTAGTCCCTAGACACTAGTTACTAGGTACTATGTTCCTCTAGAATCAAATGCCCAAGTGTTGTAATCCTCCGAGAAATGGTCCAAAAAAAAAAGAGACCTACTTTTGAGAAAAACTACCAAAAATTACATGAAATTTAAGGTACAAGTGTAAAACATGATTACAAATCATATTTAAGTATCACAAGAAGAAACTAATTCATTTTAAGCACAAAATTCCTAATTATAAATTTTCACACTTTGTCGAATACAAGTTCACAAAGGGAAAGAAGGCCAATCCAGTTGTTCCTTTGACTCCAACATCGAAGCACATACCAATAGAAAGATACATCACCACTTATGTGGTTGATTTACAAGTCCTCATACATTGAGGTTCAAACAATAACAATGTTTCAATAATCAATTACATAGCATAGGACACTACTATCCTTCAAATATATAAATGCATAGATACACTGAAATCCATCACACTCTCATAGGTGCAACAAGGCACAAATAATGAGGTAAACCACCTAAAAAAAGAGCAAGGAATCCATCCTATAAGGAAATGAGAGCATCTCATAACATATTTCTAAGAACACTGGTGTCTTTGACAGATTTAAATTCTTTTCAATTTCCTCAAAAAACACGCACATTTATGCCACAAAATAGAAACAGACATAGAACATTTCCAACATTGACCATTAGAGGAAATACAAGCAACACGATCTAATTTCAACAATAGAAATGTAAACACAAAAGATAGAATAGGAGACATCGATATACGTGGGGAAAACCCTTACGAGTAAAAAAACCCACACTTCAAAAGCCCAGATCACCATTGTATTATTCAGCAATAGAAAATATAGTTACAATACAAATCTAGCACTAAGCCTTTCATGGATATTTACATCTTGCTCCTCTGGAAGAATAACTAACAGTATAACCCTGCACAAAGTTCTCCAACACTCAGCTTAGTCATTCATACTATTATCATACCACAAATAGCATACAATATAAGACATCACCCTACACCTGAACTTTGTTCTCTCTCTCCTCTCTTTCACGCTCACTCTCTTCTGTTACAATGCGTTTTACATGTCACATTACAGAAGAAAACATTCAGTTTGACTACCTCAGACAGTTACAACTACCAAAAGGTTGCCAGTTCATTTTTAACCATTCACAATCGTTCGTATTCATGAGGACTAAATAGTCCCACATGCCTCAGTAGACAAACACTGCAGTAGTATATATGCACGAACATGCCGTAAGTCTATCGTTGATGCTTTTGCCACCAATGACCCCAGCCAGTCAAACATCAACGAACCATCAGAGTGACCAAGACCTTCGATTGGACGTCATCCTTCTTCATCGACAATGTTCCTCCTGTCGATGCCAAACACCATTGAATAGACCAAGCTCATCCAAGACCACTCTACCATCCACATCGATGGTTCCTTATCTCACTGATACCGAAGCCTTCATCCTTCATTGGTGTAACATATGTACATCGGAGAAGAAACCCAAGAACATGTCGATAGTGAAAGTCAGCCTGATAGAATATACCACTAGGCCTTCATCGGTAAGACCCCGCATATCACAAGTAGTCTCCTAAGCTACTCCAATAATGATAAGTCCCACCGATCTGATACAACCTTGCTACCATCGGTGTAACACAAGTGATCAGAGTAAGTTCTTTAGCCAAGCCTGATAGAGATAGTCAAGCCGATGACCTTACTCTATCGGAATGACACTCACCAACACCAACCACCATCAGAGTAATAGACACAATTAGTGATAGTCTCTCAGATCACATCAATAGTTCACATCTTGCCAATCTAAAGAACAAACTACTATGAACACTGTGATCACTGAGACAAAGGTCCACTCTTGCCGATGCCTATAATCTGAGTCACAATTACTCAACATTCTCCCACTTGATGAGGGAATTATAGGAAACCATCAATGCTCCAAGTCACAGAACCAAAGCTAATACTGCCTCCATTGCACTGTGCTCACAAGCTACATAGAAGCTCCAACATAATGAACTTCAAAGCTTCATCCTGAACACAACCATGAAGTCATCCTCCAGAAACAAGATAGAACATCAGTTAGAACAACAATAAAAAAAATGACTGCACCCATCCAACTGAACAAATCGCACGTGACTAAAAATAGCACACACAGCAAGTGCTAATCCATCCAATCATCCATACCATGAAGGTATTCATATTAGTAGACTTATGCCACCTACATATACACCCATCAACTGCAAATACAAGCTCCATGTGTTAATCAGTCGAAAAAGACCAAACACATCCAAGAACTCCCACTGCATAGGTAATGCAGATCTAAAATAGATCATGGCAAACAAAGTCCACCAATGGCATCACAAGGTAGGTGTAAACATCATGTAGTACCAAGGAATCATCCATAATGATATGCAAGACATGTAAATCAATAACCTATACATCTCACCACTAGTCCAGAAATCTCTTAAGTTCTTCACAGCCAACAATGAAAGAGATAATAGAACATTCATGCTATCACCCAAGAACATAAGTGAAAGCACATGACCACAAACTAGTGATCACTTCAGCTCCGAACAAAACTTCAAACCAATGTAATGTGAAACACACCATCAGAAAAAATAAATGAGACCAGGAGAAACATTGCACATCATAAACATGTAGAAAATCCTCCTACAAACACCTCTAAGTGCCAACTATGTCAAGTATGATCTCCTCTTCAAAACCCCAAAGAGAATAGCATAACAACACCCAAACAAACATTCAATCTCAAGAGATCAAAATTCAGCATATGTAATCATTCAACTAACATGGATGTAAGCCTCTCAAACCAAACAAGATGAAACTAATCCATTTCCCATTTTAGGAAATCAGCCCATAAAACCATCTCCTAACAATCCTCATCAATTAATAATATCTTAAACTCAAATGCACAAGGAGATTAATCATGCTATCCATCTCTCACAATGAATCCTCTAGAACCATCTATGAGCAGTTCAAGATCCATGTCTATGAAAGAAAGTATAAAACACCTGAGAGAAACAATGGGCAATACCTCTTAAGTGAAACTTGCTAAGAAAACTAAGAGTAGGGATAATAATGCTCCTTCAAGATATACGAGCCATCATGACTCCTCCAAGAGCAATCTCCTCATAGGTCTTTGTTGAACTCATGTCCAACTAAGGTGTAGGCTTCTTAGAATTTATGCTGAAATATTCATTAAGAGTAACCATCAACAACACTTCTCTTATCTTAAGAGAATTACAACCTCACCTTATTCTCCATGTACCCATGGGCATCTGCAAATAATCATATCATGCTAAACTCCAAATGCATCACTCCACCAACATGAAGTAATCAAGCAAAAGATCAATGTACCCAACACACAAAGAATCACTAGACCATTGTCAAAGCTCCAATCATCTGAATCAAGAACTTATCATGACATCATGATCTTACCATTCCCCCTAGGAGATTCCATGCTTGAGGTGAACATAACCATGATCTCAAGAGCAATGTATCGTGCCAGAACTCAAATGCTTAAAACAAGAGAATACCATGACATGAAACAAACCAAACTCTAAACCAACATCACCTGTAAAGCACCACCAACACCTCAGCCAAGGATTTCATGAATCCTCTATGACTCCAAGATGTTACACATCCTCAAATAGTGCCCATGCAAATGTAAAAGAACCCTTCTGTAGCAACAAGATCTAAGAGCTCCTCCTAGTAACATCTGCAACACTAAAGAAGATCATTCACCACTAAGTGATTAACACACAGTCAATGCTAAAGCTCCCACTAAACTGTAACAACTAAGCTTTCCAAGCATCATGAGCAAACATCTCCTAATCTAAAAATCCTCCAGGTCCACACATTGACATGTCCGTGTGATAATAAAACCAAGTGGTACCAAGATCTCCAAACCAAGGAAATACACTATCACTGTCAATAGCTTACACAAACCTGTGAATCCAAACTATTCATGACATCATGATACACATGCTATAGGTCTCCACAACCAACTATTTAGGTACTTTACAACATCCATCCTCTCATCTTGAAGTAGTCACACAAATGCACGAGTGACCACAGACTAGGCTAGTTAACAAATCTACATTAACACTGAAACAATCTGGTGGATAAAGATAGTCCACATCCGAGTCATCTCACTGTAGCTTAATAGGTGATCAGTCCACAAAACTACATAACTCGTAGATCAAACAAATGTATCATGCAAACTCACTATCACACTAGAAACTACAAAACTAAGATCTCAAGGAATAGATAATAATGTAGACAACATGAATCAAGCATCAGATTACTTACAAATCTAATTCACCAAACATGTCCACAACCTAAGCACCATAGTATAGAAAACCAACAAGCATTTCTACAGAAATACTAAGTGACATATCACATACCAGCACTCCCATGCAAAGAAAGCATTTCACCTCCTCATGCCACACACGAAGCATGCTTTGCAAAACTGCAACTATTTCATCCAGCAACACCCCAAAAGCTAGGGTCTAGAAATAGCTTAACTGCAGCTTCACAAAACCACAAGTTTTTCTCTTGACCATGTAAAACCTACAAAACCACTATGTTTGAAAAACACCCATGCACATCCATACCCACTTCACATTTGGAAAACCAAGAATATGAATCAAGAAACACCATAATGGTTAAACTAGAAAAAATGGATCATCATGTGAACATTCACAACCACAGATTTTAGGAAAAACTATGAAACCCCTCAAAACTAAGGAAAATGATTCTGAGACATGCAAGTACAAAGCATCCATTAAATGAAACAATAGTTCGGGAACTTTAGGCCCACTTGTAGGCCAACTCCACAACCACCAACTTGCACATGCATCTGAGAGAGATAGGCTATTACAGAAGCTCTCAGACCATGCAATGATCAACTCCATAACCTACATGCAATCACAGTAACAAAAAAAAATGTTATGCCTTCCAATACTAGGACAAAACACCCAGCATAAGAACATTTCTCCATAGCTGAAAAACAACCCAAGCTTCTACATATCATCAGGGAGCCTCTCACACAGACACCTAATAAAGAGATTTGCTACACCTCAACCATAGAGCAAAATATTCCACCCATTGCATTAGGATTATATCACTGCTAACTAGAAGCCTCAAATCACATCATTTTAATATGACTAGCTCCAGTTTCTCCATCTTTACCATGCTTCAAGTACTGCTAAAACAAAAAAACAAGATCAACTACCAGACTTCACTCAAAGCAAGGATCAAACATTAGACAATTCCTTCAGATTTCCTCAAGCCTGTCACACTAAGAAATCATCACAGAAGGAATACCCAGACCTTATACACCAGGAACTCTTACATGTAAACACATGTAGCACACAAACGTACATATGTGAGAGACAAAGCAGATCCCAGAAGAAGGCTCTGATACCAATTGTAAGGAAATGAGAGCATCTCAGAACGTATTTCTAAGAATAGTGGTGTCTTTGATAGATTTAATTTATTTTCAATTTCCTCAAAAAACACACACAACTATGTCACAATGCAGAAATAGACATAGAACATTTCCAACATTGACCCTTAGAGGAAATACAAGAAACAAGATCTAATTTCAACAACAGAAATGTAAACACAAAAGATAGAATAGGAGACACAGATATACATGGGTAAAACCCTTACAGGTAAAAAATTGATAGGGAGGGACTCTCGAATGTCAATTCTACCTATCTTGAATCAATTCAAGACTCTAGACAACTCTAGCCTCTCTACCAATTCAAGTGCTCATGACATCTTTCTACACAAAAATGTCTGCTAAATTCCTCAACTCTTTGTAGAGATGGAAAATCCTATCACTCTACTTGGTGTGGGACACATTCCTTGTCCTCACTGCTTCTAAGATACTGCCTCAAGGGCACATAATTGTTCTGAGCCCGTTGTCCACCCTTCTTTCTCTATTCAAGGGTCTTGACTGCTTGGTGCTCACTTTCTCCCTCTCAATTTTCCACCCCTGCAAGTCTATTCTCCTACTTGTTTATCTAGCCGGACTCCTTACTGAGCTCGCCTAGAACAAGCATGCATTGCCTCTAGTCGACAATCCAACCATCCCAGAAAAAAAAAACAAATGAAAGGCATGGCTCTATTTGATGGCCTCCACACTATACAAAGGAACTTGAGGGACATCAAGACAGAGTCATGGTTTGCAAAAGAGAACAAAATTTTAGAAAAGAAAAAGACTAATCTACCTCAGAATAACAAACTAAAAATTGTACAAAAATACAATATTGGTTGAACTGCTAAATTGGATTTTTATTCAAAATTGTTCATACTTCAAATGCTTCTCAAATCAAAATCTTCGTCTCTTTGAGAACCCCTTATAGAGAGAATTCTACCTCTAATAGTTATCTCATGTTAGTTACAGGATGGTTCAGTTCTCAGACTAGTTCATATTCTAACTGCCCCAGTTCAACTTTATGCTAACGCTCCATCGGTGTGACCGCCCTCTATCGGTGAGTCTAAATCTTTATCGGCCGATAGTATAAGTTTGGTTGATGTCACCTTTGACTTCATAGACTTCCGTCACTCAGACTTACACCATCAGTGTAGCCTTCGGTCTATCTCCCGATGCACTAACTTACCCCGAGATCTTTATGCTCATCAGCCAAACTTAGTATTATCAGGCTCCTTTGGAAATATTACTCTGACGCTTGTTATCACCCCGATGATCTTTGACTTTCTTCCATCAGCCAGACCTTTCAACTTCTCCCCCCGATGCTTCCCATCATTGTGACTCAGGCCGTCAATGAAAGTTTCACCTCGCCTTCCAATATGTAACCTCACACCGATGCCATTGAATCTCTTAGACTTTCCATCACCCAGACAATGTCTATCACTCAGACTTTACACTTGTTCTCTGATATCACAACCTCACGCCGAAATCCACATACAACTTCTCCATCAGCAAGACTACCTCTATCGGTAGTGTCTCCATTTTTCCCGCCGACATGTTGATAACATCCCTATTGATGAGACATTGCCTTCGGCCACAGAAAAACTTCCTTCACTGATACACTGATGAACTACCCATTAGTGATGCTTGATGTTCATCACCCCAATCGGTGAGATCACTATTGTTTTATCAACACATATTTATGTCTTTGATAGTTTTCTCACTCCGATATGCAACCACTTTGAGTATGCATAAACTTCTTCTCGCTCTGTCTTATTAGAAAATTCACCACATCACACCAAAATGCAACTATAAGAAAATTCACAACATCACACCAAAAATGTACACGTATATACATGCGCTCTGAGCCCTTGGTGCTCCTACACCATACTCCCCCTGTGTGGAAGAAGTCAAGTCACCTTCGGTCACAATGAGGCAAAATCAATGCCCCTCTTTTTGAATTTTGACTTTGCAACCTCGGTAGCTTCTACCTCAGGCAACTGCTTCCATTTGACCAAATGCTCCCTGTAGACACCATATCTGGTATGCTTCTGTACCCTAGAATCCAGTATTCTCTCTGCTTGTAGTTTGGGTTTTGGTGGCAAAGTCACATTTTTGACTGTTTGTTCCTTCTCTGAAATGGATCAATTTGCTGCTGACTGAGGACCCTTGTATTGCACCAGATCTTGAACATTAAACACTGGTGAGATTACCAGGTCTTCTGGCAATTCAATCCTGTATGCATTGTTACCATACTTGTTCAGGATTTTGCAAGGACCAATTCTTCACATTTGCAATTTGGTTGGCATTCCTTTCTGAAGTCTGGCTTTGTTTAGGTGCACCATAACCAGATCACCAACTTCAAACTGGATGTCCTTCTTGTGGGCATCTACTCTGTCCTTGATCTTTTGTGTGTTTTTTGTCAAGGTTTTCTTCACCTGTTCATGTACTTCTTTCATGGATTGTGCAAAATCCTCTGCATGACCACTTCTGTTCTCTGTATTTCCCATATTCCTGAGCTCACATACACCTCTGGGGTGTATCCCATAGACTATTTTGAATGGACTCTTACCAGTAGTCCTATTCACACTATCATTATAGGCAAATTCTACCTGATGAATGACTTGATCCCAGCTCTGCCCATATTCTTTGGTTAGACATCTTAACAAGTTACCCAGTGTCCTGTTTACCACCTCTGTCTGACCATCTGTTTGTGGATGGTATGCTGAGCTGAAAGATAAATTTGTCCCTAATCTCTGCCATAAAGTTTTCCAGAAATGCCCCATAAACTTAGCATCTCTATCAGACACAATGCTTGCTGGAAGTCCATGAATCCTTATCACTTCTTTGGAAAACAAGTGTGCTATATGACTGGCATCATGAGTCACTTTACAGGGAATGAAATGGCTCATCTTGCTAAACCTTTCCACAACTACATATATGCTATCATAACCAGTCTTAGTCTTAGGCAAACCAACCACAAAATCTATACTTACACATTCCCATGGCCTAGAAGGAATGGGCAAAGGTTGGTACAGTCCTACATTTGAAGTGGTTCCCTTGGCCTTTTGACATATGATACACTGCTCTACATACCTTCTGATGTCTCTGTGCATCCTCGACCAATAATAGAACCTTTGGACTAGCTCCAATGTTTTGTTTAGACCAAGATGGCCACTCAGACTGCCATTGTACTTCTCCTGTATGAGATTTTCTCTCATAGATCCCCTTGGCACACATAATTGTCCACCTTTGAATAGTAATCCCTGCTGCAAGGTGAAATCTGCAAACTTACAGTGAAAGTGATTCTCAAAATCTTGAAATACCTTGTATGCCTCAGCAAAGTCTTCATCATCTCTATAGAGATCCTTGAAATCTTCAACTCCAATGCTCTTCAACTGTACTTCCTGCACTGTGAGCAACCTCCTACTCAAAGCATCTGCAACTTTGTTGAGCTGCCCCTTCTTATGCTTAATTATAGAAGTGTAGGATTGCAGGTACTCCAGCCACTTGATATGTCTGCTGCTCAACTTATCCTGTGAGTTTAGAAAACTCAGGGCTTGGTTATCTTTGTAGACAACAAATTCCTTAGGTAGGAGATAATGTCTCCACTTCCTAAGTGCTTGGACTAGAACATACAACTCTAAGTCATATGAAGAGTCCTTACTCTTTTCTTCATTCAGCCTCTTACTAAAAAAGGCTACAGGTCTATTCTCCTAATTTAACACTACTCCAATAGCTATGTTACTTGCATCACATTCAATAGTAAATAGCTTATCAAAACTAGGCAGTAATAGTACAAGTTGTGTTGCTATCTCTTTCTTCAACTATTCAAAACTTCTATCTACAGCTGGTGTCCATGTGAATTTTGCTTTCATTCCACCCTTAATTGTATTCAACATGGGTGCACATATCCCACTAAAATTTCTGATAAACTTTCTGTAAAACTAGGCTAAGCCATGGAAACTTCTCACCTTTGTGGCTGCTCTAGGAGTAGGCCAGCTCAAGATTGCCTCTACCTTTGATTTGTCCATCTTCAATTCTCCCTAGGACACCACAAAACCAAGGTATACCAATTCCTGCTTCATGAATTCACACTTCTCTAGATTGATGGTTAGTTGTTCATCATGTAATTTTTTGCAAAATAATTTTTACATGTTCTAGATGTTCTTCCTTAGTCTGACTAAAAATTAGAATATCACATAGAAAAGCAACTACGAATTTACTCATATAATCCTTTAGGACTTCATTCATGAGTCTCATAAAGGTGCTGGGTGCATTTGATAGACCAAATGGCATAACGAACCATTCATATAGTCCTTCTGTGGTCTTGAAGGCTGTCTTCCACTCATCACCTTCCTTGATTCTTATTTGGTGGTAACCACTCTTCAGGTCTATCTTAGTAAAGTACTTTGCTTTTCCAATATAGTCCATGAGATCTTCAATTCTAGGAATTGGAAATCTATACCTTATAGTCATCTTGTTTATGGCTCTGGCATCTGTGCATAATCTCCATGATCCTCCTTTCTTCAGTGCCAACACTGTGGGCACTACACAAGGACTAATACTCTTCCTGATCAATCCCTGATCGAGCAACTCTTGCACTTGTCTGGAAATTTCTTTGTGTTGGTCTGGAGTCATCTTGTAAGGAGCCTTGTTTGGCAAAGATGCTCTTGTAATCAAGTCTATCTGATGACTTATTGCTCTCTATGGAGGCAATGTGACTAGTGTAGCATCACTGATTATGCCCTTATAATTCTCCAGTATAGGCTACATCTCCTTGGGAATCACTGTCTTCTTATCCTGCTACTCTTCTTTTGGTTTTACTATGATGGCATAACCAATACCATCCTCCTTAAGAATATTCAAAAACTCTTTTCCACTCACAACCAAGATATTGGGACTCTTTGTCTGAACTGCATCCTCATCCTCCAATGATTGAATCTTATAGGTGACACCATCCTTCTAAAAAGAATAGGCATTCTTCTCACCATCATGTATTGCCTTTCGGTCATACTACCATGGTTTGCCCAATAAGAGATGGCATGCATCCATGGGTAGTATATCACATAATACCTTATCCTTATAGCCACCTATACTAAACTCTACCCAACTTTGTTCATTTACTACCACATGTTGACCCTTATTCAACCATGTGACTCTATATGGGTTTGCATGAGTTATTCTTTTCAAATTCAGTTTCTTAACTGCCTCATCAGAAATAATATTATCAGTAGATCCTGAGTCTATGATAATTTTACATACCTTATTCAAAATCTTGCATTTGATTCTGAATAGTGCTCTCCTCTGGCTTGGTTCAGACTTTACTGGTTCCTTCATCAAGGTTCTCCTTATCATTAGGTTCTCTCCATCTTCTGAGTTCAGACTAACCTCAGGTGACTGGCTGCTAGATGCATTATCTTGGACATAGTGATTTCTCTTATCACCTCCTTGAGAAGAAGATGTGGCCTTTTCTGGACACCTATATGCTGGATGACCTAGATTACCATAGTTGTAACACTTCATGGTGGTGAAATAGGATCCTCTGCCTGATCCTCCTGAACTTCCTCTGTTAGATCCTCTTCCTCTGTGGTTTCCTCTACCACTTGACTCCCCACTCTACTCTATGAGTTTGGATTCTGCTTGGGATCTATTGTCAGCATTCCTTCTACCAAAAATTCCTTTGTGTCCTCTGTTATCTCTGTCTCTTCCTCTTCCTCTACTATTTGAGTCTTGTTTCCTCTTGATCTTTTCCTCTACTTTTAGTGCTAGCTCATAGCATTTCTGTACTATTGTAGGACACAACAAACTGATCTCTTCTTGTATATTCCACTTCAGACCGTTAAGGTACCTTCCTACCTTTATGCTTTCATCCTCCATCACTTTGGACCTTAAGCATAGCTTTTGGAATTCTTCAGTGTATGCACTGACATCTAATTCCTTCTGTCTTAGATTCTGTCTCTTCCTGTGTAGCTGTATTTCATAATCTTCTGGCATATATGCTTCTTCGATTTTCGCTACCATCTCCTTCCAAGTAGCTATGGGCTTCTTATCTTCTTTTGCTCTTTCAGTCTGCACAAATTTCCACCAGGTTAAGGCAGCTCCCCTGAGTCTGGATTTGGCCACCTTTACTTTTTGTGCCTCACTTACACCATCACATTCAAAGTAATTTTCAAGTCCTTCTATCCATTCCATGACCAAATCTGGGTCCATTTTCCCACTGAAAAGAGGAACTCCTTCCAATGTCTTACCACTCGTTGCTTTCAAAGCTTTCAAGAATGGTTCTTCTTCCATCTTAGGATCAGGTGTGGGCTCTTCATCTTCTATAGATACACCTTTTTCCTTGTTTACTTTCTACCTGACTTCTTCAGTCTTCTCCATCATTGCACCTAGTTTACTTTCCATTGCTGCCAATCTTTCCTATAGGAGCCTATTCTCCTCTTCTTGATTCTCAACCTTCTTTGCCAATTCTGCATTAGTCACCATCTTCTTGGATGAATCTACAGACTCACTTGAACTCGGTGATAACATACAACTTCTTCTATTCCAACCTAGGAATAGCCCAAATCTTTAACTTGCTCTGATACCAATTTAATAGGGAGGGACTCTAGAATGTCAATTCTACCTATCTTGAATCAATTCAAGACTCTAGACAACTCTAGCCTCTCTACCAATTCAAGTGCTCATGACATCTTTCTACACAAAAATGTCTGCTAAATTCCTCAACTCTTTGCAGAGATGGAAAATCATATCACTCTACTTAGTGTGGGACACATTCCTTGTCCTCACTGCTTCCAAGATACTACCTCAAGGGCACATAATTATTCTAAGCCCATTGTCCACCCTTCTTTCTCTATTCAAGGGTCTTGACTACTTGGTGCTCACTTTCTCCCTCTTAGTTTTCCACCCCTGCAAGTCTATTCTCCTACTTGTTTATCTAGCTAGACTCCTTACTGAGCTCACCTAGAACAAGCATGCATTGCCTCTAGTTGACAATCCAACCATCCCAGAAAAAAAACAAACAAAAGGCATGGCTCTATTTGATGGCCTCCATACTGTACAGAGGAACTTGAGGGACATCAAGATAGAGTCATGGTTTGCAAAAGAGAACAAAATTTTAGAAAAGAAAAAGACTAATCTACCTGAGAATAACAAACTGAAAACTATACAAAAATACAATATTGGTCGAACTGCTGAATTGGATTTTTATTCAAAATTGTTCTTACATCAAATGCTTCTCAAATCAAAATCTTCCTCTCTCCGCGAACCCCTCACAAAGAGAATTCTACCTCTAATAGTTATCTCATGTCCATTACTAGATGGTTCAGTTCTCAGACCGGTTCGTATTCTAACTGCCCCGGTTCAACTTTATGCTAACACTCCATCGGTGTGACCGCCCTCTATCATTGAGTCTAAATCTTTATCGGTCGATAGTATAAGTTTGGACGATGTCTCCTTTGACTTCATAGACTTCCATCGCTTAGACTTACACCATCGGTGTAGCCTTCGGTCTATCTCCCAATGCACTAACTTACCCTGAGATCTTTATGCTCATCAACCAAACTTAGTATTATCAGGCTCCTTTGGAAATATTACTCCGATGCTTGTTATCACCCCTATGATCTTTGACTTTCTTCCATTGGCCAGACCTTCCAACTTATCCCCCCGATGCTTCCCATCGCTGTGACTTAGGCCGTCAGTAAAAGTTTCACCTCACCTTCCAATATGTAACCTCACATTGATGCATTTGAATCTCTTAGACTTTCCATCGCCCAGACAATGTCTATCGCTCAGACTTTACACTTGTTCTCTGATATCACAACCTCATGCCAAAATCCACATACAACTTCTCCATCGGCAAGACTGCCTCTAGTGGCAGTGTCTCCATTTCTCCTACCGACATGCCGATAACATCCCTATCGATGAGACATTGCCTTCGGCCATAGAAAAACTTCCTTCACTAATACATTGATGAAATACCCATCGGTGACGCTTGATGTTCAGCACCCCGATCGGTGAGATCACTATTGTCAGATCAACACAATTTTATCTCTCTGATAGTCTTCTCACTCTGATATGCGACCACTTTGAGTATGGATAAACTTCTTCCCACTCTGTCTTATTTGAAAATTCACCACATCACACCAAAATGCAACTATAAGAAAATTCACAACATCACACCAAAAATGTGCAAGTATATACATGGGCTCCGAGCCCTTAGTGCTCCTGCACCAAAAACCCCACACTTCAAAAGCCCATATCGCCATTGTATTATTCAGCAATAGAAAATATAGTTACAATACAAATCTGGCACTAAGCCTTTCATGGAGATTTACATCTTGCTACTCTGGAACAATAACTGACAACATAACCTTGCACAAAGTTCTCCAGCACTTGGGTTAGTCCTTCATACTGTTATCATACCACAAATAGCATACAGTATAGGACATCACCCTACACTCGAACTTTATTCTCTCTCTCCTCTCTTTCATTCTCACTCTCTTCTGTTACAATGCATTTTACATGTCACATTATGGAAGAGAACATTCTGTTCGACTACCTCAGACAGTTACAACTACCGAAAGGTCGACAGTTTGTTTTTAACCATTCGCAACCATTTGTATTCATGAGGACTAAATAGTCCCACATGCCTCAGTAGACAAACACTGCAGTAGTATATATGTACAAACATGTGGTAAGTCTATCATCGGTGCTTTTGCCGCCGATGACCCCAGTCGGTCAAACATCAATGAACCATCAGAGTGACCAAGACCTTTGGTTAGACTTCATCCTTCTTCACCAATAATGTTCCTCCTACTGATGCCAAACACCATCAGACAGACCAAGCTCATCAGAGACCACTCTACCATCTACACCAATGGTTCCTTGTCTCACCGATACCCAAGCCTTCATCCTTCATCGGTGTAACATATGCACATCGGAGAAGAAACCCAAGAACATGTCGATAGTGAAAGTTAGCCTGATAGAGTATACCACTAGCCCTTCATCGGTAAGACCCCACACATCAGAAGTAGTCTCCTAAGCTACTACGATAATGATAAGTCCCACCGATCCGATAGAACCTTGCTACCATCGGTGTAACACAAGTGATCAGAGTAAGTACTTTAGCCAAGCCTGATAGCGATAGTCAGGCCGATGACCTTACTCTTTCTGAATGACACTCACCAACACCAACCACCATCAGAGTAACACACACCATCAGTGACAGTCTCTCAGATCATGCCAATAGTTCATGTCTTGAAAATGCAAAGAACAAACTACTATGAACACTGTGATCGTTGAGACAAAGGTCCACTCTTGCCAATGCCTGTAATCTGAGTCACAATTACTCAACACATCCATCACCTGAAGATCAGCATGAGGAAACAATGGGTAAATGTTTCTTACCACCCAACTATATTGCCATCATCGAGTGCTATAGCTATCTGCGCAACTCTATGGAACCCCCGAGCTACGAAGAAGGTGATCGTGAAAAACCCACAAGAACATCTCACACATCTAGGGTATATAAGAAACATATGGCATAGATGCCAAATAATGTAAATAACACACATGGCACAACTAAATACAATCCATACATGTAACATGTGGCAAACTTAGCAATCTAATGCATATAAACAACACATGGTTTAAATGGATATAAAATAATGTACAAAACCATAAAACATGAATAAACCATTACAATGGAATATAATGCAAGTACACAACACACACTGAGTTTAACTCAAGTGGTGACAAATAAGGAAGAGAGAAATAGAAAGCTAAATATGGAGTGTCATGACAAGGGAAATCAAACCTCCTCACTGAGTGTGAGTAGTAAGTCACCTATCGTGGTCCCTACTCAATCATCCACCAGCTCAAACATTGCATGCAAAATGCTTCTACACCCAACTAGGTATAGAAAATCTCCATGTAGATTGTGTGCACCATTACTAGGTCTAGAGAAGCTCCCTATGGTAATATGTTGAAACTCTTGTTTTAAGTTGTACTAACTCTCTTATGATTAATGCTTCTCTTTCTGCAACTCCTTACATGTTGAACCCAATGACAACTTTGTGCCTTGGTATGCATTCAAGGAGCCAGTCCTTAGCAAATAAAATTATTAAAGTTATACATAAATCATATCATGTGATAGACCAAGGCTACACTAGCGGGTTTAGAACTGAATATAGCCATTAAGTTATACCTTAGATATCTCAAAACTGAGTGTAGCAACAAGGTGAGATACAAAACAATCCAAAGTGCATAGAAGCATATTTAGAGTATTGCAAAGGTTTGTTAGAACAAATTTCACAACATGAATCATAATATAGAGGGATTTTACTAGTCGAGCATCAATAATATATATCAACCCCATCTTCATATATGGACTACCTGTCCATTTTTTCTTTCTCCCTGAAGGGACGTTCCTTATCAATATTTATTTGTTTTTGTCATCTACCAACTAATAGAGTCACTGAAGAATAGAAATAGTAAAAATGAGAGGGGAGATAAGAGTGACCTTGGTTTACATCATGGGAAGATGGCCCTAAGACACCTTCTACAATGTCATGCACCCCAAGATACAATGCAAAACAATAAAAATAAAGGAGAGGAAAATAGAAGAATAGAGAAACAAACAGAAGAATTGTCACAATAGAGGTGCTCTTCATGTATCCTTCATGTTACAAGAGTATCAAGGGTCATCCAAGGAGACCCAAACAAAATTTAATAAAACATGGGGGAACACAAGACAAGGGTAAAAATGTATATATCTAGGAGGAGACAATCCTTGAGAGCAACTAGAGTACGTACTACATCAAGTGTGGCTAAAAGATGGAGAAATACTTACCTAATTGAATGGGATATTTCCTGGCAGACAATCCATTTATTTTATCTCAAGATATATCACATTTGTTGATATTGTATTAATATTAAGAGTAGGACAATGGTAGGGTTTGTTTGGCTTCAAATAATGGTATCCAATACCGACCATGTAGTTAATTCCAACAACTTGTAAAGGTACTTTAGTTTCTTGTTGTCTTACACCACAACCATTGCCTACATAGCTGCACTCTTTATAAAGGATTTTAAACTTTTTACCGTAGAGGGAGGTCACATCTTTAGAAGATGGTGTGGCCTCATAGGTCTCATAATCGGTAGTATAAGTATGAGCATTTTATTCTTTATTAATAAAGAAGATTGATATTCTTTAGGTGTTTCCACATATTGTTTAGATTATATTGATGCAACTTTTGATGTTTCAGTGTTATTAGGATTATACTCCCCTATAAAGGTAGGAATAAACTCTAATGAGCCCCAATCATCACCATAAAGTACATTCAATGTTTGTTTAGAATCTTGTGCAACAATATCTATGGCAAGAGGTTTAGATGAATCAACTTTTAAATTATTGAGAATCTTGTGATTGTCAACTTGTTTTTGTGTTTTAATGTATAAACAAATTTCCATCTCTAGATCAACTTCGATGGTGTGAAGTTTACTTCCATAAATAAACTTTAATGATTAATGAAGGGAAGATAGAACTACCCCCATAGTGTGAATCCATGCTCTTCCAAGAATATTATTATATAAAATAATACTAGGCATGACATGAAAAAAAGTAGACAATGTCACATGTCTAGCCTTTATATGGAAGGTTATAGTACCGAGGGATGGTCTACCAACATTATCAAAGCCATGAATCTTAAACTTATCTGATTTAATTAATTTTGTACCAACATGGATTTTGTGTAACAAGTCAACTCCATAAACATTAAGAGTCAATCCATTATCAACCATAACATGCTTTATCAAATTTTTGTTTATTGTGAAAAATATTATAAGAGTGTCATATTGTTTCTGAACATCCTATGAGGGTAACTCATGTTGTTGAAAGAGAATATCCAGTTTTATCACATGCATACAATCTAATAGATCTGCTCATCATTAGGCTTGATAGTGGGTGCTACAGCCACCTTTTGTAAATCTTTATGTAGCATTTTATGGTATGTAGGTGATGTTCGTAGGAGTTCCCAAAGAGAGATCTTAGTGGGAGTAGAAGAAAGCTACTCAAAAAGATCATAATCTTGACCACCTTTATGAGTAAGATGGGGTGGTTGAGGAAGCATAGGTTGAGAAGTTGATAAAGTGATCAAAAATTCAATTGTTGTTTACTTTTTTTATTATTTAACATATTGTATGTGTGAGAAACAATATTGTGATAGGGTTTTTGTCACACATTTTGATATGCTTGGTTTGCTTGAGTAATTTGTCTTGCAAAATTGAGAATGTAACTTAGGGGTCTAGGTGGTGTTGGAGCACCTTGAATAATAATCACTAGTTTGAAGTGAGGAGGTACATTAGGTGTCCCATGTATAATGAGTTTAGGAACATTAATACACTTATCCACCATCTCCTAAGTAGGTAGGATGAGTGTATTAGTAAGGATTGAGTTGACATTGTTTGTATATTGATTAAGCTTGACATCTATCCCTAAAGGATTTAATGTGAAGGACCTTTCTTCATCCACCAATGCTTTGTCTTTCGAAAGGAGAGCATTGGGATGAAGGGAAGGTAAAATATTGTTAGAAGAATTGTAGATGATTATATATTTAATTATGTCCACGAAAGGAAGCAAGGTATGTGGAAAATGCTTCCTACACTGATCTACTAAGGAAAGATTTATACAAATTTTTACTTTTAGAGTTACAGAATAAGATGTACATTAACATAAAGATAATAATAACTTCCAAATTCAAACCCAAAATTCACAACACAAGATATACATGGGGAAAATCCTTTCAAGTAAAAAACCCCACACTCCGAAGCCGCCCAATAAATTATTGAAGAATCAAGAAGATTACAATATACTTGTAGAGAAAACTTTTATAGGAGTATATCCAACCAAAGATCCAGGAGGTAACTCGACATCTATAAGATTCTTATACACAACCTCCATCTCTAGATCCTGATAAATAGGAGATCGAATAATTTAAATTGTTACTAGTTGTTATGTTAGAAAATGTCGAGCCTTGGGGGCTTTTCCCTCTTGAGGTTTAGCTCCCAGGTCCTATTGATGCATTTAGAGAATTTTTCATGTTAATTTGACATCTCAATGAGAGAAACTTGAAGTTTAATGGCAAATTGGACCTAGGGGAGGCACTTAACATAAATCCTACCTAAAATAGGGGGAGGACTTCGACACCCACACCCTAGTCCTACCGTATTTTAGGTTAGGCCCAATTTTGGATTGTCAGTTTATGACCATTAATTAGGTCCTATGCCGACAGTAAGTTTGAATTCTGAAATTCTTAGTGGGGATATTTGTAGTTACATATATAAGAATGATTAGTGATTCATTTGTAAACTAGATGGACATTAGATGGCAATTGTGAAATTTATGCATTCTTGTGATTAGAGCCTTCAAAATATTCATTGTGTTATAGAGCAGAACATTTTTCTTGTGTTTGTATTTGCATATTTGGCATCCATCTCCTCATGGCATGAAGATCATCTTCCTTCCATGAAATATTCACTACAAGGTGATATCATTTGTGTTTTCAATCATTTATCATTTGGATTTTTCCTCTATCCCATAGGGATACAGACTCTTTATCTAACAACGGTATTCAGAAGACTCGAATGTCTCTCCAAGGCTTGACTTAGGCAAGCCTATAAACACCACAACCCCCAACACATTTTTCCATGATTGTAGGTGACAGGTTGTAGGAGAAAAAAAAGTGGAGTTGTGGGAGAGTAGTGTAGAATATCAGAATTCTAGATCAGAAGAGAAAATAGCAACCTAGACTCGGGTGCATCCTCATTAGTTCTCTGGATCCCACAACTGAGAAATTTTTGGAACAACAGGAACAAGTTGAAGACAAGATTCCTAGATCCCAACAAAAAGGATGGCACTGGACAAGGGCATCCACTCATTAGTCCTTGAATTTTCCAATTTCCAAACTTCAAAATCTAGTACACATTTGATTGTCATTTGATCTCTCTCTGTGTGAGCATTTTCTATAATTTTTCTATTTGCTTCCAAATTTATATAATTAGGGTTTTGAACATAATTAGACTTAATCAAAAAACTAAATCACACAATTCCAATTTTACTCTATGTTCTAAGTGACCTAAGGCCTATAGTAGACTTCCTACTCAGTTGAAGTCCTTGATTGTCTAGTGGAGAAAGGAGGATTTACACAAACTAGCAAAATCAATTCTAAGCTAAATCCCCCTCATATTTTCTATTAAACATTTTGGTGAACCCATGTTCTTTTGAATTTTGGAACCTTCCTTATTTTTTTACTTTATATTTACATTCATTCATATCATTGTTCATCTTATTGCATTTGAAAATTAAAAAACAAATTTAAAATTTAAAAAAAATTGAAAAAAAATGGAATTTTTAGATTGCATTTTCAAATAATTTAGATTAATTGGCATTGAATTTCACTAAATTTATTTCATTATAATTAGATATGATTTTAAATAAAGAAATTGTTTCATATATCATTCATTTAGATTGACTTTTCATGCTTAAATTGTTGCAAATTGCTTAAAATTATGCATTTTTCCATATAACCTACTTTTGCATTATCTAGGGTTTGTAGTCAAAATCTTGTTTCAGATTTTACTACCCTTTTAAAACAATCATTAGGACTTATTTCTAATTTTAGTGTTGCATCATAGTGATTTGCTTGCAAAATTTCATGCCTAGGGTTCAAAAACCTTGATTTTTTCACTGGATTTTGGCTTTATTGTCTCTCTAGAGTTACACCATATGCATGTTGTCAAGGATTTTTCTGCACTAATTGTCTATTATCATGGTTATTATCTTCTTCCCCTTCTAAAAATTCTTTAGAACACGTTTTTATCAGGCTCTTACAGTGGAAATTTGGTGAAAAAATACATATTTTTGCTATATTTTCCCTAGGGTTTGACCTTGAGTGGCACTATAAGTGTGTTGTGATGGATTTTTTGGAATTATGTGGCTTTTATTACTGTTATAATTTTCTATCCATCATGATTTTCCTCCCAAAACCCTTTGTCATACTCTTTTGCATTGAAATTTGGTTAAAAATTGCATATTTTGACTATATTTGCCCTGAGGTTTGACCTAGATTTGCACTCCAACCATGTTGTGATTAAGTTTATAGATTTAGGTGACTAATATTATTTATATAATCTTTTTCACCTCATAAAATTCTTTATAACACCCCTTTCATTAGGTCTTTGCATTCAAAATTTGTGAAGAATTGCATATTTTAGTGTATTTTCACTAGGGTTGTGACTTGTCATCACTCTAGGTTTGCATCAAAATCAAGTTGTGAAGGATATTATTTATTTATTGGACTGATATCAGACATATTAATTTCTGCACTTTATTAATTTCCTTACAACACCTTTTCTTTCACTTATTTGCATTGCAAAAAGTTGAGAAAATAAAGCATTTTGGATCTTAAATATATCTTGCTGCTAGGTTTGCTCTATTGGTTTGTGCATTCTGTGTTGTATGCTCTTTCATAAGCCTTTTGACCTGCTTCCCTAATAGAAATGTCCCTTTAAGAATAAGAAAGAACCTCATGGGATCTAGTGTCCTTGAAGAAAATGATATTCATACCTCTGAAAATCCATTGAATACATTCTTTACAAAAGGAGAGACACAAATTTTGCAAGATATTATACCCTCTATAACCACTATGGAAGATCAAGTATTTCATGATGTTAAAAACACTATTGAGGTGGTTGCACATTTACCTATTGAGAAAATAAACAGACTTGATAAATAGTTAGCTGATTTTCAAGAATTTATGGAAACAAAAAGAATGGCAGAAGAAGCAGTCCCTGTGATCCACCACATAAAAGAAGTGATAAAACAAGAACAAGATGGCGTTAATGTTGTTTGAGGTTTAACACATGTTGTACACAATAATTCCATGAAGATGATTGAATGTGCAAATTATATCAAAAATAGGACGTCCCTGTCTCATATGGAAGTATCGACACCTATACCGACCACCGAAGTGTCTACATTTACATTGACAATTTTAGAAACTAATCCAAATGATTGTAATAATACTACCATGGATATTGGACAATCTAATGCAACTAGTTCACAAAATTACAAAGTTGTGGGATTTAACTATCATAACCTGATTTCTAAGGGGACCTCTTCTATGAATACTTATTCTCAACCACCTTTCCATTCCACCTATTCTCAGCCACCCATTTCATATAAATATTCACAACCACCCTCCACATATCACCACCATTGAACTTTTTACAACCTCCACTTATCACAACTCAGGTTCAATCACCTCCTCACTTTGGTTCCAATTTCTCATAGCAAACAACATCTCCCAATGATGCCCTTTTAAACTAACTTTTTCAAGGCATGACTTCTTTACAACAAAAGATGACAAATTTGACAAATTCTTCACAGCCTAGTATACCAACTTATCATTCCCATAATCCTGTATCTTATGCAATTTTGAGAACTCATATGCCTAAGAGGTTGGAGATCCCTTTCTTTAAAAAATATGGTGGGAAAGGTGATCCTAATACTCATGTGGAAAAATTCATAGCTATGTGTAGTGATTTCTACTTTGAAGAGGACTTGTTAGAAAAAATTTTCCCACGATCTCTCAAGGATACTACTTTAGAATGGTTTTGCTCTTTACCTTTGAATTCAATACACTCTTTTTTCCAGTTAGTTGATCAATTTTTACAACATTTTCAAGCAAACATTGGACCTCAAGTGTCTTTGATTGATTTAGTTCATTACAAGCAATGCCCAAAAGAGAAGTTAATTGAGTTTATTATCTGATATCAATCTCTCTATGCACAAATTCAATATCAAATGAAAGATGAGGATATTTAGAAGGTTTTTATTACAAATCCACAACCTAACACCATTATAAGATCCTCTTGATGAAGTATAACTCCTTTCAACATTTATGCACCGACCTTCATGATTATCAACTTTCGTCTAGTCAGTATAAAAACAAAAACTCATCAACTCTAGTTGGTCAATCCATGGGTGGACCATCACAAAATGACTTTAAGAGGAATAATAATAAAATTTTCATCATGATTAATGGATTGAGTTTGAATAACTTTTCTCAAGTGTTTGCTATCACTAATCTAACGAAGGCACCGTATCAGCAAAGAAAGTTTACTCTGATATCTAAGTCTTACCATTCTATCATGAATCAAGCTATGAGTAATAATATTATGAAGGTTCCCCTAATTAAGCCTTTAGATCCTAACAAACCTCAAGGACCTTACTTCAATGCTAATGCCTTTTGTCATTATCATCAAATACAAGGAATGATACTAAACGATGCATGCATCTTAAACATGATATAGAAGACCTCATCAAATTGAATTGGATACAGGTATCAGGTGTGAATGATAATGGAAACAAGTAGGTTTCTTGGCTAAATCAGAATTTACAAATCTTTACTAATCTTTTTCCTAAGCATACTGATAAAAATATGATGGAACAAGATTTAGTGGAGGTAGATGATGATGATTATTTGGAATATGATAACATCATGGGCATAATAGAAGTGGATAAGGAAAATTGGATAATCCACCTCGTCCACGTAGAAAAGGAATTTATGTTGAGGTTCCTCCTCCATTATCTTTACAAGGATCAGGAGATAACTAAAATGCATAAGAAAAGCAACTAGAACAACCAAAACAAGAGACTCTAACAAAAGAAAAGAGTGAGATAGTATAGGATGATTCTTGTAACTATGGTAGTTGAAATGAACAACAAAAAATCACTAAAATCAGAAAAGAGTAAGATGATTATCATCAGTTGGAAATAATAGTGGTTCTCCTCCTCACAAGCAACAAAAGGTCTCACTTACACAAGGATCTAAGAAACAAGCATTACATGGAGTTCTTGATTACAAACAAGACTCTCATAAGAACCACTCAACCTTCACACAAAACTTGATTGATTGCCTCTCCAAGAGGTTTGCAAGTTCTAAAATTTAGTACGATGATCCCTATAGGTATGTATTTCTAACCCTTTATCTCTTGTGATGTGTTTCCCCTATGATGTGTTATGTGTTGTTTAGGCCTCCTGGGATGACCCTTGATTCTCTTGTAAGGTTAAGAATACCAGGAGACTACCTCTGTTGTGACCTTCTATTTGTATCATCATTCTTCTATATTGCTTCTCCTCTATTTTCATTGTTGTGTGTTGTGTCTTATGGAGATAGCATTGAAGTTGGTGACTTGGGGGAACCCTCCTATGTGACTTTCACTAAGACACTTGTTTCTCCTCTGTTTATTTATTGTTTACCTTCCTCTAGTGTTTCTACCTAGTGGGCAGATGATAAAAAATATTTTATATTGATGCAGACCTAGTGTCCCTCTAGCGAGAAATCAAAAATTGGACTTAGTTCCTAAATGACGATGGGGTTGTTATATATTATTTGACACTTGGCTAGTAGAAGTACTCCATGTGATTTTGATGGTGTCTTATCACACTTACAAAATATAATCAATAGTGTTGCTTCGTGCACTTTGTCTATCTTGAATCTTGCTTCAGACATTGTTGTTTATCATGATTATATAGACACTAACACTTTTCTTGCAGGGATGTCTTTTTGGGAATATTTGGTGATCGTAACATGCATGTCACCTCTGGGGGGCATGAGCTGTGTGAGAGCTCATGTTCCCTTATGTATTTTCTTCCTACCTTAACATGTTTGATAGCGATACTTGATATCATCCAACTTAAGGTGGGGGCATATATAAGGTAAGTTGTATGTTCTAGATGTTAGAAATGTGCTTGTTCTTAGGTTCAGTCTTAAAGACTACTGGTAATGAGTCCCTCCCACACTCTGAGATTTGTTTGAAATCAACTTCCAATCATTTAAACCCTTTGTGGAGGTCGGATATCATATCATTTTCTTAAGCCCTCTATGGAGGTGGGGATGGTGTATTTCTTGTGGAGCGTTCACATCGTGTCATTTTCAAAAAGTCCTCTGTGGAGGTGGGGAGTGGTTTAGTGAGTAACTGAACCCTTAAGTGTGTCTTCAGTGATCATTGTGGCAAATCCCAGTCATCTTTGTGTGCCTATAATGTGCTTGAGATGGTGATGAACCTAGAAATAGGAACACTCCATCGCTTGTTTATTGTGTTTTCTCTATGTCTTCCAAGTGTGTGTGTATTATGTGTTTGTTCACAAGCATAGTCTTAAAGACCGGTGGTGATGAGTCCCTCATATGCTTTGGGATTTGTATGGCATGTTTGATTTGCATGGCATGCTCAATTTGTTTGGCATGTCTATTGCCCCATATGCAGTCTTAAAGACCGGTGGCGATGAGTCCTTCCTACATTATGGGTGGTGTGTTTACTTTCCTTGTACTTGTATCTTCATTTATATATATGAAAATGAAATAAAAAAGAAAATCATTACTGTCTTCACTACATTCATTGTATTTAATGTGTTTTGCATGTCTCCAATGTTGTCTTCTCCATGTTTTGTATGACTCTAATTGCCTTCTCTATGTTTTGCATGCATGTTATTATCTACTATGTGATTGGCGTGTCTTCTTCGTGCTTAGAAAATTTGTTGTGTTTCTTGATTGTACTTTATTGCATGTATTAGCCTTGCATTTATACATATATTAAAGTGGGGGCTAAATGTTGTCAAAAAATGTTCCCTTGGGGGCTTTTCCCTCTTAAGGTTTAGCTCTCAGGTCTTGTTGATGTATTTAGAACATTTTTCATGTTAATTTGACACCCTGATGAGAAAACCTTGAAGTTTAATGGCAAAGATGACCTACAGGAGACACTTAACATAAATCCTACCTAAAATAGGAGAGAGGACTTGGGCACCTGCTCCCTAGTCCTACCCTAGTTTGGGTCAAGCCCAATTTTGGAGTACTGATTTATGACCGTTAATCACGGCAAGTTTGAATTACAAAATTCTTAGCATGAATGTTTGTACTTGCATATATAAGCATGATTACTAATTATTTTATAAACTAGATGGACATTAGATGGAAATTGTGAACTTTATGCATTATTGTGATTAGAGCATTCAAAATATTCATTGTGTTGCAAAGAAGAGCATTATTCTTGTGTTTGTATTTGTAGATTTCGTATCCATCTCCTCATGGCAGGAAGAGCATCTTCCTTCCATGAGATCTTCACTACAAAGTGATATCATTTATGTTTTTAGTCATTTATCATTTGGATTTGGCCTCTATACCGTAGGAATAGGCAATCTTTATCTAACAACAGTGTTCGAAAGACTTGAATGTCTCTCTAGTGCTTGACTGAGGCAGGCCTCTAAACACCACAACCCCCAACCCATTTTTCCATGATTGTAGGTTATAGGTTACAAGAGCAGAAAAAATGGAGTTCTTGGAGAGTAGTGCAGATTGTTAGAATTGTAGATGAGAAGAGAAAATAGGGACTTGGACTTGGGTGTCTGCTTATTAGTCCTTCGGATCTCGCAATTGAAGAGTTTCTGGAACAAGAGGAACAAGATACAAAAAAGATTCTTAGATCCTGATAAAAAAGCATGGCACTAGACTAGGGCCCTTGGTCATTAGTCCTAACCTTTTCCATTTTCCAAACTTCATAATTTGGTATGCATTTGATTGCCATTTGATATCTTTGTGTGAGCATTTTTTATAATTTATCCGTTTGCTTCTAAATTTGCATAATTAGAGTTTTGAGCATATTGGACTTAATTGAACTAAATCATACAATTCCAATATTACCCTGTGTTCTAAGTGACCGAAGGCGTATAGTAGACTTCCTACTCAACTAAAGTCCTTGAATGTTTAGTGGAGAAAGGAGGATTTGCACAAACTAGCAAAATCAACCCTAAGATAAATCCCCCTCATCTTTCCTATTAAACACTGGTAATTACAAAACCATGAGCCAAAACCACCCAAAAGTGGCGCCCAAATTATATTCAATCAAAGATGCCTTGAGATGTTCCAAAACACACGCCAACAAGTGTAACTCTCCCCTTTACAGTGCTTTTAAGTGTCTAACACATTTTTATATTTCCCAAAAAACAAGAGGTCCAACTTCCAAAGGCCATAACTTTTGATCCGGGTGTTCGATTGACAAACCGTTTGAAGCATCAGAAAGAACATGAAGAGATCTATCACCATGTAACCCACTTTATTAGTTATAACAATTTTTAGAGCATTTAGGGAAGATTTTATTCTGATAATTGAGTTCAAAACATTTTTTGGTATTTTGAAAAAATAGAAACTTTAATATCTTGCGATCCAGATATGATCTTGAGTCAAAACTCACCCAAGATGTTTCCTTAGTTGTTTCACAACTTCAGGGAAAATTTCAGGTCAATCTAAGGTCAAATGTAAACATACTAAAAATAGTAAGTCCCACCATTTTTATCCTTTTTGGAAACCTAGAAAGTTATAGATCATTCTTCAAGATAAAGGGTATTCAAAAAGACCAAAACTAGGAAGAATAGTAACCTTTCAAAGTTGCAAGGGTAGACATTTTTCCTAACATTCCCCCACTTGTTGAACACTTTGCAAGACCAAGTGACATATTAGCACCATGATTTAATTTTTTAAGGCGGAGAGGCCCATAGACTCTGAACACCATCTAAACTTCTCTGTGCTCATAGGTTTTGTCAAGGAATCTGCAACATTTATCAAAGTATCAATTTTCTCTAAGTTTACTTTCCCATCCTCTACCATGTCACAAACAAAATGATACTAGACATCAAGATGCTTAGTCCTCACATGGAAAGTAGGATTCTTCACCAAACATATGGAATTATGACTATCACAACAAATAGTAATCTTCCCTGCAAGAAACCCAACATTAAAACACAATCTCTTAAGCCAAATGGCTTCTTTAGAAGCATAAGTGGCTTCCATGTACTCATCTTCAATACTAGACAAAGTGACCAAAGGTTGTCACTTACTCTTCCACCTAATAGCACCACCAAACATAGTGAACCCATAAAGCACTGGTGGATCTCCTATTGTTAATGTCACCTGCCTAATTTGAATCCATAAATCCATGAATACAAAGTGATGCCGACGTCCTATAGGATAACCATTATAACATAACGAATACTAAGAAGTACCTTGCAAATATTTGAACTCTCTTCATTGCATCCCATGTACCCATCAAGGATTAGCCATAAATTGACTAAGGACTCCACCTACTTGGGCAATGTTTGGTCTTGTATAGACCACTGCATACATCAAACTACCAACTGCACTAGCATAAGGAACTCTACTCATATCCTCTATGTCAGAAGGAGACTTTGGACAATCTACAATAGATAAGTTTATCCCCATTGTAACAAGAATAGTCAAAGGTCTACAATCCACTGTTCTAAATCTCTCCAATATAGTGTTAACATACTTACTCTTGCCTAACCAAAGTTTTTTTCTTTCTCTATCTCTTCTGATCTCCATCCCTAGAATGTACCGAGATGCCCCTAGATTTTTTATCTCAAACTATACTGACAACTGAGACTTCAAACCAGAAATCAAACTTTTACCATTCCCAATGACTAACATATCATCGACATACAATGCAATAATAAGAATGTGATCATTGTCAAACTTGTAATAAACACAATGATGTAATTTCGATCTCTAAAATCCAATACTCAACACAAAGGCATCAAATTTCTAGTACCACATCCTAGGAGACTATTTCAAACCATAAAAAGACTTTTTTTAATTTGCAAACTAGATTTTCTTTGCCTTTCACAATGTAGTGCTCTGTCTATGACATACAGATTTCCTCCTCCAAGTCACCATGAAGGAATGTTATCTTCACATCTATATGTTCCACTTCTAGATCATACATTATTACAAGAGATCGTAGGAACCCAATAGATGTTATCTTTGCAATGGGAGTGAAAATCTCACCATAGTCAATTCCCTCCACTTGAGACTACCCCTTTGCAACCAATCTAGCCTTATATTTATCAACACTACCATCTACATCAATTTTTTTTCTTAACAACCATTTGCACCCAACATGTTATCATCCTTCAGGAAAAGACACCAAGTCCCAAGTATTATTCTTTTCATTGAAAGAAGGCATCTCCTCTTCCATGGCCTCCTTCTAGGAACCTGCATCTTTCATACCCATAACCTCCTCAATAGTTTTAGGCTCATCAATAGGTAAAAGTTCAAAGTTGTGTCACAATTTAGGCCAACTTATCAGCAATAACAAATTTAAGTATTTCTAACTAAAAGTCAATTTTGGTGAAACTTATCTTCTATCTAGATTCATTCTAGCTAAATTAGATCTAGACCACAACTTTTCCAATTGGAACTGTCCACTAAAAACATATGTAGCATCGCTTTGGGGATCATTTCCGAAAAAATAAATAATTTGAAAACTCAATGTTCTAACAACTCTTACTCATGCAAATAATCATTTTAAAAGAATCTAAAAATACCCTTTTATAGATCTATAAGTCTACTTTGTAAAAAGATAATTTTTTAAACATTTTAATTAGTGTTTATATTTTATTTTTAATTTCTACTAAAAGTAAGTCATTAGCACCAAACATGGTGTTGATTATCCTCTCAAGAAAAAATAGTAAAGTTTATCAAAAAAAATTGAAAAAAATATGATGCAGTAGAGGAGAGATTCATTGTCAAGATGATATAATTGTTTTCCTATTTTGGATAAATCATCAAGACAAAAGTTGACGTCCCATTGAAATAGTTGTGTTTTCAAATTACACACAACTTTGAAGATTTATTTAAAAATATATAGTTATCAAATTGGGGAAAAAATTAATTCATGCACTAAAGTTTTAAGTTATGAATACACAAAAATTATAGAAGGAAAATAAATGAAATTTACTATAGAAAGTGCAATGTCCCATTCAACCTTATTTTTTAGCAACAAAATTATAGTGTTAATTTTATAAAATACTACATTTAAATAATTTTTAATTTTTTTAAAAAATACAAACATAAAATACACCAAAAAATCTATATTTTATTAGTTTACATAATTTTAAAGTTCAGAACATATAAGTCACTTTGTAGTGATTTAAGTTGAAAAGTTAGATCAGTGTTGGTCGTTTCCTTTATAAAAGTGTTACACATTGTTAAACTTTTACCCTAGTGTTAGAAATTAAAGAAAAAATACAACTGGAATCATGCAATGAATAACCAAACCTATCATGTTACTACCTTATCTACGTGGACCTCCTCAAAGATTGACATTGAGGTTCTTCATGTTCTTCTAAACATTTAGAGCTACTAGAGATCTCATTATCAAGTGCAATAGATATTTTTGGTTCAACATTCTCAGGGCTACAAGGAAGCTGAACCAAATCATATTTCTTCTCTTCTTTCTCTAGCTGCAAGATAACAGAAGAAGGATTGAGCTTGCTGAAGATCACATTTCTACTATATAGAACATTCTCAGCCACTAGATCCCAAAGCTTGTATCCTTTCATACCGATGCCATAACTGATGAAGATACACTTCACAACATTATTCTCCAACATAGACCTCTTCTCCTTAGGCACATGTGCATATGCCTCACAACCAAATACTCAAATGTGTCTTAATGAAGGCTTTTTACCAAACCATACCTCCATAGGTGTCTTATCAATGAGAGTTGATGTAGGAGACCTCTTAACCATGTAATAAGCAATAGCAATAGCTTCAGCCTAGAACTTTTGTTCAAGACTAGCTCCACTTAGCATACTCCTTTCCTTGTCTATCAATGTTCTATTCATCCTCTCTACAACTCCATTTTGTTGAGGGGTATATGGAGTTGTCATGTGCCTCTCAATCCCCTATTCTTTATAGAACTTGTTGAAATATGCTAAATGAAACTCACCACCATTGTTAGTCCTCAAACACTTAATCATTCTATCCTTTTGATTCTCTAGAAGAGCTTTGAACTCTTAGAATCTATTAAATACTTCAGATTTACTTCTAAGGAAATGCACCCATGTCCTTCTACTATAGTGATCAATGATTGAAACAAAGTAAATAAAATTTGAAATCGAAGGAACATTAACAATCCACCAAACACATCAAAATGAATCATGTCCAATACTTAGAGATTTGTGAGAACTGGAATAAAATTGAACATGGTTTTGTTTTCCATAAATGCAATGTTCATTGAAGTTGAAGTCAAGATTACAATCATTCATACCCTCAACAAGATTTTTATTTTTTAGGATCCTCAAACCCTTTTCACCAATGTGACCAAGCCTTTGGTGCCATAACATTGTCTTCTCAGCTAAAGTTTTATTTCCATAGAATGAGCAGCCTTAGGTATCCAGAAAGCATGACCATCATAATTAGATGCAATAGTCCTACTTGACACTAGTTCCAATGGTGAGGGTAAAGTGTTTGAAGCTCTCTTCTTCAAAACATAGGCACTATTGCACTAAAATGCACATGCATCAAGTTGAAATAGAGTGCTAATCTGAACACCCTTTTCACCAATGTGACCAAGCCTTTGGTGCCATAACATTGTCTTCTCAGCTAAAAGTTTCATTTCCATAGAATGAGCAGCCTTAGGTATCCAGAAAGCATGACCATCATAATTAGATGCAATAGTCCTATTCGCCACTAGTTCCAATGGTGAGGATGAAGAGTCTGAACTCTCTTCTTCAAAACATAGGCACTATTGCACTAAAATGTACATGCAACAATTTGAAATAGAGTGCCAATCCGAACACCCTTAGCCAACACCATAGATCCTCTAGTCATCTTGCATCCCCCATTCAAGAAAACAACCTGCACGCCCACATCATTTAACTTACTTAAAGAAAGTAAGTTTCATGTCAAACCAAGGATATGTAGAACACCATTGATTCCCTTTACTCGTCCATCAGGGAATTGAATCAAGACTCTTCCACAGCCAACAATGTTTAGGTGAGAAGGATCACCCAAGTACACCATTCCACCATCATATTCTTCATACTTTGAAAAACAACCACAGTGCAAAATCATGTGAAAAGATGCACTAGAGTCAATAAGCCACAAATCCTTAGATGCATGTATTACCAGGTAGTGACAAACACTTCTCCTTCATCTTGAGAGGACTTGTCAAAATCTAAATCATAATTCTTTTTTTTTTGCTTTTCTCCTCTTTGCACTCCTTGCAGAACTGACCAAGTTTTCCACAGTTCCAACACAAGGCCTTAGACTTTCTGGTAGACTTAGATCTCCCATGGGATTTGGATCTTCCTTTTTCTTCCTTCTTATCCTTTGTCTTTATCTTCTATTTATATCTACCATGAACCGCAAGAGCCTCCTTAGCTAATTCAGAAGACTTTTTCTACATCTCTTCAAACAATAGTGAAGAAACCACTTCATCCATCTTGAAGGTGGTAGGGGTAGTCCCAATGGACATAACAAGGTGGTCCTATGAATTTGGTAAGGCACATAGTAATGTCATACATCGATCCTCCTCCTCCATCTTCACACCAACAGAAGTCAATTGGGCAACAAGCATATTCAATGTGTTTAGGTGATTAGTGAAAGATCCTCCATCTTCCATCCTCAAAGAATACAATTTATTTCATAGGAATAACTTATTAACTAGGGATTTAGCCTAATAAACATCTCCAAGCTTCTTCCAAAGTCCTTTGCAGTCTTCTCTTCATGGATATTTAGAAGCACTGAATCAGCCAAACAGAGTCATATCAAACCCTTAGCTTTTCAATATTTGAGATCCCAGTCTTTTTGACACATTATTGTTGGTTTTGTACTAGATATGGCCTCCCTATAAATCCCAATCTACAATCATGTCTTGCACTTTGAGTTTCCACAACTCAAAATTACAGCCATTAAACTTCTCTATGTCAAACCTATCAGATGTTCTTGCCATCTCTTACCTACAAGAAAGTATTCAATATCATCTACACAACTCCCACTCAAATGAAGATCAGCTCAAAAAATGCTCTAGCCAACAGCTAGAACCAAAGGTGATCAGGCTCTAATACCAACTGAAAGGAAGCAAGATATGCCGAAAATGCTTTCTACACTGATCTATTGAGGAAAGATTTATGTAAATTTTTATGTTTACAATTATAGATTAAGATGCACATTAATAGAAAGATAATAACAACTTCTAAATGCAAACACAAAACTCACAACACAAGATATACATGGGGAAAACCCTTTTAGGTAAAAAACCCCACACTCTAAATCTACCTAATATATTATTTAGGAATCAAGAAGATTACAATATACTGATAGAGAAATATTTTACAAGAGTATATCCAACCAGAGATATAGGAGGTAACATGACATCTATAAGATTCTTACACACAACTTCCATTTCTAGCTCATGATATATAGGAGATACAGTAATATTGTAAACCGTTACCAGTAATTACAAAAGCATGAGCCAAAACCACCCAAAAGTGGCACCCAAATTATCTCCAATCAAAGATGCCTTGTGATGTGCCAAAACACACACAAACACATGTTACTCTCCCCTTTACAGGTCTTTTATGTCTCCAACATGTTTTTATATTTCCCAAAAATAGGAGGTCCATCTTCTAGATGCCATAACTTTTGATCTTGGTGCTCAATTGATGAACCATATAAAGTGTCAGAAATCTCATGAACTAGTCTATCACTCTATAACCCACTTCATTGGTTACGATGATTTTTGGAGCATTTAGAGAAGTTTCAATTCTAATAATTGAGTTCAAAACTTTTTTTGGCAATTTCAAAAAATAGAAACTTTAACATCTTATGATCCAAATATGATCTTGAGTTGAAACTCACCTGAGATGTTTACTTAGTTGTTCCATGCCTTCTGGAAAAATTTTAGGTGAATCTAAGGTCAAATGTAAACTTACTAAAAATAGTAAGTTCCACCATTTTTTACCCTTTTGGAAACATTGAAATTTCTAGATTATTCTTCAAGATAAAGGGTATTCAAAAAGACCATTTGAAGTTGGGAAGAATAGTAACCTTTTGAATTAGCAAGGTTGAGACACTTTACCTAACAGCACAAGGGGTTTGAACATGCAACCAAAAGGGGAATATTCATCATTTTCAAATCCTTAGTGATGTCCAATGTACTTGAACATTCAACTACACCATCATCATATACTTTTAATATTAGATCCAATGAATTATCATGATTTATAGAAGAACTTTCACAATCATCTTTCTCATGAGTGTTCATGGATATGAATTTGGTTAAATCTTTTAATACTAGAGGATATGCATCCACGAGTATTGTGAAACTATCAAAATCATGTGTGTAACACTGTAATTTGAATTCATATGTAGAAAATTTAGAAAGATCAATATCATTTATAGATGCTAAGTGTTCTAAAACATGAGGGTGCACATTAGTGAATTTAGAGAAATTTTTATAATCTAGGATATACTCATGTAAAGATTTCAAACAAGAATAACATGAAGGTTCCATCATGAAATGTCTTGGAACAACAATGTACAATAAGATTTATTCATTTATCAAAAACAACCAATATGAGAGACTTGTATATACAACAACACTAGTTGAGGAAACCTCATTTTTTAAGCTTTATGCAAGGGACAAAAAACACACTAGTGTCACTAAAAATGGAGTGATGAAGATGTTTAAAGTGCTACACAAAAGGTAATATGAATGATTAAAAGTTTTCTTAGTCATATCTGTTAGAACTACACTAATGCACTAGTCATCAATCTTGAATAGGCGGATCAAAAGTCTTATCATCCAGATCCTTCATGATGTGCTCACACTTCATTGGGTCACATGAGCATGAGGTCAAGAAGATGCCAATGAATATGCTCTACACTACTATGACAGTGTGACAACTGGTAGGTTGGTCACATATGAGTAGGTTGAAGCTCAAACTAGCAAATGAGTAGATGAGTAGTGGTGTGGGTCCCTTTTGGGTGTGCACTGCTACAATAAGGCGTCATGTGGATCCAAAATGGATGATTGATGTTGAGCTTGTGAAATTTCATTGTTTGATAGTTTCTTTCATTGCTGCACTAAATAATTTAAATCCTTTGGACCAATTTGAGACATTATTTTTTTTGTAAAAATTTTATATCGATGGTCCACATTTAAAAATGAAGAATTTAATGATTTCCAAGAGAAAAAAAAAACTATATCAATCTTAGTTCACTTCAATGGACTAGATCAATTGTAAAAAACATGTTACCCATATGATCTAATTAGTTAAAAAATGCAAATCCCCATAGTTACAAGAGCTAAATATAAAATCAAATCTATAACTGACTCTAATTCTAGTCATAGTCTGACATTACTCTATTTTCCTTTATAAGGGAGCATTTAGAATTGTACTAAGCAATCTGGAGGTATGTTAGGGAAATATTTTGGGATCATCTTTTTGGGATTTGTTTCTATTATAGCATAGGTTCACTTTGTTAGTCTACAAAGCAAAATGTGGGCTACAAGTGAATAAAGTTTTGTATGACATTTTTTGGTTTAGATTACAATATACGAATAAAACTATATGTGTGTGTTTCTTGTAATTGTCTCCTTAAGTGTAAACATCTCTTGGAATCAAGGATTCTAGAGTTCATCTATGCACATTTTTTGTATTGAGTGTCTTATTTACTACTTCTATTGAAGTACTAGATGAAACATTCTTTGAGTAAGATATAGGGAGTGATGTATTACATTAGGGATTGTTAAAGAAGATTTGTACGAAATACTCTTTCTTCGGTGTGTCATTGTAAGGCAGTGATACATTATACCCTTTGAGTTTGAAGGTTTGATGTAAAAAAGAAACATCTGCATTCTAGCATTTGACTCTATTGCCTTGATAAGTTCTGAGGATTTATTTTCCCAATGATCCAAAAAGAACACTGAACTTTAAAGATAAAATCATTTGAACCATTTTATTTTGTTTTTCTTTAGCATTAGTTTAGGTAGGTATTAGTGCATGTTCTCAAAGCTAGCAATGTGAAAATATCCATGGACTTTTCCAAGTTTTGCGATAATGTTACAAGTCTCAAGGTGCAAATATATGAGAACATTTCTACACACATTATCATAATGGATAACCTCTAGGTTTGGCAGACCCTAAAGTGTAGGAGAGATAGATGCAAACATTCTCATCTTCGTTGGCCAAGTCTCCAACTAAATTTGATCATAAGAATTGGTAAATCTTTAGAGTTTGATGTGTGTAGATTTGAGAACCAATAGATTGGTGACTCTACTAAGGAAGAATCCAGGTGCTCATCTTTTTGGGAGAGTCAAATGAGTTAAAAATTTCACAGTCTGATATGGAATGTATTACAACATGTTTAAAGAATTTTAAAATGTCCTATGTTGGTGAAGTGAATCTAGAATGGAATTGATCTAGAAGGAGCATTTGTCTACTTTATGTTTTTTCCAATTTAGTGAGGTGGTGACTCTGTTGTTGATCCTATTCGAAGCTATAATATATTCCTAGGTACTTCATCTCTTTAACTCTTTGCACATTCTACTACAAATGTAAAAATGAATAGTTTAGAATAGCATTCCTAGTCTTGTTTTCACAATAAGTTGTGCTCCGCTGAAAATAGAAAGCATTCCATTTTAGTGGTATCCATGGATATTGAAACATTAAAAGTCATAGTGAAATTAGAAAGTATTTGTCAAAGTATAGTGGAAAGAATTCATAATTAGTAGATAAACATCTACAGAAGTTTTGTGATTTAATGGCTAATTATGATATTTAAAATGAAGATGTTGTTATTAAGCTTTTTGTTCAAACTTTGCAAAATGATGCTAGAGAATAGATTTCATATTTACTTGAGTGTTATATTTCTTCATGGATTGAGTTCAAAGTTGCATTTGAAGAACAATTTGGTGAAATATTTGATATGGATTCATTTATTACAAATTTTATGAACATTCAAAAGGAGAATGAGTTAATTCCATCATTTAATTTAATAATTTCAAATGCAATTAAAAGTATCCCAGAGTACATGATGCCAAACAATACATTTTGTTTATTTGTTTACTTGATTGCATTAGAAGAGGAAATGAGTTACATGCTACGTGGTAAAGAATATGCTACACTTCATCAATCCATTGAAAGTGCAATGGACATAGAAAATAATTAGAAATATGGGATGATAACAAAAAAAATGGCTACAAGTGTAGGTTACTATGAAAGATTTCATTCAAGCATGTAAAGAAAATCAGGGGGTATGTTTTCTATGCCTTAAAATGTTGATAGTATTTTATCTTGAAATAATAATGGTTATAACTATTTGGTTGATGAGAGTAAGGAAATTTTTTGTATAAGGAATAAAGATGAGGAGATCATGATACAACATAAATATAAAGTTTATAATGAAGAAAATAAATTTTGTGATTAGCTTGTAAGAGAGAAATATGTAGATATAGATTGCAGAGATAAACATGAAGTTAGTTCTTGCAACAATGTTGTCAAAGCTAAAAATGAATGTTACTCTTCAGGAGTTAGAAGGTCTAGTAGAATTGCTGGTAAACCAGCTCCTCTGGCTAAGCTCATTGATTATTCTGAAAGTGAAGCTGGTTCTTCTACTCAAGGAGATGACAAGGCTAAAGAGGATGACATTGAGGTTCATGAGATTTTAGAGGAGAATGCAAGGGTTGAGGATAAGGAGGATTTTGACAGAGGATATTTTGAAGCTAATGATAATGTTCAAGAAGAGGAGAGGGTGATTGTTGAGGAAGTTGAAGAAGCTGCTAAGGAAGATGGTGATGATCAGGAGGATGAAATTGTTGTTCTCAGAGGCCATGTGGAATCCTTGGAAGAAAGGATCAAATCTATGAGATGCTTTATCAAAAATATGCTCTGTCGATTGGCTATGGTTAATTTATCCTTCCTACAAGAACATGACACCCTTTCCCATGGAGTTAATGAAGTGAAGGTCAAAGATTTTGATAAGATTTATGAATTTCTAGCTAAAGGTTGGGAGGATGTTTCTCCTTAGCTTTGTTTATTTTCTTTTTGTTTATCTATTGTTAGACTTCTACATTTACTATATATTGTTTATCGATTGTTAGTGTTGTTTTTGTTGCTGGTGTTGGGGGCTCTTTTTGTTTCTGATCCTTTGTTGTTCCTTTTTGGGTTTATGTTGGAAGGGTTCGGCCCCTGGTTTTTTGCCTTATATAATCAAAAACAATGTTGTCATTGAAGAACCATAGGAACACATGGATGTTAGGTTTTATATCTCATTGTATGACTCAAATAATGACCCATGTGTAGCCCCTCAAGTGATGTAATATGTCTTGAGGTTGAGTATGACCATTTCCTTGAGGATGACAATCATTTGTACAATGCAAAAATGGAAGTGTTTACTTTCAATGATGAATGCATTAATGAAGGTGCCTACTATATTATGAATGGAAAAGTTTCATATGTTCATATTGATACATCAAAGGATAGTATTAAGTGTCATATCTGTGGTAAGGGTGACTATGAGGATTTTGACAATGGGCTATATTCTAAATTCTTGAAGCCTTCTTTTGAAGCATTCTAGGTGGAGTTTAATAATGGAATTGTTGAGTACAATAATAAGGGATATGTGCATGTTTCTAAAAGTGAGCTCCTTCAATTTTTTGGTCATAGCCCAAGCCATTTTGATTAAATTGATCATGAACCTTTAGTATTGTAAAGTTTGGAGTCAGCTTTCAGATCTAGACTTGTGGGACAACATTCAAAAGTGGAAGACTTCAAATATATATTCATTTGTTGTGTATGAGTGTTTCACTTTTTCTGATTTGGAGTTGGTATGTGATAGCTCAGATGACCTGTAGCAAAGGTCATGTGAGGTATCATGTGAATGCTTTAGGCTTCATAAGGAAGTAAAAGATGAAACACAATTTTATTATACTAGTCACCTAGTGGGCTATGAAATAATTTATTTCTCAGATCATCAGGTTAGATATCTATGGATGCATAGTATTAATTTTGTAGATTAAAATCATTTATAACATAGGAATGATATATTTGACACATGTTTTTTGAGATTATCATTTGATAATGTTTTTCAATAAGTTCTTTATTGCAAACTATAGATTGATATGAGTAAAATTGATAGTGAAACAATCAGAAATATGATGGTATGTGTTGTGTGGTTACACAACATGCTCCAATTTGCCTTGACAAAACAAGGACCCAACTTTTTCTTGTTGCTTTGGCTTGTTGTTTTTCTTCTTTGGGTGGTTTGGTAAAATTAGTCATGCAGGTCACCCTACAAGAGGGTGGATTTGTCCCCATGATGAGGTCAGTTGCCAAAATTAGTATTTCACATTATTAACCTCATGGTTGGAAAGTGCATAAAATTTCAAGTAGGTTTGCCTTTTGGATCACCCCGAAATTCTCTATGGGAAGAAAGTTATGTTAAGTCAAAGTTTGGTCAAACCTGATATTTTGAGGGATGGGGGTCATATTTCAAACATCAATCATATTAGATAAGATCGCCCTGATATTGTATTATCACTCCATAATCACTTGATCCATGAAGTACGGACATCAATTTTACATAGTAGCTGATATCTACCCATCAAACGACTTAAGTTTTCCTGCGGGAGGTCATATTTTTAATATCCATCACCTTATGAATATCACCATATGCCAATATGATGATGATGCCATCTAAATCTAACAAACCAAGGAAATCACCCTGATGATGATGTCATCATTCCATTCTACCTTGCGGAGGTATATATCTGATGCCCACCACATTCAATAACATGACAGTGACGTAATTATAACACAATGCTTAAACAAAGTCATTGACATGGTGACGTCACCCTGATCATTTCCCAAAGGGGGGTCATTTTATTTGTGGGGTCATATTTTGAACATCCCCTAATCTTAAATTCATGACCCAATATGCATGTGGTCAACATTGACCACTCACCTGATTCCTTTGCATTTAGTTTTGTTGCTCAAAGGCAGGGGGTCATTTTATCCACAAGGGGTCATATTTTGAATATCACCTGATCTTTCAAAGATCACCCCCTCCCTATTTCCTCACATTAAATACACTTAAATGTGGTAGGTGTATTCCCACCGATTGTGAATACAAATCAAACAGTTGGCATCATCCATGGATTCTCTGTAGAAGATCAACAGATTTAACCATCCTAACTCAATTTTACCCTAATTTGCCATATGGATGTGTTTAAAGGTAATTTTCCAAGGTTATTTTCATTTACCTTGTGAAAAAATGAGAAATTACAGAGAAGAGAAGTCAAACCCTCATACAACTACCTGTTAATGGACTAGATCTTTCAGTGTAACAGAACGGGTGGTCTTTAGTATTTGCAGCCCTTTTCCATAATTACCCATCTAACCCAAGAGGAAAGTATTGTTAGGTAAGTAACTAAAACCCTCCTGTTGGCATTTTCTACATGGTCAGGTAGGGTATATATTCTTTCTTGTGGTTTGAATCTATTAATATGCATATTCTGATGAAGTAAAAGAATAATAGATAGACTATGCATGATGCTGTAGAAATATATAATGTTGTATGAATACATATGGACATTGTAATGTAAGACAAATTATGTTTGTTGCAGGAGTCCATGGGGGGTCTTAGAAGGAATAGGTCTGATTTAGAGTTTCTTAAGCCTATGTTTGTTCAACCTGAGGGGGTGCAGTTTAAGTATGGCATCATTGGTGACACTCACCAGGGAGATACAGACCTAGCAGTATGGTCAACAAGAAGAGATCATGATAAGGATAATACCCTTCTGGATGCAATATATGTTTCTAGAATGTGGCATGCAGCTAGATTTCCATATGTCATGGACACCCCATAGCTGGTGGTGGAATGTGCCAGGAATTATAACCCTGAGACCAGGTGGGTGGAGAAGCATGGAAGAGTATATGCTGACTTTTCAATTAAGGGCATCACCTCTACTTTTAATCTGCCAGTTGGAAAGAAGGTGGTCAGTGTAGACCTACATAGGCTGGAAATACAATACACTAACAATAAGAAGAATGCAAGGAAGAGGATGTATCAGTGGAGGTCAAAGAGTAGCACCTACATTGCCTCAGCTAAATTGCCCATACACTTATACAAATTTGATTTTGATGATGAGTACTAGTACATGATTACCCTACTGAGCAGGATGATAGGTAAGCTTCATGCTGAGAATTTTGAGAATTAGATGTTTGGAATCATCTAGATGGTCCTATATATAGATAACAAGCCATTATGGGCCCAGGTCATCAGCGATGCACTAGATGAAGGGATGAGGAACCTGGAAGGCTAGGCATGCATGTTTCATATGACCTCATATGTGGTGTACTCATGTGCTTATAAGGGAACCTTTGATGCCTTGACTATAGCGGGTAAAGCTGGCGGTGATGTAGATGATGCCCACATATGGGATCATTATCCTTAGCTACAAAGAAAGAATTACCTCCTTGACTACAAATTAGTAAATGATACATTCTCTATGCATCTAGTTAGAACCATGGAGGAAGATAGGACCAAAAGACTGAGCATGGAGGCTCAAGAAGTTGTTTACAGACATGGGGCCTGGTTTATCCAATTTGCCACCTTTTCATACATAAGAATAGAGGGATTTGAAGGACAACCCCTTATTCTACCAAGATACTCTACTGATGGGGTTGTCCTGATGGAGTTTCTCAGACAAGTGTCTACCATAGTTGTAGCATACAAGGAACAAAAGAAGATACCTTCAGTATTATTTCTAGTGTCTATGGGCTAGTATATGTGGTCAGATTCACAAAGCATAAAACATGTCATGGGAGGTCTAAAATTGATGTGTCTGCATCCATTTCCCTTGGCTAGATCTTATGACCCCTATGGCAGGATGTAGAAAATAGTGGGAAAACCTATACATTAGAAGCATCTGGAAGATTTCTTGACTGATTATGATGATGAAGTAGAGGTGAGGAGAAGAAAGTACCAAAGACTCACCTTGAGCCAAATAAAGACATTTGATTACATCATGTTGCCAGCATAGCTAAGGAATGATGATGGAAAAACTATGTCTAATGAATATGAAGACAAGAAGGTGTACAATGACACCATATCAGCCCCTGATCTTACACAGCTAGAGGATATATCCCTGGATCAGCTGGCAGGTGGGGTGATATAGTTAACCCAGGCTTGGGTGGATGAAGAAATAAACAGATTAAAGAAAAGGGGTGTGGCCCTTACAGTTGATGCCAAAAAGAAAAGGCAAGAACTAGCTAATGAGGAGTATGATGACTTCCTTAATGAGAAGAGAAAATCCAATGGAGAGAGGTTACCCACAGAAAAATAGAGGAAACGTCCCCCTAGAGGTAAGAAAACTGAAGATGAACCTAAGGTGGTGATAATTGAAAGGATTGCCACACTAGCTGCAGATGCATCAACATCAACTCAAGCATCCACATCATCTGCACAACCTCTGATTGATAAACCAAAACTAAGAGGATCTTGAGGCCAGCTATTGAAAATACAGAAGTACAGGATGAGGACCATGCCTCATAGCATGAAGTGGAAAAGGACATCCCATTTGCAGAAGTACAGGTAAACAAGGAACCTGTAGGTGATGGCCTGATGATGGTTAGTAGGAAGAGGAGGGTGATGCTGCTGACGTCACCACCCAAGAAGCAAAGAACATCCATGCAGGGTGATATTAGGGCTGACCCTATTACATTGAGAGGAGTCAATGGTGAAGCATTCAAGAAGGAACTGCAACATGACATCTCGCTTCCCACCATAATAAATTTTTTGATTGAGAAGGTAGAGGAACAAACAAAAGAATCTTTCAAAACAAGTCAAGGTGGTCCTTTCTCCTTGGAGGACACCATAGACTTATCAGATGATGAGGTAGTTCAAAATGTAGCCTCTCAAAAAATGGAGACTCTCACCTCCAACACCTGCATTACTCCACATAGAACCCCATTAGCACATATGGCAGTATTGGAGGAGATAAATCAAACAGAGAAATAAGTAAAAGAAAGAAGCCCAGAGAGGGCAGCCCAATAGATCAGGCTTGATAAGTTGGTTGATTAGGTGACTAGCCCTACAGTTATAGATTTAACATATAGGGGTGATGTAAGTCCTAAGGATAAAGTAGGTGCACCTAATGAGATAGAAAAGATTGAAGTGGTGAAGCAAATAGAAAAAGAAAGCAGTACTCTTGATATGGGTCAGCAATAACATGAGATACTTGTAGGGCCAAAAATAGTAGAAGTTTAATAGAAAGGAGGGGGTGATAAGGATATATTAGGTGGTGATGCTACTCAGACTCAAGGAGATCCGGGAGATGCCACAGGAAGAAAAAGATAAATCAAGTCATGAGGACCTTAAGTTAGAGGACATCAGTGCATCAAGTACAGAAGAAGAAGTGACCCAAGATCAGGGTGATGCACAAGGCCAAAATACTCAGACATCTGTGGATGTCAATATACCTTGGGATGAGGAAAGTAGCAAAGTGGATGAAAGTTAGAAGGAGGGAGTATAGGATCAAGCACATGATCATAATGTGTATGTTCCACAGGATCCTCCTCTACAGAAAGAAGCCACTCAACAAGAAGAAATGCAACAAGATCCCCCTCATGAGGAACTCCATGAGGAAGAAATTAAGAAATTGCCTTCTCCACCAAGAATAGAAATAGATACTAGATAACATGACAGACATGATGTTGACAAAGAACATCAGTGATCTGGAGATGATGTGCCTCAATGGCTGGAGAAAGAAATAGGTATGGAAGAAGGCTCTGAAATTCAAGAATTTAATGTTTCCACCTTGTTTGCAGAGACAATAATGAAGCCAAAGAGGAAGGCCAGATTGACATCAGCCATAAGGAGAGATCCTGCTACAGGCAGAAGGACTGCATAGGTAGTACTTCCCATGGTAGAAAAAGAGAAGGGCAAGATCACCCTAGAGGAATTACAAATCACAACTGTTGATTTGGGTTTTGCCAATGAAGACTAGGAGGGTCAGGAAGGGAAGGACATTGTTGATTCCTTGACCCAAAGGGTAAAAAAGGAGAAAGAGAAAAATAAAAAGCATAAGGAGCACATTGCTCAGCTACATTCTCACATAAAGGGGTTGATTAACCTTGATAATACACTATTTGATCCGACAGTCCCATTGACTTTCATATCCCAGGAGGAGGTCACTAAATTGGACCTCATGAAGCATGAAGCCACAATCATGGAGAAATGAATGATGTCAGCCCTCATTGGAGCTGAGGATGTTTTGAGAACCTCCCTACAGAGGTGGAATTCTTTAAGCAGTTTAAAGAGAAAGGTAGACAAAATGCAAAATGAAATAGGGAAACGATCATTCCAATTGGAAAAGGACCTAACTGCTTTAAGTGAAATGAAGAGGATTGATCCTCAAATCCTAATAAATAATCCAGTGTTGAATAATAATACTGCCCTACTAATAGATGTATGGTATGAAGATATCCGGTTCGAATGTGATATCTTGAAGAAATGCAGTGGCAAGCTCAGGGACATACGTATAAAGCTGCACAACATGATGGCTTATGAAGCAAAGATCCTTGAGGCTTTAGAAGGAAAAGTAGAGGGAAATATTGAAATTTAGGATGCAAACTTTGCTATCAAAGTTCTGCATGATAATTTCCAGCCAATAGCAGATGACCCCTTCACCCACCTGATAGAAGAAGTGATGAATAAGATCATGAGGATAAAGGTCAGGGTGGAAACTTATAATGAGACTTTGAATAGCAGAAAAGGTAAGCTGGAAGCACTCAAAGGTAAATTCTAGTCTCATAAGCATGTCGTAACAAAAGCCAGAATCCGAGATTGGGGAGAGGTTAATGAAATAGTATAGGCATATGAGCACATCAGGATAGCGATGAAGGTCCACATACAGGAGGATGTACATCAGGGTGACAGTGATACCAAAAGTAATGAAGATGAAGACCATGATGAAGAAGAAGAAAATGAAGAGGAGGGACTTGAAGAATGAATATAGATACATCATCAAGGGAACACATGCATAAAACACTCATAAGATAATGAGTCATCCAGATGGTTGCCAACTGGCAACCAATGCCACGAGGAAGAGTTGACTTAGTCAAAGATTAATTTTAAATTGTTGATCTTAATTGAAAAATCTTTACCATAGGTCATTTGTAATTGCCTCCTCATCTTATTCTATAAAATGTCCAGGGGTGCAATATTTTGAACATTCAAAACTCAATTGAAATTTGATTGCTGAAATATCAGGACTCATTTCAAAGTTGTTGTAAATGTACATGTTATGCATATTGAATGAACGAGAAGCATATTTGATTACAAATCATCATAAATCTTGAGTAATCTATGTTTGAAATCTGGATACATGCATTGATCAGCTGTGTCCCTTGGAGTGCTTGTTAGTTTGCATGTGTTGTTTTCATTCCTAATCCCTTTGAAGTTAGCATCATCCATATCTAGCTGTGGAACATCCTGGTGACATATGGTTTGATTTCTTCTCCTCATGAATGTATCTTGTATGTATGTGATCCAATAACTAAAGATTCACTAAATTAGAAGCATTCTTTTAAAATTTCTTTCAATTTCATAGCAGATCATCACCATAATTGCAAATAACAAAGAATCAAAAGCAAATAACATAAAATATATTGATATCCCATAGATAATTCGAAATACAGAGCATATTTAGAGTAAAAACATGTTAAATTAACAAATATCATGCAAATTCATACAAATATCTATGGAATACATGCAAATATCCACTTATAAACACATTATTTGAATAAATATACAGTGTAGAAGAAAGAACAAGTTCATGATGATCAATGATCAAAATAATTGATCAAACTTGCAAAAATATATCAACTATCTTTGGAAATAGAGTAGAAATAACCTCTCTATGGAGTAAATTTATAGGAAACAGAACAATATTGATCATCTAGACAAATGTAAGACCCCTTGAAATGGAAAACAACATGTCACATCAACCTCTGAGTAACGTCAGACAATCATGACCTGATCAATGGAGACTTGGAGTCATTGATCATGATAGTATCAGTGAATTGAGCTTGGGTATGTCTTCTTAAAATATAATATTTGACAGAGGCGCGTATTCATTTTTTAAATTTTTGGTGGCCTGAGGCCATCAAATGAAAATTGAAGAGATGGTTTTTTGTATGATGGAGTAGTTATAGAGTAGCCTAGTGGATTTGGCACATACTCTATAGTTCAGAGACTTATGGATTCTCACCATTTCTTAGTCAACCATCCATCCCCAACTAGAGCCATTGGTGGAGCCTCCCCAAAACTTGTCTACCCTCTAGTCCTAAAACCCTGTAGAAGGTTAAGCATGTGCCTTAGGTCTAAGTATTTTTTTCTAAGCCTACATTATAATTTTGAATTGAATTGTTATAGGCAGTCACCCCTATTTAAGTTGTGACCTTATGTCTTTGATGCCATCTAAAACTAACCCCTTAAGCCTAGTGATTAGATCCTTCCATCTGCAAAATACTTCCTAAGTCCGAATGGAAAGTCTTTAATGTTTGATCAATGATTATAACTACATTACGAGTTGTAGATCTGTCAGAGCCATGTTGATGCACTAGTCATTGATTTCAAATAGGTGGGTCCAAAGTCTTACAAACTAGATCCTTCATGACATGCTCACTCCTCATTGGGTCACATGAGCGCAAGGTCAAGAAGATGTCAATGAATATGTTTTGCACTACTGTGACAATGTTACTACTAGTAGGCAGATCACGTCCAAGTAGGTTGAAGGTTAGGCTAGCGCACAAGCGCATGGGTAGTGGTGTGGGTCCCTTTCAAGCATGCATTACTACAATAAGGCAATGTCTGGATGTAAAATGGAAGACTGATGCTAATCTTGCTAATTTTCTTTGGTCAGTGGTTTCTTTTAGTGTTGTGCTTGATAATTTGAATCTTTTGGACCAATCTTAGCCATTATTTTTTCATTGACAAGTTCATATCAATGGTCCACATTCAAAAATGAAGAGTTTCATGATTTTCAAGAAGAAACAATCTATATTAATCTTTGTTCACTTCAACGGACCATATCAATTGCAAAAAACATGTTACCTATAGTATCAAATTAGATAATAGATGTAAATTACCATAGTTGCAAGAATTAAATGTAAAATCAAATATGTAATTGACTATTAATTCTAGCCATAGTATGACATTACTCTATTTTCTTTTATAAGGGAACTAGTAGAATTGTAACAAGGGATCTAGAGGTATCTTAGGGAAATCTTATGGGATCATTTTTTTGGGCTTTGAATACAGGATATCTACATTTTTGGGGAGTATATTATGTTGCATAGTACATTGACTTTTTCATTCTACAAAGCAAAAAGTTTCATATAGGTGAATAAAGTTTTGTATGACATTTTTTTGTTTAGATTGCAATATATGAATAACACTATATGTCTGTGTTTCTTGAAATTGTCTCCTTGAATGTAAGCATCTCTTTTGTGAATGAAGGAATCAAATATTTTAAAGTTCATTTATGCACATTTGGTGTATTGAATGTCTTATTTACTACTTCTATTCAAGTAAAAGATTAAACATACTTTGAGTAAGATATACAGAGTGATGTATTATATTAGGGATTGTTGATGAAGAGTTGTAGGAAATACTCTTTCTTGGGTGTGTCATTATAAGGAAGTAATACATGTATACCCTTTGAGTTTGAAGTTTTGATGTCAAAAGGATACATCTGTAGTGTATCATTTGACTTTGTTACCTTAATAATGCACCGATCTGATGATTTATTTTCCCAAAGGTATAGAAACAACACTGAACTTTAAAGATAAAATCATTTGAACCATTTCATTTTATTGTTATTTAGAAATAGTTGAGGTAGGTTTTAGTGCGTATTCTCAAAGCCAACAATGCAAAAATTTCCAAGGAATTTGCCAAGTTTTGGGATAATGTTACATGTCTTGGTGCAAATCTATAAAAATACTTTTGCCTAATATAGAGAACGATAAATCTATTGATATTTTCATAATGGATACCCCCTAGGTTTGGAATATCCTAAAGTGTAGGGAACATGGATGCAAACAATCTGCCATTTGTTGGCAAAGTCTCCCATTGAATTTGATCATAAGAATTGTCAAATATTTAGAGTTTGATGTGTGTATATTTGAGAACCAAGAAGTTGAAATGAGTTTCTATGCTTTCTACCAACTAAGTAAAGTCATTTTAAACTATTCTTGATGGTATGAAAAAGAAGTAAAACCATAGAACAATTAATGAAGAGAGCTTGTGATGCTTACATTTAAATCAAGCAATGGAATCCAAAGAAGAGAAAGGATGAAGACAATTTTTTAACACTGAACTCTAAGAATCAACAAGAAGACGCCAATCCATATCCAACTTCCAAGCCAGCAAAATAATCCTTCCTTCAAGTACATAAGCAATTTTGGAAAATAAAGAATGAATAAAATGAACTCATTTTTATTTTATATAGAAAAGCCCTAAATCCTTTTCATAATGAAATATTCACTTAAGTGATTTCTATAAATCAAACTTAAGACAATTACCTTTCACATGGAAATATTTAAATCATTCAATCCAATCATCCAAATAATTAAAATATTTCCTTTGCAATCACATTAGGCATTTAATCAAAATGTAATAATAGTTTAATTTCACTGAAAAACATCCAAGTAAATCACTTAAATCAACATTAAATTAGTTAATCAACTAAACTCAATTATTCCAAATAGGTTATTTCTATTTGATCCAATATCATTCAAAAGAGAGAAAACATGCCATACCCAACATTCATTTTCCTGAAATAAAGCAATTCTATCATTTGACTGAAAAAATATTAAATTTAGGCATTAAACCAAACTCACTCAAATATATTCCTTAAGCATATAATGATGTAAATAATATTTTAGCTTAGGTAGAAATAATAATTTTCAATTTAAAGTCATTAAATAAATTTGAAAACATAGAAAACACATTTTTCAAGATAATTTAGAATAAAGTCCAAGAATACTAAGGAAATACATGTAAATAATTCCAAGCACACATATTCGTTTCCACAACACAAGGATAATGGTGAGATGGCTTATCATCCCATGTAAACCTTCTCCATATTTCCCACTTTAGTTAACATTTTAAATTACTTACATAGTTAAGTAAACCATTAGGTGTACACCTTCTCCATACATAAAATAACCGAAGCACATCATAATACCCAACATGGCATAATATTGCATATGCATCATAAACATGAGTTGAAAATCAATTGGCAATATAAAATCATATCTGCATAAATCATCTAACATAATCATACTAAAGACATCACATCCATCTAGCATATTATGCAAATAACAATAGTGAGGCTAAAGCACTACAATAATCTAACACACATGAACACAATGTACATGCATCTCATAATGCATAGTTAGAAATCCAAATAATGCAAAACCCCATTGAAAAACCTCAATGGTCATCCAAAATACACCCTATGAACTCCTTGATTGTACCTGGTAGATTTGATCGGTAAGTTTGATGTAATGCATCAAAGATGAAGAATCATATAATACATTGATATACACAAAATAAAACATAAATCTCATGAAATAGAAGTACATCAGATTAACAATAGGGTGGGTATTACAAGAGAGAAGGCACTATTATATCTCTCTATTGCATCTATCAGTGATAAAGGCTTGCAAGGAGGGAGATTCTCCTCTCATACAACAAGGTGACCCATAGCAAAACAATGCTTCTTTATTTCACTCACAATTTTATTTCGTATAGCTTGATTTTTATGTTTGTGAGGGGATGTTGCATATTTTATCATTGATGTCAAAATAGTTGTTGTGGAGAATGCACATTGTTGTATATGATGTCATCAAAATGGTGACCAATGATGTTATAAGAGTTAGCAGTCAGAGGTGTTATAAGGTAGTGAATTATATATTCTGTCAAGGAGTGATGATCAGAGGAGAAGACAAAAGAGTGATGATCCAAGAAGATGACAAAGGAGTGTTGACTAGAGAAGTTTTGAGGTGAAGTATATGATGATGAGAGTCATGAGCTGGCTATTGGATTAATATCATCTATACATAGTTGTACCTTATCTTTTGAAGTTCATGGATAGACAAAAGATTGTCAAGTTGAAGGATATACTAACATGAAGAATTTGTGGTTTCTTTATTTCACTAAAAAGAGTTGTGTATGTTGTTTTGAATGCTACATTCATTATTCCTTATTGAATAGAATTGCATGAGATAGTAAGGAAAGTGTACAAGGTTTCAAACTGTCACAAGCATAGTAATCTATACTGTAGAAGCTTAGGAGAATGCCCAACATTTCTCCAAATTTGAAGATATGGGCTTGCAGTTTTGAATTTAGATAGAGATATATATGAATTATGTATGATCCAAATTCTAGAGCATAAAAGTTACTACAAAAGATTCCAGAGATAGCAGAGTAAAGATGATGATGATACAATGTTGTTGTAGTTTGAAAATGATAGTATAATGGTGTGTATTACTCCACACTAGTAGATATAATCTTATGGCTTGGAGGATAGTTTGAAATAGATGAGAGGTATGATATACTCTAGTTACAAATATTACAATGTACCATAGAGGTTCTTTAGAGTCAGTAGAGTAAGGACAAATCATGTTTCTTATTAGGGTTGTGAAGAGGAGAAAGGAAAAGCCACCCCACTTAACCACACTATAATATGTGGCTTTGTTTCTTGGACGATAAGTTCAGATTGACTATATATGTGCACAATTTAAGTTTCAAGTGTTGAGGATTACCACAATTATGTTTTTCAATGATCTATATCAAGATAGTGTAATCAGTGTTTGTAAGGGATATTAGAATCAATGTCTATTTGTTTATGCTAGGAGGAAGTAGCATGAATTGGAAAAAGGAATGTCTACGAATATTTTCAAGCCATATAATACTTGGTGTATAATCTGCATGATGTTGTTTTGTCTTTGGTATCACTTCAGGTTTGGAGCTAAATGCATCGATGGATAAGTGTTTTTTGAACTAACTTTGTGTGTATAGGAGATTGTACTATGTGTTTGGAAGTGTGCACCAACATGGACATGTGTGCTAAGATAAAATAGGTGTTGATTATCCCTTGGTATGAACCACATAATGGGATTTGTTTCCTATGTTAGCATTGGTGACTTGGAGGATGGCATGTTTTGGCCGTTGCACATTTCATGTTACACATTTCATTTGAGGCTAACAAATATGATGTTTTGAAGACTTTGAGAGGATATAAATGAAAGATAAAGATTCTTGCAAAGAGAATGAGATTGTAAGAGAGTGTGAGGAGCATGTGTGATTGTGAGAACAAGTGTATGTGTGTGTGAATAAGAGATCTAGAAGCTAAGAAGGAAACCTGGTGACTCTATTGCATAATTCATAATAGAGATTTTGTTGTCTTGTAGAATTGTGTTGAAGATAGTAGAGTTGTTGGAGTAAAGGTGTTGCTGTGGAGGTGATTGAACCAACAAATTTAGTCAAGCATTTTTTGTGCAAAGATTGGAGCCTCTTTTTATATGTTTTGTAAGTGTTCTATAACTTTAGGGAGTTGTAGCTTCCTATGGGTTGGAGACCATAAAACTATGTATTAGGGAGTTATATCTTCCTTTGGGTTGGAACCCATAATACAATGTATTAGGGTGTTGTAGTTTCCTTTGGGTTATAGCCCATAAAACTTGTTATAAACATATTTTTATTTGTGAGGCTAGATTTGGATAGTAGATCGAAGCAGCTTGCTCACCATCATTTTTTCCTTCTAAGGTTTTGCCACTTAAATCTGATGTTATGGTTATGTGGTTGTGTGATTGTGTTTTGAATTTCATAGTTTTCTTCATTACCTATTTAAGGCAATAGAAAGTTTTGTTGAGAAGGTTGAATTGAATTAAATTGAGGTATATATTGATTCACCCTCCTTCTCAATATATCAAAGTATTCTAACAAGTGGTATCAGAGCCAAGTTCCTTGGTGTAGCCTAATAGATGAAGGTAGATCTTGGAGTAGAACACATGGCTCAGAGAGAGTCCTCTTCTTCTAACAAGGCACCACTATTTGATGGATTTAACTATAACTTCCAGAATGTAAGAATGGAATCTTATCTTACCTCACTAGGGTATGATGTTTGAAGAGCTGTAATGGATGCTTATACTAAACCTGCTAATCTTATTGTAGATCCAAATGAGAAGAAGGCCCATGAAAACAATGTTAAATCCAAGAATGGTATCTTAAATGGTCTAACTTGTTGAGATTTGTTCAATTTAGTGTAGTGTAAGTAAACCAAGGAGATATGAGATAAACTCAGAAATATCTATGATAGAAATGATAATATAAAGCAAGCAAGACTACAAACTTATAGAGCAATGTTTGAGAATCTAAGGATGAAAGAAGATTAAATAATTGCTAGCTATTTTCTCCAATTGGATGAACCTATAAATGTAATTAAAGGGCTAGGTGTAGAATTGGTTGAGTTAGTGGTTGTGAAGAAAGTCCTGAGAAATCTTCCTCATAAGTTTGATTCAAAAGTTTCTACTATTGAAGAATCCAAAGATCTGAAGAAATTTACTATGGAAGAGCTATTTGGGTGCCTCACTACCTATGAGATGAGAAATGAAGGCCAAGGTACAACCAAAAGAGAAGCTTCCTTCAAAGTTGTAAAGAAAGAAGGAACATCTGATCCACATAGCGAGTCTAAGGAGGAAGAAGAAAACATTGTGAGAAGATTGAACAAGGGTTCATGAAAGTATAAAGGTAAGTTACCTTTCAAATGTTTTAAATGTGGAATATTTGGTTATTATGCTTCTAAATTTCCTTTTGGAGAAAGTGAAAATAACTAGAAGGGTTTTAAAAGGAACAACATTAAGAGGAACCTCATTTCCAAAGAAGACTATAGCTCCTTAGAAGAAGTAGATAACTACTCATCAAATGATGAAAGAGGAGAATCCTTAATCATGGCCATGATAATCTCTGATATGTCTAACAAGACCATAGATGAAGAAGAATGTGAAGTTGATTTTGAAGGTGAACTTATTTATGTACTTGAATACTTGGAATGTGCAAGGAAAGAAAACAAAGAATAAAAATCCCTAATTGAAGCTAAGACAAATGAATGCATAAAACTTGTGAAAGAAATCCCATCACTTAGAAAAGAATTGGATAAAGAAAGGTTTAGAAATCTAGATGACCCTGAAGAAGTAGATCACATTGTAGTCATGTCTGAGGGAAGAAGATATGAAAGACCTTTCTATGCAAGATAGATCTTCATAAACAGGTTCAATCTGACATTTTTTGGTTATTGTTTTATCTATAATAAATATGGTCATAAGGCTATGGAATACAAATATAGAATGAATAAATTAAAAAATTTGACCATGAATCATCTTGATTCACTAGTAGATGTCAGTGTGACATGTCATATTTGCAACAATTCTTGACACATAGAAAGATACTATAGAAGTGGTTTAGCAAAATCAAAAAATTAGATGGTAAATGTTACTAGGCAAGACAAGGAGAGTGACAGTAAGGTTGAAAATTCAATGATTATCCAAACAAAGCTTCATTCTGAAGGAAAAAAAAATGTCTAGGTAATAGATAGTGAATTTTCAAGCCACATGATAGGTGATAAGAGTAAATTTATTGATCTTGTTGTAACGTCAGAAAATGTCCCCTTGGGGGCTTTTCCCTCATTAGGTGTAGCTCCCAGGTCTTTATTATACATTTAGGACATTTTAGTTCATATTTTAGCATCCTGATGGAATGAGACCTAGGTTCCATGGCAAATTGGACCTAGGTGGACCTCTTGAGCTATACCCTACCCAAAATAGGGGGAGGACTTGGGCATCCGCACCCTAGTCCTTCCGTATTTTGGGGTAGCACCAATTTCTGGGTGTCAGTTTACGATCGTTAGTTGGTTCTTTTGCCAACACGATAAAGTTTGATTTTTAAAATCTTGGCAGGAATGCTTGTAGGTGCATATATAAGCACGTGTAGGCATTCATTTGTAATCTAGATTATCATTGTGAACTCTAGGCATTCTCAAGGTGATTCAAGGCTTTCTATTGTGTTGTAAGAGCAGACTTGTATGTTTTGTGTGTTGATATTTGCAAATTTGAGCATCAATCTCCTCATGGCATGAAGAGCATCTTCCTCCATGAGAGCTTCACTACAAGGTGACATATCATTGTGTTTTTATCATTGATTCCTTTGTTTTTTACCTCTACCTCACAAGGGCACACACTCTTTGTCTGACAATGGTGTTTAGAGACTTAAGTATCCTCTAGGGCTTGACTAAGGAAAGCCTCTAAACACCACAACCCCCAAACCAAGTCTTATGATTGTAAGTTATAGGTGTTGCATCTAGAAAAAGTGGAGTTGTAGGAAGGCTTGGAAAGCATCAGGGATTTAGGATCTAAATAAAAGTCAGACACATGAGCACTTCCAGGACTAGGGTGCTCGCAACAGTGTCCTCTGCAGATAGATCTTGGGAAATAGAAGTTACAGGGATGATCAGTGTTGGAAGGAGGTCCATATTCCCTAAAAAAGAATGTACCTTGGACTTGGGCACATGCACCTTAGTCTCTGATTCTTCCACCTTAGAACTTCAAAAATGGGTATTATGTGATTTGTTATTTTACTCCGGTCTGCAAGAACTTTTTCTGTCTTTCATCAATTTGCTGTCGTATTTGCATAATTAGAGTTTTAATGGTCAATTGGACATAGGAGAAGGAAAAATTAATAATTAATTCCCTAATCCAAGTTTCCCTTCATTTGCGAGTGATCTAGGGTATGATAGTGCTCTCCACTCAACTCTAGATCCTTCAATGTTTAGTGGAAATGAGGGTTTTAACATCTAAACAAGAAAAGATTAACAAAATCCAATTTTACCCAAAAAATTTTGGTGAACCCATGTTATTGTACTTCAATTACAACTTTTTGAGTGTTTGTCTTCAGATTTGGATTGATTTAATTCATTCATTTGGTCATTTATTTTATTGCATTGAGAAAATTTTGAAAAAATTGAAAATTTAAAAAAATACAAAAACTTACATTGTTTGGCTTACTAAATCACATCAATTCTTCCTAAATTTTCCTAATTTATAATTTTTTCATCATATATTATATAAAATACAGAAAAATACAAAAAATTAGAAATTTACCTTGCATTTTCATCATCTAATTGCCAGGGTTTTGTGGAAATTTTGACAATTTTATATAACCTAGTAATTCTAAAATCTAGGGTTTGTAAGAAAAATATTTTATCATATTTTTATAATAATTTTAGATGCTCATTCAAATTTTAATTTGGCTTTAGACTTGCATTTGAGTGTGAATTTTCATTTAGATTTAAAATATTTACATTTTTGCATAGAAAATTTCAACAAAACTAGCAATTTTGATGCATTTTAATTAAATTTGCATGGGCAGTTTGTATATTAAGGCTTGAAAATCATTTTCATATCTGAGAGTAATTCAATTTAATCATAAATCAGACTTCAAATCATTGATATAGCATTTTATCACAAGATCTCAAAACCTAGGGCTTCAAAAATAACAATTTTTGCTAAATTTGGCTTTATCGACTTTATAAACTTGCACTATAGGTGTATTGTGAAGGATATTTTTTTATTAATTTGATATTACTAGGGAAATAATTTTCTTCCCCTCATAAAAAGCTTCACAACACCCCTTTATCGGGCTATTGTAGTGAAAATTTTGCAAAAAAACAACACATTTTGGCTATTTTGGCCCTAGGGTTTGATCTAGTTTGTAGACCAAGCATGTTGTGATAAATTTTATGGATTAAGGTAACTTATATTACTGATATTCTTCACTATAACTCCTAAAATTCCTTACAACACTCCTTTTTATAGGTCTTGGAATTGAAAAACTATGAAAAATTGCATATTTTGCTATATTTTCACTAGGGTTTTACCTTAAGTGGCACTAAAATCATGTTGTGTTGGGTATTTTGGCACCAATTGGATGTTATTACTGATATTATTTTTTTTCCATCATCATTTTCCTCACAACACCCTTTGTTATGTTCTTTTGCATTGAATTTTGGTGAAAAAAATGCCTATGTTGACATATTTTCACTATATTTTTACTTGGCATTATCTTGGATTTGCATCAAGAGTGTGTTGAGAGTGATTATATTTCTATTTTGGAATGATATCAGACATATAACTCACTTCCCTTTACTTAAATCCTTACAACATCGTTTGTTCCATTCATTGGCATTGAAAAGAGTACAAAAAATCAAGCATTTTGGCTGTCAATCATATCCTTCTCCTAGGATTTGTTCTCTTAGTTTGTGCAGTGTGTGTTGTATGCTTTTGTATAACCTTTATGACACACTTTCCTAAAAACAATAACCCTTTGAGAAGAAGTAAAAGATTAATGGGATCTAGTGCTCTTGAAGAAGTTGGTAATTTGGACACTTTTACAAAGGGAGAAATTCAAATGGTGCAAGATATTATACATCCTCCAACCTCAATGGAAGAACAAACTTTTCATGATATTGATAACACTATTGAGGCAACAGGGTATGTATTTGATGAGAAAATAGAAAATTTGGATAAAGACCTAGCTGAATTTCAAACATTTATGGAAAATGAGAGAATAGCTGAAGAAGCCACTTCTACAATTCACAATATAAGAGAATTGATAAAAAAAGGACAAGATGGTCTTATTGCACTTCATGGTATAGCACATATTATACAAACCAATATCATGTTGGTAACCGAATGTGTGCAAATAATTAATAACATTTTATCACCATCTCATACTCAAGTATCCATACCTATACCATCAACGGGAATATTGACTTTTACACCAATGATCATAACAACTGATGCAAATGCTTGTACTAATGCTACCACTGGTATTGGAGTATCTAATGGCACTAATTACAATTTTGTGGGATTTGATTATCAAATTTTGGTTACTAAAGGGACCTCCTCTATGCATAATGGTTCTCAACCACCTATCTATTCCACTCATTTCTAGCTACCTATTACATACTCACAACCTTCTTCCACCTATCAGTATGGCCAACCACTATTAGCATATTCTCAGCCTCTGCCTATTATATCTTAATCTCAATAACCTCCTCACCTTGGTTCTAATTCCTCACAACAAACCATATCTTCTAATGATGCCATCCTAAACCAACTTTTACAGGGCATGACTTCTTTACAACAAAAGGTAACAAATTTGACAAACTCTCTGTAGCCTAGTCTACAAACATATCATGCCCATAATCCATTATCCTATGCAATCTTGAGAACCCCTGTGCCTGAGAGGTTTGAGACTCCTCGCTTTGAAAAATATGGTGGAAAAGGTGATCCTAATATCCATGTGACAACATTCACAGCTGTGTGTAGTGATTTTTATTTTGAAGACGATTTGTTATCAAAACTTTTCCCATGATCTCTCAAAGATACTGCTTTAGAATGGTTTTTCTCATTGCCTCTGAATTCAATACATTCCTTTTCATAGTTGATTGATTAATTTTTAAAACATTTTCAAGAAAACATTAGACCCCAAGTCACTCTTATTGACTTGGTTCAATGCAAACAAGGTCCCAAAGAAAATTTGACTGAATTCATTGGTTGATATCAAGGACTTTACACACAAATTCAATATCAGATGAAAGATGAAGATGTTAAGAAGATATTTATTACAAATCTACAACCTAATATTCATGATAAGATCATTTTTATGAAATATAACTCCTTTTAACATTTATGCACTGCTCTTCGTGATTATCAACTTTCGTCTAGTTAGTATGAAAACCAAAACCCATCAGCTCAACTTGGTCAATCCATAGGCAGATTGTCACAAAACAATTTCAAGAGGACTAATAATAGGATTTTCACAAGATAAATGGACCAAATATGAATGCGTCTGCTACAAATAATCCAAAGAAACCATCATATCAACCAAGAAAGTTTACTCAAATATCTAAGTCCTATCATTCTATCATGAATCAAGCCATGAGTAATAACATCCTTAAGCTTCCCCCAATCAAGCCTATTGATCCTAGTAAACAAGGACCTTACTTTGATGCTAATGCCTTTTTTCATTATCATCGGACACAAGGACATGACACCAAATGATGTACACATCTTAAACATGAGATACAAGACCTTATTGATTCAAATGTCATCTAGGTATTGGGTGTGAACAATAATGGAAATAAGTCAGTTGCTTTGCTGAATCAAAATTTTCAAATCTTCATTAATCCATTTCCTAAACATACTAAAACTAATATGGTGGAACAATATTTAGTGGAAGTAGATGAGGATGATTACTTGGACTATGATAGTATCATGGGTATGATTGAAGTCGACAAGAAACAAATGGATAACCCACCTCATCCACGAAGAAACAAAATTTATGTTGAGGTTCCTCCTCCATTATCCTTATATGGATCAGGAGATAATCAAAATGTCTTTGAAAAGAAAGAACAACAACCGATACAGATGAGCAAGATGGTAGAGGATGATTCCTGTTACTATCTTAGAAAGATTCAACAATGAAAACTTGCTAAAATTTGGAAAAAAGCAAGATGACAATCAACAAATGGAAATAATAGTGGTTCTCCCCCTCATAAGAAACAAAAAGTCCCATTTAAGTAAGAATTTAAGGAACAAACATCGTATGGTAACAAACAAGAATTTCGTAAGAACCACTCAAATTTTACATTAAACATGATTGAATACCTCTCTAAGAGGTTCGAGAGCTCCAAGATATAATATGAAAACCCTACAAGTAAGTATCTCTAACCCTTTATCTCTCTTGTTATGTGCTTCACCAATGATGTGTTCTGTGTTGTTTAGGCCTCTTGGGATGACCTCATATTCTCCCGTAAGGTTCAGGTTACCAAGAGACCACCTTTGTTGTGACATTCTTCTATTTGTATCATCATTCTTCTAAATTCCTCTCTCTCTAATTTCATTGTTGTGTGTTGTGTCTTACGGACATAGTGTTGGGGTTGGTGACTTGGGGGCACCCTCCTACATGACTGTCCCTAAGACACTTGTCTTCTTATCTCTTATTTATTGTTTCCCTTCCTCTAGTGTGTCCACCTAGTGGGAGAATGATGACAAACATTTATACTGATGTGGACCTAGTGTCCCTTTCGAGAGATAAAAGAATGGACTTAGTTCCTAATATGATGATGGGGTTGTAAATCTTATCTAATGCTTGGCTAGTGGAAGCACTCATGCTTTCTGTGTAGTGAATTTGATGATGTTTTTGTCACATTTACAAACCTTAAGAATACAGACGCTCCATGCACCTTTGTTTGCCTTTGAATCTAGCCTTAGCGATACTTGATTTAGAGAGCTTCGTGATATAGTCCTATGGTTATCCTCAAACTCTGAACTCATTGTATAACCTTAGCTCTTTGTGTGGTTAATCATATGCATTGATGTTGTTTTTTATCATGATTTTGTAGACACTAACATGTTTCTTGCAGGGATGTGTTTGTGGGAACATTTGGCAATCAAAAAGTACATGTCACCTCTCAGGGGTATGGGATTTGTGAAAGTCAGTGTTCCCTTGTGTGTTTTCTTCCTACCTTAACATGCTTGATATCGATACCTAATATCAACTACCTTAAGGTTGTTGATAACTGAGAGGGGGGGTGAATCAGTTATCCTAATTATTTCCTTTATTGAACTTTCCTTTTAATTGATGCAGCATAAAATCAAACACAAAAACATTAACCATGAAATAAGAAACACATGACACAGTATTTTTGACGTGGAAACCCTGTTAAGGGAGAAAACCACGGGGTGATTAACCCAAAATTATTCTCTGTTAGAAGAATAGGAAATTACAAAAATGGCACTTGCCAATTAGGGCTCACTGCCCGAGCACACTGCTCACAAGAGGCTCACTACCTACAAGAAGACACACTGTCTACAAAGTGATGAGAATCACAGTCTTGAACTGATTGGAAGCATCTGCATATGCTGGAGTTCAGTTCCGGTTAGGCTCAGTACACTGATCTGCTGCACTTCATCTTTCCTCTGTTCTTTATTCTGCTATCTTTCACATACCGGATCCTTTTTTGCTATCTCTGCTCTTCTCTGGATGTATTCACATATCTCTACACAACACCACACCCTTCACAACTAAATCCATCCTCTATATATATCCGCACAAGTAATTTCATCATCTTTCTAGTCGGCATCCGGAACAGTCTAGTTTCTTACAAACTTTTGTTCTGTCGGCTGAATCCTTCCTCACCAAGCAATGCGGATCAAGCATATACTTGTAGATATCATTAATCATGTTGGCCAAACATGATTCATGCCTTCACAACCTCTGTCATCAACAGTAACCCATCCGGAAAGCAGTCTGATACTCTGCCAGTCAGTTCTTCCTCTATTATCACTGTCTCTCAGGAATCCGGTACTCAACCATTCATATCTTTTTCCTTGTCCATCACCGGAGGCTAAATCCTTGGAATATACCACTCAAGGTAGTCCTCTTGACTTCCCCAAATCCACACTGCACCAAGACACTTCCTCTGAGAGATCTGGACCAATCTGTCGGACCTTGCCACATGCTCTGTTCTTCTTCACCGGACCACAACATTCTTTATTCTGACTTCCGGTAGAGGCACATCATGTCTTGCGGATATGTGGGATGACCTTTGTTGCCATCAATGACAACAACCATGAATCCATATAGTGTCTCTTGCCAACAAAGGTGGGGGCATATATAAGGTAAGATGTTTGTTATAGGAGTTAGCAATGTGTTTGACCTCAGATGTAGAGACTTGCACCCTAGAGTAGTGTATCATGCATCATGAGTTTGTTTACAATCAATCAATCAATCATGTAAGCCCTTTGTGGAGGTGGGATATCAAGAATATCCTTTTTCTTAAGCCCTCTATAGAGGCAGGGATGGTGTATTTCTTAGATCAGACTACATCATCCTGTCATTTTCAAAAGTCCTCTACAGAGGTGGGGGGTGGTTCTATGACTAACTCAACCCTTAAGCATGTCTTCGGTGATTGTTGTGGCAAAGCACAATCATCAGTGTGTGCCTGTAATGTGCTTGAGATAGTGTTAGACCTATAAATATGTACACTCCATTGCTTGTCTGACATGTTTTCTCTGTGTCTTCAAGTGTGTGTTTTGGCGTGCTTGTTTTGTGTGGCATATTTTTTTCCCCATATGTAGATACCAACACCTTCAGGTAGTTCTTCCTACATTTTTGGGAGGTTTTACGTGTCTTGTGTGTGTGTTGCCCCATATATACCGAGACTTGAACCTTAAGGTAGTGCATCTTGTATTATGGGAGGTTTGTTTACTTTCTAGTACTTGCATTTGCATTTAATATATATGAGAAAAAGAAAAGAAAAGATATCATTTCTATCTTCCATACATTAATGTGTCTTCTATGCATTGACTGTCTTCACCATGTTATCTGTGACTATAACTGTCTTCTCCACATTTTGTATGCCTATTACTATTTTCTATGTGATTGGCATGTCTTCTCTGTGCTTGGTGTGTTTGTTATATTTGTGACCTTACTTTAATGCATGTATGGGCCTTGCATTTATACATACATTAAAGTGGGGGCTAAATGTAATGTCAAAAAATGTCCCCTTGGGGGATTTTCCCTCATAAGGTTTAGATCCCAAGTCTTTAGTATGCATTTAGGACATTTATTTCATATTTTATTATCCCGATGGAATGAGACCTAGGTTCCAACAAAAAATTGGACCTAGGTAGACCCCTTGAGCTATACCCTACCCAAAATAGGGGGGAGGACTTGGGCACCCACACACTAGTCCTGCCCTATTTTGGGGCAGCCCCAATTTCCCGGTGTCAGTTTATGGCCATTAGTTAGTTCTTTTGTTGACATGGTAAAGTTTGATTTTTAAAATCTTGGAGGGAATGCTTGTAGGCACATATATAAGCATGTGTAGGCATTCATTTGTAAACTAGATGATTATTCTGAACTCTAGACATTCTCAAGGTGATTCAAGGCTTTCTAGTGTGTTGTAAGAGTAGACTTGTATGTTTTGTGTGTTGATATTTGCATATTTGAGCATCAATCTCCTCATGGCATGAAGAGCATCTTCCTCCATGAGAGCTTCACTACAAGGTGACATATCATTGTATTTTTATCATTGATTCCTTTAGTTTTTCCCTCTACCACATAAGGGCATGCACTCTTTGTGTAACAATAGTGTTTGGACACTTAAGTGTCCTCCGGGGCTTGATTGAGGTAATCCTCTAAACACCACAACCCCCAAACCAAGTCTTGTGATTGCAGGTTGCATGTGTCACATCTGGAAAAAGTGGAGTTGCAGGAAGACTTGGCAGGCATCAGGGATTTGGGATCTCAAGAAAATTTAGATACAGGAGCACTTCCAGGACTAGGGTGCTCATAATAGTGTCCTCTATGGATAGATCTTAGAAAACAAAAGCTACAGGGCTGATCAGTGTCAGAAGGAGGTCTAGATTCCCTGAAAAAGTAGGTACCTTGCACTTGGGCGCCTGCACCTTAGTTCCTGACTGTTCTACCTTGGAACCCTGAAAATAGGTATTCTATGATTTGTTATTTAACTCCCATCTACAAGAGCTTTTTATGTCTTTCATCAGTTTGCTATCATATTTGCATAATTATGGTTTTAATCATCAATTGGACATAGGAGAAGCAAAAATTTGTAATTAATTCCCTAATCCAAGTTTCCCTTCATTTGCGAGTGACCTAGGGTATGATAGTGCTCACCACTCAACCCTAGATTCTTCAATGTTTAGTGGAAAGGAGGGTTTTAACATCTAAACAACAAAAGATTAACATCTAATTTTACCCAAAACACTTGTTAAGTGGAATGGTGGAGAAGTCAACTTTGGAGATAGTTCATTTGCAAATATTTGTGGAAACAACACTATAAGTATTGATGGAAAATCTAAAATAGAAGATGTTCTATATGTATAACTTCTCAAGCATAATATTCTTAGTGTAAGTCAGATGTGCAATAAAGGACAGAATCTCATATTTCATGAACAACGATGTGAAATCAGAAGACTGAATTCAGGTAAACTAGTAGTAGAATGTGCTAGGATAGAAAACAACTTGTACAACCTAAATGGTGTTAATGGAAGAAGTTGTATTTTAGGATAGACAAATGAATACTGGTTGTGGTAGAAAGGGATGGGACACATCAACTTTTACAATCTTGCGAAGATCAGTGCCATACAAGCAATAAGAGACATGCCAAAGATTATCAAGCCTGCAAGCACCTTGTGTAAAGAATGTCAGATTAGGAAGTAGACAAGGATAAGATTCAAGATCAAGGAGTACTCTTCTACAAGGCCATTGGAACTGATTCATACTGACTTGTCCAAACCTACTAGGATAAAGAGTCTCCAAGGTGAGAGGTATTTTATGTTGTTCATTGGTGATTACTCTAGGATGACATGGGTTACTTTTTTGAACGAGAAATTAGAATCTTTTAGTAGGTTTAAGATTTTCAAGTCCATGGTTGAAAATGAAATAAATTCTAGAATCAAGTGCTTAAGGTCTGATAGAGGTGGATAGTTCATATCAAATGACTTTGAGGAATATTGTGAAGAACACAGAATAAAAAGGCATCTATCTGCTACAAAAACTCCTTACAAAAATGGAGTAGTGGAATGGAAGAATTGAACTATCTAGGAGATTGCTAGAAAAATGTTGAATGAAGCCAAGTTGCTTGATGTATATTGGAAAGAAGCAGTCCACACTACTGTCAATATTCTTAACATAGGACAAATAAGGTTGAAAAGCACCAAGACACCATATGAGCTATTGAATGGAAGACCAACTTCTGTCAAGTGTTAAAGAGTTTTTGGAAGAAAAAGATACATCAAAAGATGGGTGATTACAGGATCATCACTGACCAAATAGTGGCAATAGGAAAAAAAACATGTCTTTACTTAGCCAAAATCATGAAAAGGGTAAGTTTGAATTTCCTAGGCATGGTTAGAATATCCATTTATAATGGATATCTATTTATAATGGATATCCATTTGTAATGGTTAACCATTTGGAATAGATATTTGTTTGGAACAGATATCCATTTTGTAGACATTAAAAAATAGAAATTAGCTCACCTTTTGACCACATGTCAAGGTTGTTTTACAATGTGAAATAATATAAATATGTTCTATGTTCTATGAAGGTCATTTTAACCTCTTGACACCTTTCATGTTCATGTTTGAGGACTCCAAAAGACCTTATAGAGCTTGAATTTTCAAAAAGTCCATTTTGGCACAAAAATGGGAAACCCTTATCCAAATGACTAAAATGGATGTCTTGACCTAGAAGACCACTTGGAAACACTAAAATATCATCCTTGTCATCTCCTAAAGTCACTTGATTGGTTTTGATCCTATGCTCCTACATCACAAGGCCTAAGTGGTGAGTTTTGGTGCCTCCTATCTATTTCAAGTTTTAGGACAAGATTCTAATAGATAAAAAACTATTTGAGGATCCACTTATAATGAAAAACACTCCAAATATGCAAGCATTTATACTATTATTATATGTAGAACTACTCATGTGGCAATATACATAGATCTGAATTCTTCATATTATATGTTTATCCTATGACAAATGTAAAAGGTGAGTACAAAAATGCCTTGAATTTCTCATGAAATTTTATAGGTAAAAAAAATCCATGATAGATATTTTTTGTTGAATCCTTAAAAATTCATTTTAAGGACACTCCTCACTAGACATGTGCCAATGTGGAGAGTTACATGATGAGTGACACCACTAAACATTAGCTGCAGATAGATAAGAGTCCATATCACATTTCTAAAAAAGTAGAGGTCCTATAATATTCCATTTAACTTCTACATGGTCGCAAAGTTATCACTAATGGCTAATAGATCCTCTTCCCTTAAGCTAGTGAGCATTTTTTCTTTGTTTTATTTAAATTGATCTATTAATTTAAAAATTATTATGATTATTTGTACACAAGAGTCTTACATTCTTGTAATTTTCCATACATGAGATATTAGTTGGTTCATCCATGATGAGTCCTGAATCAATGCAAGAGGCCTCGATGGTGGTATGTGCTTGTTTTCTAGTTGATAAGTTTTTGTTTAGTGCAGTCTAGATTGTTTATGTGTAACACATCTAGCCCTTTTTAATGTATGCATTTTTGTTTTTGTTTAGTAATTATATATTAATTTATTTCAATGTTACTTTACTTTTATAGTCGCTTGAGAAAGTGACTGATGTACCACCTTTTCCATAATGCTTTAGTAGGACCCCTGATCATCTTAAGAGAAAATCATTTGTAGAATGACTGTCTAAATGACAAGAAATAGTTGAGGTAGTTGAGTTGAATTTTTCTACATAATTGATAGTTTATAGAGGTCTTATAGTTGATTGTACTGGTTTAGATGCATGTTAATAAATGAAAGTTTTAAATTGTAGTAGATAAGATTCTATTTTCTAATCATAACTTATTTGAGTATACACCTAAAATTGAAATGACTCTACTAAAATAAATATTTTAAATATTTATTTCATCTTCACATTCCTCTATCAGTAAATAAATTTATTTATTTGATTAATCTCCTCTCATATCATTAAATAAATTACATTTATTTAATTAATTAAATTCATCTACATCAACTTCATTCTTCTAAATAATTAAATAATTTCAATTATTTAATTAAAATCTTTTATTCTTCCAAATTTAAATAAAATGCAATTTTATTTAAATAAAATCTAAAATCTCCACAAAATAAAATATATTTCTATATTTTATTTATTCCTCTTAATTATCTACAAAATAATTAAATAAATTCATTTATTTAATTATGCTTTCTTATCTTCTCAAAAATCTTTCTTATATTCTAAAAATACATTCCTCTTGTCATACAAAAGCAAAATTAGTTTTAAAGCATCTTTAAAGAAAAATTTCTCTTAAATTAGAAAAATAAATTCTAATTTAAGAAAATCAAAACTCATCCTCATCAACAAAGTAGTTAAATCCACAAAGCTACTTTTCAAATGACACTATCTTTCTTCCATTTGTTGCACGTTCCTCAACTATCCTCCTCCGTTGCTCTTCTCTTTTCTTCTCAACCATTGATCTCCCCTCACTCAACTCTATAAATACAACCTTCTCCTTCTTCAATTCATAATCCATCGTTTGAGCAAACTTATGCTATATAAACATAAGCACGCCTTTGGCACCCCATCTCACATAGCACTTCACTACCATCCACTTTTATTTGTGTTTGAAGTTCATCTTAAAATACAAGCAAATATCATAGCCATTTTGTCTTTGTCATCTTCAACAAGCAAGGGAGCATACGCTTCTGAGGGCTTCATATTTATCAAGATCAAGAACAGATAGGCGAATAATGGAAGACGCAAGGTAAAAGGTGTAAGTATCTTCTCTGTTTACTTTAAATATATCTTTTATCTTCATGTTTCATTAGTGTATTGGGTTTTATTATTCTAATTGATTAATCCACATTTTCACCCTCATATTTTGGCGCCCACCATGAGGTCCCTACCCCTTTTTCTAATCCAAATCTGAGTTCTCTTGTAGATAGGTTCTATACAGGTGTCATATAGGTTTTTGATAGGTTGGTCTAGTGCATGCACCCCTTGATTTGACGCATTTGACTCCTGTCGTAGCGCACACAGTACTCTGGCGCATTCGACCTTTAAACTGATGCTTTTGTCCTCTAGTTCAGCTCTTACGTTCATTTGGTGCATCCATACCTCGAGACGACACTCTTGTCTCTGCTTCGGCACTTACAGTCGTCCAATGCATATACACTCCATAATAGTGCTTTTACACATTTTTATGGCATATTTACTAAACTAATGCATTTGCATCCCATTCTTGCACTTTTGACTCCTGTCTCAGCACATTTGTGTAACACTACATGCAATATTTGTTTCTATGCATTCAGATTGCATTGTGGCACTTCTATTTTACACTGTAACTTTAGGCCTTGCATCCAATTTTTGTTTGAGCTAACATCTTTTTTAATTAGTGGCTAGATTAGATCATTTAGCTACTTTGTTTAGTGCATTTAGACTAATTAGGGGAAAAGTAAACAAGTGCATGCATGCAAATTTCACATAGCCCTTAACTAGGAAGAAAGTAAATTGAACCATTACTATATTTGCATATTGTTATCTTCTTTAGATTAAATCATTACTATCTCAAACAAAGGGGAATGAACATTGCTATGTCTTAAACACTTCCAAGTTAACAACTGCATGAGTGTACAAGTAGACTAGCCCATCTGGTTTTTTTACTTTTAACTGGGTTTGGATTAATTAGTGTGTTCTATTACTGTGAATGGAAATAGGCTTATGCTCTCCCCTTAACTAGGTGACCAAAATGCCAGACTTGTCATTCCATTTATTTAACCTTTAGAGGGGCCTACAATTAGATGCATGCTTGTCCAAGTGGGAATGACCCTGAGTGGTAACAGGCTAAAGCCAAGCCCTACCAAGCCACATAAAATAAATTGTGCTTGAGGTGAAAACCTCCTGCAACAAGTGATGCTGTGTTACACTGACAACCAACCTCCCCCAAAACTCTCTAAGCCATAACCCTTTGAGGTTGGGAGACTCCATAATGGAGAGTAGTGCTGCCGCACATATAACCACTCGAACAATTTCCCTGACTAAGAACTAATTGTTTAGTAAGCCAAAATCCCCTATTTGTTGATGCAAAGGGTGGAGCTCTTGAAGTGGCCTCAATTCATGTGACTCTTAGTAGAGGTAGTAGGGACAATCCTAAGGTTCGGTGGGGGTACGAGCCTAAGGAAACCTGGATCTGGTATGTGTGAGAAGTGAGTGCTGTGGAGGGGAGCCGATGCTACTAGAACTTGGAGCTATATGCTTTGAGTTTGCACAACTAGAGGATTCAATGAATATTGTCCTATCTAGCCTAGGGTGTACTTGTTTTTTGAGTCAAAATAGTCCAAAAATACAAAAAAATAACAAAAGATAAAAATCATGAAAACTTCTGTGTTTGCTGTGTCTGTGCCATAATTGAAATCCAATTCTCCAAAACACCAAGTTTTCAAACCAAAAAATTAAAAAATCTCAAAAGACATTCCAAAATTCTACAAATCCAAACAAAAAGCCAGAATTGCTCATCTGAAACAACTTGCAGTGCATTCAACCCAACTTTTAGCACATATAAACTCTATTGTAGTGCTTCTAAAAAATACCAGTATTGTGCATTTAATAAGACTTGTGACGCATTTGTACTCTGTTCTAGTGCTTTTACTTCTGCACATACAATCTAGAGAGTAAAACTGTACCTTCCTAGAGAAAAATTGCCAATTGTTCAAAACCATTTCAAACCTATTCAAATTGTTCCAAAATCTGATTAAGATCTTGCAAAAATCAACCATTTCCCTCTCTTTTCACACCATAACGGCTTTTTCATCCAAATCTCACAATTTTCTTCCAAAACCCAACAAGATTAGAACTAAGTTATTCTTGATCACAATCAAACCTCAAACAAACCTAGAGAGTCTCCCCTATCAAGGATCACTTATCCTTTCCTCTCAGAACTCTACTAGTGGATTGTGCTAGACTAGTCAACATCAAGTAAATGGATTCCTATCATCCTTACTTTGACTATCATTTTGCACACCAAACTTTGTTTGACACCAACTAGATCTAAGGAGAACCTTGCTAAAATCTTGTCACCTTCTAGCACCTTGCTCAAATCTCACTTCATCCTATCTCTAGTCGCTACTTGCATGGTCTTAACAAGATTACAAAAACAAAAATAGATTGAAATGGCTAAGAAAATTGTTCCAAATGCTCACGAAGGTGATGAAGAAATTTCTATGGAAGAGATCCTTCAATCATAGCATGACCCAAAATTTCAACACCTATTAGAAGGGGTATGATGCAGAGGTATAGGTAAGATTGTATTAGTTCTCTCAACTTTCTCAAAAAGGTATACCAAGTGTTTGTGTTTACAAGCCTCTCAAGGCTATTACAGAGATTGACCTAGCCTAGGGTCACTATCTAGTGTCCTCCTCTCAGGCTACCCACTTCTCAATTTGGAGAGTCATTGCTCCATCCAACCTACTTGCACAATACACCCTTTTAAGGACTCACAACCTATTACCACACCTCTACCAATAGTAGTCACACATACTTGTCATGACAGTCATAAGACCTCTGACATAAAGATCACTTCCTGCATTTTCTAGACAAAGAATAGTGGCAGCAATAAGAAGGTTTTAGACAGTGTTTGGAATAAGGTTTAATCCTTATAGGATTGGTTCAACATCTCAAAACTTCAAAGGACCATCAATACCACATGCATACCAAACACTAGATATGAAAGACCAACCATCTACTCACATGTAGGCCCACACTGTGATTAAAGGCAAAGGGCAGCAAAACAGCAGGTGACTGTCCTATGACAGTGGCAACATGACAGTCTCAACCTTTATGAATAACAAGACCAATACTAACTCCTTAACACCAAGGATCTCCACACAACATAACATACACCTACCCAAGGACATGAAATTACTGACCAATACCATACTCCTGCATTTATCCTGACAGAAAACCTTGACTGTCTATGACTGTCACAAGAAAATAGCATTTCAAGAAGGTTAAGTCTATAGTCAAAGAGATATTTGAGACCACCTTATATGTTTATAACTCCACATGTCCTACGCCAATGAATCCATATTCAAATACTCATCAAAATATGTACTTTCATCCATGCATGTAGGATTGTACCGTACTGTAGGTGCTTGAAGATAGTAAACTGTCTTTTCCTTGATGATAAGGGTCTAACTTGTAAGAAATGAAGAAGGAAATGCATCTAATATGCCTACACAAGATATACCAAGTCCTATACTGGTCAATCTCCACCAACAACACAAATTCTGCCTCCAATCTATCAAAATCAATCGCTATCTTCTCTGTCATTAAAACAGTCGACATCCAATTTCTTAACTAGTCATTGATGAGACTAGTTAATTGTATGCCATACACCTTACAGAGAAGGAGTTCATCTACCAACCAAAAGAAAACATTACATCTACTTTATCTTCCTCCATCCCACCTAGAAATGGGTGTCCATCATCAGAGGGCAGAGGAAGAATTAAACATTTTATCAACAAACCCTAGCAATGGAAGGTTAGAAACCAATATACAGATAATGGAATCAAACAAAACAATGCAAATGAAAGGTAAATCAATCCACTTCAATGATTCTCAGACCATGATATGCTGCAGTCCATACCAGCTGTACAAGATGGCTGTTTTCACCAGAAAAAACATAAAAAAATAGTTTTTCTTAATAAAAACTCCTCTCCTTCATATTATATTTGGCATGTTATACAAACTGATGTTTATAGGAAGTTTCTAAAACTCTTGCACTTCCTATTTGTCCGTACAACTGCCTAGGAAGGCAGAAAATCAATGGAAAAGGTAGTTTTTTTATAAAGAATAAGTTTCTAAACTGAAAACCTCCTAGAAAATAGGTCTAAGATAACTCCAAATTAGACTAGTCAAACAAATGGCTAAGTATTTTATTTCAACACAACAAAATGGCTTTTAAAGCCTTAGAGGTATGAAAATTAACTAGGAAAATCAACACAAAACTATGGAGCTCCTGCATCATACTCAACTTGTAGGAAGAACTCAAGTCCCTTGAGTTGCCAATTGTTGACGTGTCATACCATGCTTTAGAATATCTACTTCAGTCATCCAGGTGGCCTCTGATTTAGGGAGATCCTTCCATTTCACCAAGTAGTCCTTGTAGACACCTCTCCGAGTCTTCTTGATAACTTTGGAGTCCAGAATGCACTCCAACTGTAAAGGTTTGCTTGGAGGCAACTCCTTAATCCAATCAGCATCTTTAGCCACCACATCTGATCCACTTTCATTAGGAAATGGAGGTCAGAAAAGAAAAAGATCACAAACATTGAAAATTGGAGAGATACCCAGGCCATCTGGTAGCTCAATCTCATATGCATTTGGACTGAATTTGTGCACTATCCTGCATGATCCAATCTTCTTCATTAGGAGTTTAGTTGGCTGACCCTTTGGCAACCTCTCTTTCCTCAGATATGCCATGACTAAGTCACCAACTTTGAACTGTACTTCTCTTTTCTTCAAATCTGCCTTTTTTTTTTACTTTGTGACTAATTTTTCTAGTTGCAACTTGAATTGATCATGAACTGTTTTCATGGAAGCAGCAAACTCTTCACCAAGTGCACTCCTTCTATCCCAACCTTGGAGATCCTTCAGCTCAAGTGGCCCTCTTGGATGAAAACCATAAACTATCTCAAAAGGACTTTTACTAGTGCTCCTATTCCTTGAATCATTGTAGGCATATTCAGCTTGACTGATAACCAAGTCCCATGCCAAACCATGCTACTTTATAAGGCACCTTAGAAGGTTTCCAAGAGACCTATTAACCACCTCAATCTAACCATCAGTTTGTGGATGGTAGGCTGATGAAAAAGACAACTGTGTGCCCAGCTTCTTCCACAAGGTCCTCCAGAAGTGACCTACAAACTTAGAATCTCTGTCAGTTATAATGGACAATGGTAAACCATGCATCCTTACTACCTCTCTAAAAAATAGACCTACAACATGAGATGAATCATTTGTGCATTTACATGGCACAAAATGAGCCATCTTGCTGAACCTATCAACAATAACAAACACACTATCCACCCCTCTGGCTGTCCTGGGTAATCCAAGCACAAAATCCATGCTGATACTTTCCCAAGGTCTATTGGGAATGGGAAGGGGCTGGTATAGACCTGCATTTGAAGACACACCTTTGGCTCTTTGATAGATTGCACAACTAGCTACATATTTTCTCACATCTGATTGCACCTTTGGCTAAAAATAGAACCTTGTGACTTGTTCTAGTGTCTTGTCCAAGCCAAAATGTCCTCCTAAAGAACCATTATGCTTCTCCTTGATGATGTTGTCCCACATAGAGCACTTAGGGACACACAACAAATTGCCCTTAAACAAGAGGCCTTCCTGCAAAACAAAATCTGCATACTCTCCATGGAATGTGTTAGCAAAGTTCACACAAACATCATAAGCCTCTTTGAAATTAGAATCTTCTTTATACAGCTCCTTTAGATAGTCAATACCCATGCTCTCTAACTAAATTTCATGAACAAGAAACAACCTCCTACTCAATGCATCGGCTACCTTATTAGAGACACCTCTTTTGTGCTTAATTGTGAAAGTATACACTTGTAGTTGTTCCATCCATTTAACATGTCTATGGTTCAATTTCTCTTGACTGTTTAGAAAGATTAAAGCATGATTGTAAGTAAATACAATAAATTCCTTGGGCAGAAAATCTCCATTTCTTAAGAGCTTGCACCATTGCATAGAGTTCTAAGTCATAGGTAGAATACCTTTGCTTGGCTTCATTCAACTTTTCTAAAAAGAATGCCACTGGATGTCCTTCCTGGCTGAGAATAGCACCAATAGCTTGCTGACTTGCATCACACTCAACAACAAATACCTTATCAAAATCAGGGAGTACTAAGGTAGGTAACTCAGCCACCTTTGTTTTCAACAACTCAAAACTATCATCAGCTTTCTTCATCCACTGGAATCTACACTTGACTCAACCCTTGATGGTGTTGAGGATGGGAGCACTAATGTGACTGAAACCTCTAATAAACTTCCTATAGAAAGTCACCAATCCATGGAAACTTCTCACATCTCCCACTATTTTTGGGGTAGGCCAACTGAGAATAGCCTCAACCTTAGAGGGATCCATTTTCAAATAGCCATTAGAAATGACAAATCCCAGGTATACAAGTTTAGTTTTCATGAACTCACATTTGTCTAAGTTAATCATTAACTTGTGCTCATGCAGCTTCTCCAACACCTGACCAACATGCTTCACATGGTCTTCCCTTATCCTATTGAAGTTTAGTATGTCATCAAGATAAACAATAACAAATTTACCAATGAATTCAACTAATACCTCATTCATCAGGTGCATAAATGTACTTGGCGCATTGCTAAGACCAAATGGCACAACAAGCCATTCATAAAGACCTTCATTGGTCTTGAAAGCAATCTTCCATTCATCTCCTTGTCTGATCCAGATTTGATGATATCTAGATTTCAAATCAATCTTTGAGTAATAGCATGATCCTCCTAGGTAATCCAAGAGATCTTCAATCCTTGGCATTGGAAATCTGTATCTTATGGTGATCTTGTTTATGGCCCTGGAATCTGTGCATAGTCTCCACTTTCCATCCTTCTTAGGAGCCAGTACACTAGGAACTGCACAGGGACTTAGACTCTTCCTAATTAGCCCTTTCTCCAAGAGATCTTGAATTTACCTTGCCACCTTTTCATTTTTCTATGAAGTCAGCTTATATGCAGCCTTGTTAGGCAATGTAGCACCAGGTATTAAGTCAATTTGATGACTAATATCCCTCATGGGTGGTAAGGAGTTGGGAACTTCCTCTACCACAAGGTCTTGATACTTAACCAGAAGTTGCTGTACTTCCAATGGAATCTCTTTCTATTTTTGTTCTTGCTGATCTGATCCACTCTTGGGCTTCATGACCAAGGCATACCCTTGGTTGTCATATTCCTTCAAGATGTTTAGGAACTCATGCCCATTCACCAACATGACACTGCTGTTGTTTTCCTTTCCCCAGGGCTACTCCAACAAAGGGTCCATTTTGAATGGCCTACCATTCTTGGTGATGACATAAGTGTTCTTCTCACCATCATGCTAAGCTTTAACATCATACTACCATGGATGACCAAGAAGCAGGTGACATGCATCCATATGGATGATTTCACATAGTACTTTGTCCTTGTAGTCACCAATTGCAAATTCAACCCAAGCTTGTTCCTCCACCGTGAAACTTTGGTTCTTGTTCAACCAAGAGATCTTGTGAGGACTGATATGAGGCAGCCTCTTCAACTTACACTTCTCAACCATCTCAGTGGATACCACATTCTCAGTAGACCCTGAATCCACTATGATTTTGCAAAGTTTCCCATAGGCTAGGCCTTGGGTTCTGAAAAGATTCTTTCTCTGAGGAGGCTCTTGCTTCAATGGCATCTTCAACATAGACCTTTTTATCATCATACTTTCTCCATCTAGAACAAGTGCAGCACTTCCCATTGGTGAACTCACACTTTCACAGTCAGCATCTTTCACTAACTGATTTCTCTTCCCACTGTCATGAGAGCTGCTGGCTTTCCCTGGACATTTGTTCATTGTATGGCCAACTTGGTTGCAGCTATAACATCTTCAAGTGAAGACTCCTAGTCCTCTACCACCTCCACCATTTCTATCTCTGCCATTATGAGTTCTACCACCTTTGAAACCTACTCTATGCTCTGTTACTGATTGTGTTTCTTACTAGCTATTATTTTTAGTTTTGTTGAACTGTCCACGGCCAAAATTGCCTCTACCTCTTTGGCTTTTGCCACCTCTACCTCTGGCACTTTGATCACCCTTCCTTCTTAGCTTTTCCTCAGCTCTGGAGGCCACCAAGAAACATTCATCCAGTATCTTTGGTAACACCAAACTTATCTCATCTTGCATATTGTATGTCAGTCCATTCAGGTACCTAGCCACCATCCCTTTTTCATCTTTAGTATGATTGGCCCTCATACTGAGTCTATGAAGTTCTTCTGTGTAGGCAGCCACATCCATGTCTTTTTGTCTCAAATTTTGAAATCTCATTATGATTTGAATCTCATAGTTAGGTGGCATGAACTTGCTTCTGAGCATAGCCACCATTCTGCTCCATTTAGTGATGGGACTCTTCCCAATCTTCTCCCTCTCACTTGCATATAGTTCCACCATACTAGTGCAGAACCTCTTAGCCTTGTCTTGGCAAACTTGACCTTTTTGCTGTCATCAAACTCCTTGTAATCAAAGAAGTTGCACATAGCTTCTATCCAGTCGGTGAGAACATCTCCATCCAACTTGCCATGGAAGGTAGGCACCTCCATCTTGGGATCACCACTATCTCCATGAGAACCCTTAAGTGCATTCAAGAAGGCTTTCTGATCTACAGACATATCCTGCTCCTGAGGATCCTCTTCTGCCTCTGTTTCTTCATTTGTGTCTGAAGAACTTCCTCCTTCTTTGGTCTTGCCCTTAGACTTCTTCTCTTCCAGCAATTTTGCTTCTTGCAGTCTTGCTTCAACCATCTCTTCCACCAACTTCTTGATGGCATCTTGACTCATTGTCTTGGGAGGCATTATACTAGCCTCTGTTTCAATTTCCTCTTCTGACATACACTTTCTTCCAATCAAAATATTGGCTCTGATAGCAATATGATGCAGAGGTATAGGTAAGATTGTATTAGTTCTCTCAACTTTCTCAAAAAGGTATACTAGGTGTTTGTGTTTACAAGCCTCTCAAGGCTATTACAGAGATTGACCTAGCCTAGGGTCACTATCTAGTGTCCTCCTCTCAGGCTACCCACTTCTCAATTTGGAGAGTCATTGCTCTATCCAACCTACTTGCACAATACACCCTTTTAAGGACTCACAACCTATTACCACACCTCTACCAATAGTAATCGCACATACTTGTCATGACAGTCATGAGACTGTCATGACATAAAGATCACTTCCTGCATTTTCTAGACAAAGAACAGTGGCAACAATAAGACTATTTTAGATAGTGTTTGAATAAGGTTTAATCCTTATAGGATTGGTTCAACATCTCAAAACTTCAAAGGACCATCAATACCACATGCATGCTAAACACTAGATATGAAAGACCAACCATCTACTCACATGTAGGCCCACACTGTGATTAAAGGTAGAGGACAGCAAAATAGCAGGTGACTATCCTATGACAGTGGCAACATGACAGTCTCAACCTTTATGAATAACAAGACCAATACTAACTCCTTAACACCAAGGATCTCCACACAACATAACATACACCTACCCAAGGTCATGAAATTACTGACCAATACCGTACTCCTGCATTTATTCTGACAGAAAACCTTGACTGTCTATGACTGTCACAAGAAAACAGCATTTCAAGAAGGTTAACTCTATAGTCAAAGAGATATTTGAGACCACCTTATATGTTTATAACTCCACATGTCCTACACCAATGAATCCATATTCAAATACTCATCAAAATATGTACTTTCATCCATGCATGTAGTACTGTACCGTACTGTAGGTGCTTGAAGACAGTAAACTATTTTTTCCTTGATGATAAGGGTCTAACTTGTAAGAAATGAAGAAGGAAATGAATCTAATATGCCTACACAAGATATACCAAGTCCTATACTGGTCAATCTCCACCAACAAACACAAATTCCACCTCCAATCTATCAAAATCAATCACTGTCTTCTCTGTCATTAAAACAGTCGACATCCAATCTCTTAACTAGTCATTGATGAGACTAGTTAATTGCATGCCATACACCCTGCAGAGAAGGAGTTCATCTGCCAACCAAAAGAAAACATTACATCTACTTTATCTTCCTCCATCCCACCTAGAAATGGGTGTCCATCATTAGAGGGCAGAGGAAGAATTAAACATTTTATCAACAAACCCTAGCAATGGATGGTTAGAAACCAATATGTAGATAATGGAATCAAACAAAACAATGCAAATGTTTCAAAAGCTCTAAACCAATGCAAATGAAAGGTAACTCGATCCACTTCAATGATTCTCAGACCATGATATGCTGTAGTCCGTACCAGCCGTACAAGATGGCTGTTTTCACCAGAAAAAAACATAAAAAAATAGTTTTTCTTAATAAAAACTCCTCTCCTTCATATTATATTTGGCATATTTTACAAACTGATGTTTATAGGAAGTTTCTAAAACTCTCGCACTTCCTATTTGTCCATACAACTGCCTAGGAAGGTAGGAAATCAATGGAAAAGGCAGTTTTGTTTTTATAAAGAATAAGTTTCTAAAGTGAAAACCTCCTAGAAAATAGGTCTAAGATAACTCCAAATTAGACTAGTCAAACAAATGACTAAGTCTTTTATTTCAACACAACAAAATGGCTTTTAAAGCCTTAGAGGTATGAAAATTAACTAGGAAAATTAACACAAAACTATGGACCTCCTGCACGAGGGTACTTGCCCAAGACCTTACCAAATTCTTTTTACACCTAGCAAGTCTACGAGTCAAGCTCCCTAAAGATTATGACGTAGAGGCTCTAAAAAAAAGTGAAGAAGAAAGAAACCCTGAGGGAAGTAGACATGAAGAAACACCTTTAGACAAAAGCAAAACAAACACTGATGCTATAGATGCCCTAAGTCTAATGAACCAACAAATCTAAGCTTTACAACAAGATTTCACAGACATGAAATCAGGGGTATCGATTAAACATTACACCCTAGAGGATATTTCACCATATCCTTTTGATTGGACCTTGATCATGATACCTTTCCCCTCTAAATTTGAGCTTCCTAAATTTGATAAATATCAAGGAAAGGGTGATCCAAGGGACCACATTAGGGAGTTCAATGCTGCATGCCTAGAGGTCACACATAATGACACTTACCTTATGCGAGTATTTCCAAGAAGCTTGGGAGGACAAGCCATGGAGTGGTTTTATAGACTACCACTTGGCATTAAAACATTCAATGAACTTGTCAACAAATTTGTCACCCACTTCTCTCACAATATTGAGCATGACACCTCAATATTGGATCTTTGTAACACCAAACAAAAAGGTGGGGAATCTTTCGCTGCCTTCTTACATAGATGGAGATAGTTAGTCAGTAAGTGTCCACACCAAATGCCTGAAAAACAAATTCTAGAGATGTTTGTACACAAATTACAAACTGACTTGGCTATCAAATACAAATCCAATGTCCTACTTCCTTTAGTAAGGTCGTTGAGATGGGTCTCATCATTGAAAAATCTCTAATTGCTAAAGGTCAAATGAAGCTATATAAAGACACTCCTCATACCAACACCAACAATGATAAACCATGATTCTGGATGAAAAATAAAAACATCATGAATGATGGGGTGGTGGATGCAAAGAATGTGGTACCCAAACAACTGATTTTTAATTTATCAGCTCCTCAAAACAACCCCCCACAAAACAAACCAAGGAACACTGAATCTTGGTTTACCAACTTTCAACCTAGGAGAAAATTCACACCTTTGGGTGAATCATTGGAAACTACCCTATGGAAGTTAATAACAAACAAGATCATAACACTTCCCACTGTGTGGGAGTATGAACCTAAGGTCAAACCTCATTGGTGGAATGACAATGACTTTTGTGAGTTTCATCAAAACTGGGGGCACAAAACCAATGATTGTATAGCACTCAAACACATGATCCAAGACTTGATAGAACAAAACAAGATATCCATTAACAGACATACATCTAACAGTGATCATTAGGCATTCAAGGATCCTCTTCCCAACTATGACTAGGGAGGACCTTCCAAAAAAAACAACAATGGCTCTAACAACATAAATTACACCAACGTTGGCTTTGACTATGTGGTTAACCATATCTCAGAAGGTGATTCACACATCAGTGTGATCACTATAAACAAGGATCTAGATTAAAATGTTGTCACCCGTAGTAATAGAGTCACTCTTAGAGGAGCCTCTGCCACTTCAGCTAATCAATATAGTATCTTGGATCAGCTACATAAGACATCTACACATATCTCCATCCTAGAACTTCTGTGTCTATCCCCGTCTCATAGGGCCATTCTTGACAAAGCCTTAGCAGAAGTCTTTGTTCCCATGAACCTTGCTGAAGAGCAGTTCCAAACCATGGTAGGTCACATAACCTCACCTCATTCCATATCATTCACTGAAAAGGATGATATGTTGATCACTCAACCCCATTATGCCTCTCTTCACATCGAAGCCTTCATACACAAACACAAGATAAAGAGGGTCCTAATCGATGGAGGAGCTGGTTTGAATATTTGTACCTTGAATCTAATCCTTATATTGAGGTTTTCAGAGAAGGCTATAGATCCATAAAAGAAAATAACTATCAAAGCTTATGATGAGGAGGAGAGAACTTCCAAGGGAATGGTTACTTTACCGATCAGAGTGGGACCTGTAGTAAAAGATGTGGCATGCCAAGTACTTGATATGGATCTAGCGTATAACATCCTTCCTAGGAAACCATGTATTCATGCTTTAAAAGTGATACCTTCAATATATCATCAGTGTATCAAGTTCCCCTATGAAGGTCAAGAGATCACCATACAAGGTGACCCCAATCCATTTCAGTACTGCAACTCTATCCAATCGAAACCTGAAGTTGTGATCCCTAACAACGATGCCTCTGCTTCATCCTTGTCTCATATTGACCGAGCTTCACTTGCTTCCACTTCAGAAGCTTCTCAACCTAAACTCAACCTCAAAGATAGGGGTTTGGGTGAATACATAATCTCCCAATCCCTCTACTTGGCACAACTCCCCCTATCTCCAAGATCATATGGGAGACCTACTCTGAGCAAACCTAAAGAAGACAAAGCTACCAAAGGTCTATTTGTCAAATGGGGAATCCTTGAAGATGAAAGTCATGAAAAAGATATCCTACAATAGTTATACAAGGATGAAGGCAGTTCATCAACACAACATGACCATCCCACTATACAAACTACACAATATGGTCAAGGTTTCCAAATGTTACAAAGAATGGGATATAAAGGACACGGTCCACTAGGCTCAAGAAAGGATGGTATCACTGAACCCATCCAACCTCTAACTTTGATAGCTCGAGACACTATAGGGCTAGGATATATCAAAGCATCAAGAAACAACAGGGGAAATAAGAATAAGGGTAAACAACCAGAAACATCTACTAGCAATCTGGTGGAGCAAATTCAACAAATACAACTTCTTCATGGGAGTGAAACTGATTCAAATGAATATGAGTGGGATAGTCTATCAGATCTATCTTGTGATGAAAAGGATATTGATGTTGTCCATGACTATGACCCAACCCCTGTAAATGAGAGACAAGGTCCAAGGGCTGCCCCTAGAGTCTGTACCTCACAATAATGATAGTGAAAGTCATGAGGAAGGAATGATACCCCCTTGATGGATCCACTAATAGAGAGTACCATCACAGAGTTTGTTCGTGCTTTTAATAACTCTATCCTAACCATCAACACCATTAAACCGGACCAACCCAATGACCCCTTAACTTTGGTGCACCTTGAACTCATAGACTGGGACCTAGAAGGCACTACCCCTGAGCTCGATACCTTTGAGAATGATGATGCCATTATCGACTATCTTGAGCTTAGAGATCATATACCCGCAGGAGACCACAGAGATGGTTATGCTATAGAACTCAATGAGAAGGCCTATTTTGGAGAGACTGCCAAGCCTTCTAGTCTAAAAAATGTCAAAATGAAAGAAAGTTCTAATGGTGAAAATTGCTCTGCGGCAGTGTTAGATCATGAAAATAGTAAAAATAAAGATGTATCCAATGGTGAAAACCTCTCTGAGGTGCCGAAGGATGAAAGACTTGACCCTCTACCCAATATTACACATGAGGAGAGATATTCAATCTTGATAGAACCAGTACAAGCGATCAACGTCAGCACAGGTGATAACCCCAAAATGGTCCACATGGCAAAGGCTCTCATAGAACAAGAAAAACTAGCATTTATTGACTTCTTCAAACAAAAACAAATCAATTTTGCCTGGACATATGTAGACATGCCAAGGCTAGATCCAAATCTTATAATGCATCATTTATCTTTGGCTCTAAGAGCTAAACTAGTTAAGCAAAAGATCAGAAAGATACACCCGCATGTGGCCCTCATGGTGAAAGAAGAGCTAAAGAAACTATTGGATGTTGGATTCATTAGACCCATAGACTATCCTGAATGGGTTTCAAACATAGTACCAGTGGCTAAACTAGATGGCAGAGTCTGAATATGTAATGACTTCAGGGACTTGAACAAAGCTTGTCTGAAGGATGATTTCCCACTGCCAAACATTAACATGATTGTAGATCTAATGATAGGGCACACTATGCTATCACTAATGGATGGTTTTTCTGGATATAACTAGATAAAGATTGTACCTGAAGACCAACACAAAACTCCATTCACATGTCCTTGGGGCACCTATTGTTGGTGTGTCATGCCATTTGGTTTGAAAAATTCTAGTGCAACATATCATAGAGCTATGACCACAATCTTCCACAACATGATGCACACTATAATGGAAGACTCTGTTGACGACATTTTGGTAAAATCTCTCACAAGACAAGGACACTTGGTAGTACTGGACAAGATCTTCAATAGACTAGAACAGTTCAATGTGTGCCTCAATCCAAATAAGTGTGTGTTTGGAGTTACCTCAGGTAAGCTACTAGGATACATAGTGTCTACAAATGGTATCGAAGTTGACCCAGCTAAAGTGAAGGCCATCATGGAAATATCACCTCCTAAAAATCTCACACAGCTAAGGTCCCTACAGGGTAAACTACAATCTATCAGAAGATTCATTTCTTAATTGGCAGACAAGTGCCACCCATTTTCTCACCTTCTACATAAGAATGTCCCTTTCAAGAGGAATGATTCATGTGAATAGGCATTTCAGTAGTTAAAAGAATACCTAATGAAGCCACCTATGTTGATGCCATCGATTCAGGGTAACCCATTGTTACTATACATCTCAGCTACACCAATAGCTTTGGGAGCTCTCCATGCATAGAAAAACTATGACGGCAAAGAACAAGCAATATACTATATCAGTCGAACACTTGTTGGGTATGAATTACAATACACGTCAATCGAAAGAGCATGTCTAGCAGTGGTCTTCACCTCACAAAAGTGGAGACATTACATGTTATCACACTCTGTCAAACTGGTAGCAAAGATTGACTCATTCAAGTACCTACTCAAGAAGGCAGCCTTAATAGGTAGATTGTCAAAATGGGTCATGCTTCTCAGTGAGTTTGATATCAAATATATAGATAGGAAAGCAATCAAGGGCCAAGTACTTGCAGATCAACTGGCAGATGCACCTCTCACAAATGATAGCCCTCTGAGCTTTGAAATTCTAGATGAATCTATCTTTCACATAACCACAACAATCTGGAAAATGTACTTCGATGGATCATACACTCAGCATGGATTGGGGGCAGGCATCTTATTAATCACACCTAATGGAGACACCATTCCTAAATCATACAGATTAATGTTTCCCTACACTAATAATGTGGTAGAGTATGAAGCCCTAGTCATCGGTATCAAGCTAGTAGTTGAATGGAATATCAAAGAGCTTCAAGTGTATGGCAATTCATAGCTAGTCATAAATCAAGTGAATGATGACTACTAGACAAAAGATGAGAAACTAATCCCTTACAAATGAATGGTAGATGACTTCAAAGAATACTTCACCAAGATCTCTTTTGAGTAGATACCAAGGATTAAGAACAAAGCTACAAATGCCATGGCAATGATCATATCTCTCCTTGAGATTCTAGATAATCAATCACGTTATGAGTTCTTGGTAGAGCCAATATCCTCTCCTACATATAACACCCCTGAATCCCATATCATTTGCTACATTATTGGAACTGATTCTCCCCTCTATGGAAAAATATTTACCTATCTCAAAGAGAATACCATCCCACCTGATGTCTCTAGTAACCAGAAATGAACCTTCATTTGTTAGGCATCCCGGTATGCCATTGTTGCCAATACTCTATATCATAGAGGTCTCGATGGTACTCTCCTTAGATGTCTCGATAGAGAGGAATATCAAACCACCCTGAGTGAAGTGCATGACAATATATGTGGGACCCACTCTAGTGGCCCTACCCTAGCTAAGAAACTCATATGCATGGGATACTACTGGCCAACTATGGAACAAGATTCGTATCATTTTGTAAAGAAGTGCAAAAAGTGCCAAATCCATGGGAACCTGATACATGTACTAGCATAGGAGCTATAGTCATTAACGACTCCTTGGCCTTTCTGTCAGTGGGGACTCAACTTAGTGGGCAAAATTCACCCTTCTTCCTCCAGCGGCCATAAATTCATAATCACTGCCACTGAGTACTTTACGAAGTGGATTGAAGTTGTGCCTTTAGCCAATATCATAGGCAAGCAGATTGCTTCGTTTATCCTGAACTATATCATTTGTCATTATGGTGTCCCTTCATCCATTATCACGGATAATGGATGACCTTTCAAAAATTAGGATGTCAGGAACTATGTCAGAAATTCCATATCTAGCACCGTTTTTCAACCCCCTATTACCCCCAAGGCAACGGCGAGGCAGAGGCATCAAATAAAAGCATTCTAAAAATCCTAAAGAAGATTGTTAATGATGCCGGCCAAGATTGGCATGTCCAACTGAATCCCGCGCTATGGGCCTACCGTACAAGCATCTGCACACCCACAGGTGTAACGCCATACTCCCTGGTCTACAGATCTGAAGCAATCTTGCCCATTAAAGTCGAGATTCCATCCTTATGAGTTTCATTAAAAGGCCTCATATCTGATGAAGAGTATAGAGTGACCAGACTTCAAGAGTTAGAGCTGCTCAAAGAGAGAAGGCAATAGGCCTTTAACCACCTAAAAGCATATCAACAACACATGTCCAGAAGCTACAATCACAAAGTAAAGCCCTGAGTATTCCAAGTTGGTGACCTAGTCCTAAGAGAAAACCCCATAAATCAGCAAGATAGAGAAAAGAAAGGAAAGTTTGAACCTAATTGGTTGGGTCCGTATGTCATCATCGCATCTTATGGATCGGAGGCATATCAATTGGCTACATCTAAAGGTGAACTATTTGAGGATCCTATCAAAAGTATGCACCTTCGCAAGTTCTATACCTAAAAACCCCAATGTAAGGGAGTCTTGAAAAAATCCAAAAAAATAAAAAAATGATCAAAAACAGAAAAAAAAAATTAAAAAATGGAAAGATAACAAAAAAATTGTCCTATGGTGAAAACCTGGCAAACAGGCACCTCGGATAGCTACCATGATGAAAACTTGGCAAACAGGTGTCATGTCTACTTTTAGCTTCCATGCAAATAAAAACAAGTGGTGAAAACCTCGTAAACAAGCACTATCTGTGACAAACCACTTCCTCCACCTGTTATGACTTCATATCTCTTATGTCCATCATGTCATTCATCTCAAACCAGTCCTTTGAACCATTGTCAAACTATGTCACCTCTGAGCTATCATGTAGGCAAGGCCATTCTCAATGCGCCCCTGAGGCTCCCCTTCACTCCGCTCTGCTGTCCCATCTATCCCATATCTGTCTGAGTCCGCACCAGTTTCTATCACCCAGTTCTTAGGTCTGCTAGGGTTTACCCTGAACTATGTTGCCTCTACGTCGTCATGTAGGCAAGGCCATTTAGTAATGAGCCCCCGAGGCACTAGGTCAATCCCTTCAGGTCCATCTCTCCATATCTGTTTGTCATATCACCCATAATAAGTTGATCCTTGTCTAAGCTAGGGGCAACTCCTCAACCTGGTTGTGGATTTGGATTCTTGAATGCCACATTTTCTAATAGGATCACCAATAAAGGATTGTGATCCCCTTCACCAGACAAGAGCAGAAAAGCGCAGCTTCCCAAAACAAAAAATCTTGACGCAACATCAACCTTTCCAGAGCAGAGCACCATACCGAAACGCTCAACCTAATTCTCTATCAATTATTGTAAAAAGACACATCTAATGCAAGAATGCTTTTGTGAATAGGTTAATTTAACAAAGTCTTGGATTTCCTTCCTATGCTACTCATGGATGCCAAAAGCTAGAGATGCTATGATGGGGGCATAATCTTTTTTTGTCTGCTACTTGCGGATTAAACTTTAGTAATGTGACGACTTTTGTCTAACGACATGATCAGCAAAAGATCATTGAGGACTCCAAAGTTTGAACATGAAAAGGTGCAATCCTTGTCTATTGAAACACAAGAAGTACTCAAGTCATCTAGATTCAAGTTTGACTAGATGCTTGTATCAACTTGCTATATCAAAATCCATGTAAGAAATACTCCGGTCATCTTGGTCTAATTATACCTAGATGCTTGTATTTCCTTACAACATTTCAAAAAATGAAAAATACCAAAAAAGTGCCCAATGATGAAAGTAAAACCTTGCAAGATGACAATCCATATCATCTATGCAATAAGAAAATCTTGCAGCATATCAAGCGAAAACCTCATTCCTTCATCTATTTTCTTCTACATATCTATATCATCTCTGTGTCGATTGAGTACATTTGGACATATCAAAAACATAGCATAAATATCATATCATATCACATGAGGTAGTCATCCACATGATTACATCATTTTCATACATCATAAGTGTATTAGGTCATCCATATACATTTGCATCCACACATCGTATCAGAAAAATCAAAAACATCGACACATACATATAGAGCTGCATAATCATAACCACAACATGTCACATTTGCATATCAAATCCTCATCCAATCCATCTAGTATGTATCACATATACAAACACATCATAAGATAACGTGCATCCATAGCATATAAACATAAAAACACATGCATGTAGAGCATCCATAAATGGCATCATCATATAATCATCAAAACATGTCCAAATGTACAATATCTCAAACATTTGTCCATCTCTTAGAGTCATATCATAAAATGTATACAATATACAAAAAAAAATGGTGATACATGTCTCGGGGCAAAAATAATACATATACAGGCTATCTCAGCCATAAAAAATGTGTCCCTCGAAACCAAAAATGGTACAAGTGTCCAAATCTGACTAGCCCTACTGTTGCAGAGTACTACTCCCTATGGTGCCCTCTCCTCTGTCTCCCTCTAACTACTAGGGGCCCTTGACTGATCCCATAGATCAACACCCACCTGCCCTCTGCAATGCCCCTAATTGGCTCTGGAAGCTAGGTGCACGCTGATCTGCTGCCACTGCCCCATGGTATAAACCCTTGTAATATTGGGCCTGTGCCTGAGCTCTCATAAGCTCAATCTACACCTGAGCTAACTGTGTTTGTGCCTATTGCACCTGTGAAACCAAGAAGCTAGATGTACCATCTATGCCCATTGCCATCATGGTTGCATCTCTCTCTGCTCTCATCGCCCGCATGCTAGCTAAGGCTGCATCTCTCTCTCTAGATAACTCTGATATCTATCCCACATCTGCATCTCTGTGAGACTCTGCTACTCTCAAATGGGCCCTCAGATGTCTAACCTATGTTTGTAATGATATCATAGCCTGCTGCTGTAAATCAGGTTGTGGGGCCAGCCCTGCCTGTCCCTATACCTGTTGTTGTGCCCCTTGCTGTGGTGGCAACATTTGTCTCTGAGGTGCCACCTGCTATGCTGGCAGGTGTGCCTATGCCTGTCCTACAACCTATGGCTACGCAGCTACCTGCTGACCCCAAGGTCCCTCCCCAGACCTCCTCCTCCTCTATCTCAGTCTACCACCTCCTCCTCCACCTCCTCCTCTATCTCCTCCTCCGTCTCCTCCTCCTCCTGCATCATCTCCTCTCCTCCTCCTCTGTCCTCCCCTTCTCCTGCCAGCTGCACCCTCATCATCTGAATCCTCCTTGTCGATACGAGGAGTCAACTCTCCCGGTCCTGAGTATCTAGGAAAGGGATGAGGAGTGAACCACTCCTCATAATCTGGCATCATGACAGCGTCCACTATCTCCCTCCTCATGGGCCATGCTACATAAGGAATCTATAGGAAGTCTACCAAGGCTTCCTCATATGATGCCACGGGACCCTACCTATACCTCTCTGCATGAGTCCTAGCAAAATGTGCATGTCCCTGTGGTCTACCCTGCACTCTGCCAAACTTCCTCTGGACCTTGTTAACAATCTACCACTCTAGAATATGCCTAGTCCTACCAATCAACCATTGACTCTGAAAGCAATAGGGAAGCTCATCTGCCTCATCATCCCATACCTCACAGTCTAGGTATGGGCACTAGATAACTGCATCCAAGTTATCGAAGGCATGTCTCCAGTACTCCAGCTTCCCGAGCCTGTGCTGGGAAATCACACTTGCATAACCATAACTGTAGGGCTCACCCCTTTGCTTGGCAAACAAACACTCTGACTGTGTGATGGCTGTATGCTCCCACAACCAAAACGGCAAGAGAGATACACCTGCTGATAAACTGGATCCTCTATGGTACACTATCTGATGCATATCTCTGTATAAATGTGCCAACATGCACACACCCCATGCGTACCACATCCCATCCGTAGTCATACTCTCTAACACCCTCCCCAAGCCAATCGAGAAGCCAGGTGACCTCCTATTGGGGCATACTATTCCACCGATCAATCCTACCACTATGCCTGGGAAGTAGTCATAGCAGTCATGTATGTCTTGCCACGAAATCACCTACTCCACCAACTTTGGGTCATCAAAGATGCATCGACACTTCTCCAAGCCAGCATCCTACTGTGGCTCATAGTTGACCAACTCTCCCTGAATAGGGAGGTGCAAAATCTGATAGGCATCCTTAAGAGTTATCACCACCTCCCCCGTGGGAAGATGGAATGTTTCATCCTCGCTATGGAATTGGTCCACCGTTGCAGTCAACATAGCCCAGTTCATGCGAACCTTAGGCATGAATCAAACATAATGCAGACCCATAGCACCTAGCACCTCACGATCTATCTCAGTCAACATATATCGCTGCGACAACGGCAACGAGAACTACTCTCATGACATAAGGACATCCCAAATATCCTCCTGCAACCAAACAAAGCATACCGTCAAAGAAATCCATATCCAAGCAAACCTACTCAAAGCAACCAAACTATCCTATCAATGACTTAACATATCAAATTAATCAAAACAACATATCATCTCTTTACTAGATTCTTGACAATCTCAGAGATCACTTATCAATTGACACATCGATCAAGATGCTAATTGGGTTAATTTCATTAAGTCAACTGATTTTCCTAGTACAAATGCATCAATCCAGGTGGCAAATAAACTAATCCATATCACATGCACCGCTTCACTGTGAATGTGCCACCCTTTGTTGTGTATGCACCATTCTGGTACATGCACCGCTTCTTATGTCACATGTGTCGTTTCCCAGCAAATGTGCCAACTCCAAGCATGTATGCACTAAACCAGCATATGTGCCGTAACATATCTCACATGTGTAGCTTAGTAGTAGATGTGCCAATTTAGAGCCTAAATACGCCAAAAGAGCAAATGCGCCACAACATCTCTCAAATGCATTACTTTGCAGCATATGCGCTGTTCCAGAGTGTGTATATGCCAAAAGACGGTTCGGTGCATCTATCCTAGTATTTTTTCCTAGCCATTAATGAGCCTAATAAATGACTTTTTGTGAGTTTTGATGAACTACATACCGGGGGTCCTGCCTTTGCTAGTTGATCGAACCATCAGACTCACTCAAACTAGTGCTCCTCGTGCGGAATATCCATCTCTCTGGCTACCATGCTCTCCTAAGCTCTCAAGAGGCCAATCAACTAAGGACAAGTGTGCAAACGAATAGAACTTGTGGACCTAGCTCCTATTTATAGCAAGTGAACCATATCTGACTGTATGACTACTGCAACTACTTCTCATGCCTGTTCATCTGAACCATATCTTGTTTTTCTCTATCCTAACCCATTTTTCACCTTCTTATTCATGAGATTGTTCATCTCATGCCTTCTGCCTTCTTCCCATCCAATCTCTTGAGGGTGCATCCTGTCGTTAAACTTGTACCAGGGGCAAACTGGGGCATGTATCACTGTCAAAAATTCTTATTCTTTGAAACAACATGGTAAAACACATTGCATCAAAGAGCGGCAAAATGTATACACCTAAAATTGACATGACTCTACTTAAATAAATATTTTAAATATTTATTTCATCTTCACATTCCTCTATCAATAAATAAATATATTTATTTATTTATTTGATTCATCTCCTCTCATATTATTAAATAAATTACATTTATTTAATTAATTAAATTCATCTACATCAACTTCATTCTTCTAAATAATTAAATAATTTCAATTATTTAATTAAAATCTTTTATTCTTCCAAATTTAAATAAAATACAATTTTAATTAAATAAAATCTAAAATCTCCACAAAATAAAATATATTTCTATATTTTATTTATTCCTCTCAATTATCTACAAAATAATTAAATAAATTCATTTATTTAATTATGCTTTCTTATCTCCTCAAAAAAATTTCTTATATTCTAAAAATACATTCCTCTTGTCATACAAAAGCAAAATTAGTTTTAAAGCATCTTTAAAGCAAACTTTCTCTTAAATTAGAAAAATAAATTCTAATTTAAAAAAATCAAAACTCATCCTCATCAACAGAGTAGTTAACTCCACAAAGCTGCTTTTCGAATGACACATGTCTTTCTTCCATTTGTTGCACATTCCTCAACTATCCTCCTCCATTGATCTTCTCTTTTCTTCTCAACCATTGATCTCCCCTCACCCAACTCTATAAATACAACCTTCTCCTTCTTCAATTCATAATCCATCGTTTGAGAAAACTTATGCTACTGAAACACAAGTGCGCCTTTGGCACCCCATCTCACATAGCACTTCACTACCGTCCACTCTTATTTGTGTTTGGAGTTCATCTTCAAATACAAGCAAATATCATAGCCATTATGTCTTTGTCATCTTCAACAAGCAAGGGAGCATACATTTCTGAGGGCTTCATATTTATCAAGATCAAGAACAGATAGGTGAATAATGGAAGACGCAAGGTAAAAGGTGTAAGTATCTTCTCTGTTTACTTTAATTATATCTTTTATCTTTAGATTTCATTAGTGTATTGGGTTTTATTATTCTGATTGAGTAATCCACATTTTCACCCTCACAATTTATATTTACCATTGAAGAGATTAATCAAATTTGTGGTTTGACTTGTTAATGTGGTGAACTACTAGACTTCGTGGTATGAACATGACACTTTTTGAGGATCGATTACATATTGAGGATTCACCAAAGACATAGGGTCAAGTGGACCTTTAGTATTTGATGTAGCTATTTGGCATGTAGATTGTATATAGATTTTGAGACATGGCATATGCCACATTTTGAAAAAAATGTTTTGAGTTGGCATATTTGCCAAATTTCTGTATATGTCTACTATTATGCGCTATATATATAATTTAAATTCCTTATGCGCATGTATTCCTACTTTGAAACTTAAAAGTTTAACGTATGGTCAGTTATGGAAAGACTTGAATGAGTTATGAGTTAAATCCTCATTTCACCATCTATGTGGTCTACATCCTTTGCATATCCTCATTTTGCTCATGTCTATATGAGTTATGGAAAGACCAGAATGAGTTGTGTCATCAGTGTATTCTAATGTTTGTGGGGGAGTGAACATTTTGCCCTTGTAGATGATGAATATGACTACATAGGGAGAGATACATTTGGAATGATTCATAGTTTGACCTAATTGATAGTGCTAACATGTCAAGGTGGGTGGGTTTATGCTAGTGAAGACCTTGTTTCATTCCCTAGGTGTCTCAATGAAATGAGGCTACTGTATACCAACAAAGTCTTTTAAGAGACCTAAGAGAAAAAAATTGGTAGACTTTAACATAGTAGTTCTCATACCTTATGGTACCTACAAATGATCTATTTAGACCTATATCTAGATGCTAGCCCCCTCCAAAATAACCTCTCTCAATTTCAAACAACTCAACATCATTTGACCATGCCAATGACAGATGCATTCTTGTAAAATGTCTCAGTGACATGTAGCATAAATGTACCAATAATTCTTCACCCTATGGGACCTAATTGATGGCATGGATAGGTTGGAGTGGGTGGGTATATGCTATTAGAGGCCCTGTTTCATTCCCCATGTTTCCCAATAGAATCAGGCTATAGTGTACTGATAAAGTCTCTTAAGAAACCTAAGAGCAAAAAATTGCCAGATTTTGACGGAGTAGTTCTTGCACTTCATGGTACCTACAAATGATCCATTTAGACCTACAACTAGATGTCAAGACCCTTCACAATAACCTCTCTTAGTTTTTACCAACTCAACATCATTTGACCATGCCAATGGTGGATGCATTCTTGGAAAATGCCTAAGTGACATGTGTAAAGATGCCAAGAACCATATTTTGTGCTCTTCACCACATGTGCCATAATTGACAATGTTGATAGGTTGGTGTGGTTGGGTTTATGCTTTTGGAAGCCATGTTTCATTCCCCATGTGTTCCAATCAAATTACGCTAAGAGTACCCGTAAAGTCTCTTAAGAGACCTAAGAGAAAAAAATTGCTATAATTTGATGGACTATTTCTCATATTTCATGGTACTTATGAATGATCTGTTTGGACCTACAACTAGATTTGAGGCCCCCATAATAAGCTCTCTCAATTTTGACCAACTCAACATCATTTGACCATGCCATTGGTAGATACATTCTTCAAAAACTCCTTAGTGACATGTAGTGTAAAGGTGCCAAGAGCCATATTTTGTGTCCTTCAACCCATGGGACCTAATAGATGGCATTGATAGGTTGGGGAGGGTGGGTTTATACTAATGGAGGCCTTATTTCATTCCCCATGTGTCCCAATTGAATCAGGCTATAGTGTAGCTGTAAACCCTCTTAAGAGACCTAGAAAAATATTGGTAGACTTTAACATAGTAGTTCTCGTAGTTTGTAGCATCTACGAATGATTTGTTTAGACCTATAGCTAGATGTTAGGACCATCCATAATAAACAATCTCGGTGTGGACCAACTCAACATCATTTGATCATGCCAACAGCTGATGCATTCCTACAAAATGCCTCTGTGACATGTAGTGTAAAGGTGTCATGAGGTACATTTTGTATTCTTCACCCCATGGGACCTAACCGGTAATGACAAAAGGTTAGAGTGGGTGTGTTTGTGCTAGTGGAGGACCTATTTCATTCCCCATGTGTCCCAATCAAATTAGGCTATAGTGTACCACCAAAGTCTTTTAAGAGACCTAAGAGAAAAAATTGCTAGACTTTGATGTAGTAGTTCGTGTACTTTGAGGCACCTATGAATGATCTATTTGGACCTATGACTAGATGTTGGGCCCATACACAATAATCTCTCTCAATTTTGACCAACTCAAAATTCTGTGACTATCACAATGGTATATATATTCTTAAAAATACCTTACTCACATGTAGTGTAAAGGTGTCAAGAGCCATATTTTGTGTTCTTCACACCATGGGACCTAACCAATGGGTCTGATAGGTTGGGGTGAGTGGGTTTATACTAGAAGAGTCCTTCTTTCATTCTCCATGTGTCCTAGTCAAATCAGGCTACATTGTACAGGAAAAGTCTTTTAAGAGAGCTAAGAGTAAAATATTGCCAAATTTTGATGGATTATTTCTCAAACTTTGTGGTACCTATGAATGATCCATTTAGACCTACATCTAGATGTTATGCCCCTCCATAATAACCTCTCTCAATTTTTACAAACTCAACATCATTTGACTGTGCCAATAGTGCATGCATTCATGAGAAATGCCTCAGTGACATCTAGTGTAAAGGTCCCAGGAGCCATATTTTTCATTCTTTAGGCCGTCAAACCTAACTAAAAGTATCAACAAGTTGGGGTGAGTGGTTTTATACTAGTGGAGGCCCTATTTCATTTGTCATGTGTCCTAATTGAATCAGGCTATAATGTACAAACGAAGTCTCTTGACAGACCTAAGAACAAAAAATTGCTAGACTTTGACAGAGTAGTTCTCACAGTTCATGGGCTATAAAAATGATTTGTTTGGACCTACACCTATATGTAATTTCCTTCTAAAATAACCTCTCTCAATTTTGACCAACTCAACATCATTTGATTGTGCCAACAATAGATACATTATTGTAAAATGCCTTTGTGACATGTAGTGTAAAGGTGCCATGAGCCATATTTTGGGTTCTTCACCTTCTGGTACCTAACTCACAACACCTATAGGTTAGGGTGGGTGGTTTTATGCTATTATAGTCCCTATTTTTTCCCCATGTGTCCCAATCGAATTAGGCTATAGTGTACCGACAAAGTCTCTTTAGACCTAAGAGCAAAAAATTGCCAAACTTTGACAAAGTAGTTCTTGTACTTTGTGGCACCTAAGAATGATCCATTTAGATCTATGGTTGGATGTCAGGCCCCTTCACAATAACCTCTCTTAGTTTTGACTAACTCAACATCATTTGATCATGCCAATGATGGTAGCATTCTTTAAAAATACCTCAGTGACATGTAGTGTAAAGGTGCCAAGAGCCATATTTTACATTGTTCACCTCATGGAACCTAATCAATGGTCCAAAAAGGTCATGGTGGGTGGGTTTATGCTAGGGGAGGCCTTGTTTCATTCCCCATGTGTCCCAATCAAATCATGCTACAGTGTACTGGCAAAGACTTTTAAGAGACCTAAGAGCAAAATATTACTAGACTTTGATGAAGTAGTTCTCACACTTCATGGCACCTACAACTTATATGTTTAGACCTACAACTAGATATTAGGCCCCTCCACAATAACCTCTCTCGGTGTGGACCAACTCAACATCATTTGACCATGTCTGTGGCAGATGCATTTAGCTTGTAAAATGTCTTTGTGACATGTAGTGTAATGGTGCCATGAGCCATATCTTGCATTCTTCACCCCATGGGATGTAACCAGAAACAAAAAATGGTCTAGGTGGGTGGATTTATGCTATGGGAGGCCCTATTTCATTCTCCATGTGTCCCAATAAAATCAAGCTATAGTGTACCAACAAAGTCTCTTAAGAGACCTAAGAGAAAAAAATTGCTAGACTTTGACATAGTAGTTCTCACACTTTGTAGCACTTATGAATGATCCATTTGGACCTAAAACTAGATATTAAGCCCCTCCACAATAAACACTCTCACTTTTGATCAACTCAACATCATTTGACCATCCCAACTGTGGGAAAATCCTTTAAAAATGTCTCAGTGACATGTAGTGTAAATGTGCCAGGAGCCATATTTTGTGTTCTTCACCCTGTGGGACCTAACTAACAACACTAAAAGTTTGGGGTGGGTGGGTTTATTCTATTGGAGGCCCTATTTCATTCCCCATTTGTCCCAATCATATTGGACTACATTGTACCAGCAAAGTCTCTTAAGAGACCTAAAAGCAAAAAAAATTGAGACCTTGACGGAGTAGTTTGTGCACTACGTGGCATCTATGAATGATCCATTTGGACCTATAGCTAGATGTCAGGCCCCTTCACAATAACCACTCTTAGTTTTTACCAACTCAACATCGTTTGACCATGCCAACAAAAGATGCATTCTTGAAAAATTCCTTAGTGATGATGCAGAGGCATCCACACTATAACATTCGCATATAGCATGGATGTCTGCAGACCAACCTCATCATCATCATCTTCGCCATCATCATCATATTCCCTAAAACTACCAACAGCATCATCATGATCCGCGTTACACAGTCAGCATCATCATCTTTCGGATGATCGCAATTGTCCTCCTGCCAACCACTGTTCACCTCCTCCACTTTCCTCCTAACATCATCATCATGATGTTCAGCGGGCGAACACATCCTCCGGTTGCACTGTTCATCGGGCTCCAAACACTAATGTCTTCATCATGATCTCCGACACTACCTTCATCAGCAGGATATCCAAATATCCAGTTGTTCAAATATCCTGATGACGATCAGCTTCAGCAGCTTACCTTCGATGCTCCAACAGCCGACGACACAAGCAACAGCATCATGATATAATTCATCCGGTTCTCTTCGAAACCTCTTGATGACGATGTTAACACAACTTCCTGCCACGGACTTCCGCCAATGCCCAAGCACTTAACGACGGCAGGATAAACTCGCATAAGGGGATATCTCAATATCCTGATGACGATGACGTCATATCCTGATGACGATGACGTCACCCAATATCCTGATGACCTTTTCAACACTTAGTTGAAAAACACGAACTTTCTCTCTCGCATCTACTCGCGATACGCGGATGGTTGGCACTCCCGATATGATGATCCTGATGCCGATGCACTCCTCCTTGGCTCCTCCAGATGATGATCACCCCGACAAACTCACACTTCATGCACTTGAAAGCGTCATGCTCTCCTTCACTTATCCGGATGACGATGTCCGAACTGTCTGCAGGATATTTACAGAAATATCCTGATGATGCCGTTTTCGCGAACTCCTTCACTCAACGAAATCTCACTTCGCCGATCCTCCAGGGATGACCCGATCCAACTCAGGGTGATCTTCCAACTCAATCAGCTTATCAACTCGACCTAGCACATGAGGATGCTAGGGTCTTCAACATCTCTTGACCGCGATCCTGCACACCTGCATGCAAACAAACAAACTACCTACTAACCTACTGTACATTACCATTCCACCGATCAGATGAGTCAACCGGTGGAATGGATCAGTACATCCATGAAGTCTCTCAAACTAGCAAATCAATCAAGTAATGGAATGCAACCAGAGCAAGAACACAAATAGGATCACTTTATTGATTTCAAAGATGCAATACAATATGATCAACCTCTCTCTCTCAGGCTCACTCTCTGCAACTATCTCGATCGATGATATCTGTCTGTCTCATATCAAACGATCTCATGCTTATGAAGACTTTCCTACGAGTACTACTGACCCGACTCCAAGCGGCTGGGAAACTCTCCAAGCGGCTGGGAGATCCCACCGAACATACATCATGACAGCTGTTATAACTAACTAGCTAAAAATAGAAAAAGCCCGGTCAGCATGATCTTATCATGATGACCTTATTACATGCATTTGGTCTATCAGACCTTCTTGGAAACACAAACAAGACCTATAACTACGAACTGCCTCATCATGACCAGCTGTCAGGTAGGTGCTCCTGCACCATACTCCCCAAAAGAAAAGAACTCATGTCCCATGAGTTTAGTATGTGGAAGTCTTCCACCTTTACACCTTGCCTTTGCAATCTGCTGAACTGTTCCAGCTTTGTCTGCTGCTATCTCTTGGCTGCTCCAAGACTCCTGAACTGTAACTTGCTTTCTGGCAAGTAAATCCTCATGCCTGTTGATGTAGGCCTTTCCCAGGTTGTCTCTGTGTTTGTCAGATTGTCTCACCAGACCCTCTGTCTGAACTACCTCTTGAACTTCTGAAATGTTCAACTCTATCTTTCTGGCAACCTTCATAGGACAAGCAATAGTCCCAACTATGACAACATCCTTGTCATGCTTCTGAACTGGTTGTTGGTTGCACCCCTGTTTCTGAACCTGCTGCTGACCTCTGTCAGTCACAACTGAAACTGTCTTCAGCTTGTTGTCTGTAACAACTCCCTTTCCTGCAGTGTCCTGAACTACCTTTATGCCTGCTCCTCTAGGCATCTGCACATACTCCTTCTTTCCCATTAGAATGATTTGAGCTGCCTTCTGTACTGCAGCTTTTCCCTACAATGGCATCAACTTAATAGTCTTTCCATCCTTCTGGATGGTGTAGGTATTAGCATACCCATCATACAGTACCCTTCTGTCAAATTGCCATGGTCTACCTAGCAGTAGGTGACAACATTCCATAGGCAATATATCACACAAAATCCTATCATGATATGGTCCAATCTGGAAATCCACATATGCCTGTTCAGAGACAAAAAGTGATTGCCTATCACTCACCCAAGATGCCTTGTAAGGGTGTGGATGTGGAATCCTTTCCAGCTTCAGTTTATCCACCATTTCTTGGGATACCATGTTGTCTGTTGAACCAGTATCAATGACAACTTTACATACCTTACCTTTGCTCTTACATGTGGTTTTGAAAAGAGCTCTTCTTTGCATCAGATCCTTTGATGCCTGCAAACTAATTCTCCTTAACATCAATGATTCTCCACTCTCTGGATATCCAACATTATCAGGACCTCTGTTTGAACTCTGTGCACTCTCTTCTACTTTCTCTTCTTGCACAAGTTGTACTCTCTTATCACTAGTTCTATCATTTCTGGATGATGAACCTTTGTTTTCTGGACATTTGAAAGATGGATGACCAAACTCTCCACAGGTGTAACACTTTCCTGAAAATGTAGTAGAACCTCTACTACCTCCAAATCTTCCTCTATTACCTTTCCATCCACCTCTGAAATCAGACTGTCCCTGTCCTTTACCAGTGTCTTCTTGACCCTCATTTGTTTGCTTTTGTGCAGGGGCTGTTCCTCTTCCCCTATTGTTTCCTCTTCCTCTCATGGACTTATCATGTCCTCTATTCATCTTTTCTTCAATCCTGATTGCCATTTGCTTCAGCTACCTCTTCATACTCTTCAACAGTATCTGCATCTTCTTCAGACTCACTGTCTTCCACTTCCCTCTTTTTGTTCTTTTCCAGGGCTGTCAGCCTAGCTTGAAGTGCTTCAGCAAGCTCCTTCATCTTCCTCATCTCTCTAGCATGTTTCTCCTTCATCTCCTGTAATTCCCTTGTAGTACCATTACCTTTTGGAGGCATTTTGTCAACCTCTCAACACAACACACAATTCAACTCTATCTCTACCTCTGCCCTTTCAGTGACAGAATCAACACACAACAGCCCAGACCTTTTGCTGAGCTCTGATACCACTATGATGCAGAGGCATCCACACTATAACATTCGCATATAGCATGGATGTCTGCAGACCAACCTCATCATCATCATCTTCGCCATCATCATCATATTCCCTAAAACTACCAACAGCATCATCATGATCCGCGTTACACAGTCAGCATCATCATCTTTCAGACGATCGCAATTGTCCTCCTGCCGACCACTGTTCACCTCCTCCGCTTTCCTCCTAACATCATCATCATGATGTTCAGCGGGCGAACACATCCTCCGGTTGCACTGTTCATCAGGCTCCAAACACTAACGTCTTCATCATGATCTCCGACACTACCTTCGTCAGCAGGATATCCAAATATCCGGTTGTTCAAATATCCTGATGACGATCAGCTTCAGCAGCTTACCTTCGATGCTCCAACAGCCGATGACACAAGCAACAGCATCATGATATAATTCATCCGGTTCTCTTCGAAACCTCCTGATGACGATGTTAACACAACTTCCTGCCACGGACTTCCGCCGATGCCCAAGCACTTAACGACGGCAGGATAAACTCGCATAAGGGGATATCTCAATATCCTGATGACGATGACGTCATATCCTGATGACGATGACGTCACCCAATATCCTGATGACCTTTTCAACACTTAGTTGAAAAACACAAACTTTCTCTCTCGCATCTACTCGCGATACGCGGATGGTTGGCACTCCCGATATGATGATCCTGATGCCGATGCACTCCTCCTCAGCTCCTCCAGATGATGATCACCCCGACGAACTCACACTTCATGCACTCAAAAGCGTCATGCTCTCCTTCACTTATCCGGATGACGATGTCCGAACTGTCTGCAGGATATTTACAGAAATATCCTGATGATGCCGTTTTAGCGAACTCCTTCACTCAACGAAATCTCACTTCGCCGATCCTCCAGGGATGACCCGATCCAACTCAGGGTGATCTTCCAACTCAATCAGCTTATCAACTTGACCTAGCACATGAGGATGCTAGGGTCTTCAACATCTCTTGACCGCGATCCTGCACACCTGCATGCAAACAAACAAACTACCTACTAACCTACTGTACATTACCATTCCACCGATCAGATGAGTCAACTGGTGGAATAGATCAGTACATCCATGAAGTCTCTCAAACCAGCAAATCAATCAAGTAATGGAATGCAACCAGAGCAAGAACACAAACAGGATCACTTTATTGATTTCAAAGATGCAATACAATATGATCAACCTCTCTCTCTCAGGCTCACTCTCTGCAACTAGCTCGATCGATGATATCTGTCTGTCTCATATCAAATGATCTCATGCTTATGAAGACTTTCCTACGAGTACTACTGACCCGACTCCAAGCGGCTGGGAAACTCTCCAAGCGGCTGGGAGATCCCACCGAACATACATCATGACAGCTGTTATAACTAACTAGCTAAAAATAGAAAAAGCCCGGTCAGCATGATCTTATCATGATGACCTTATTACATGCATTTGGTCTATCAGACCTTCTTGGAAACACAAACAAGACCTATAACTACTAACTGCCTCATCATGACCAGCTGTCAGGTAGGTGCTCCTGCACCAAGTGACATGTAGTGTAAATGTGTTGTGAGCCACATTTTGCATTCTTCACCTTATGGGACCTAACTGACAATGCCAATAGGTCAGGATGGGTGGGTTTATACTAGTGGAGGTCCTTTTTATTTTCTAATATGTCCCAATTGAATCAGGCTACATTGTACTTGAGAAGTCTCTTAAGAGACCTAAGAGCAAAAGATTACCAAACTTTAACGGAGTAGTTCTCATACTTCGTGGCACCTACAAATGATTTGTTTAGACCTACAGTTGGATGTCAGGCCCCTCCATAATATCCTATCTAAATTTTGACCAATGCATCATCATTTGACCTTGCCAATGATAGATTCATACTTGAAAAATGCTTCAATAGCATGTACTATAAAGGTGTAAAGAGAAATATTTTATGTTCTTCACCTCGTGGGACCAAAGTCATGGTGTTGATAGGTTAGGCTAAGATATTTTATGCTTCTAGAGGCCCTATTTTATTCCCTAGGTGTCCCAATCGAATCAGGCTACAATGTACTGGCAAAGTCTCTTAACAGAACTAAGAGCAAAAAATTGCTAGAATTTGATGGAGTAGTTTGTGCACTTTTTGCCACCTATGAATGATTCATTTGGACCTATAGCTATATTTCAATCCCCTCCACAATAATCTCTCATAGTTTTGACCAACTCAACATCATTTGACCATGTTAAAGGTAGATGCATTCTTACAAAATGTACTCTAAACGTGCCAAGAGCCATTTTTTGCATTCGTCACTTGGTGGGACTTAACTAATGGCACCAACAGGTTAGGGTGGGTTGATTTATGCTAGTGGAGGCCCTATTTCATTCTCTAGGTGTCCTAATTGAATCAAGATATAGTGTACAGGAAAAGTCTCTTAAAGAGACCTAAGAGCCAAAAATTTATAGAATTTGATGGAGTAGGTCTCACACTTTGAGGAACCTACAAATGATCTATTTTGACATACAACTAGATGTTAGGCCTCTCCACAATAACCTCTATTTTTTTTCACTAAATCAACATCATTTGATTGTGTCAACAGTGGGTGCATTCTTGAAAAATGCCTCAGTGACATGTAGTGTAAAGGTGCCAAGAGCCATATTTTGTGTTCTTCATCCTATTGGACCTAACCAACTATGCCAAAAGGTTAGTGTGGGTGTGTTTATGCTAGTGGAGGCCCTATTTTCATTCCCTAGATTTCTCAATTGAATCTAGCTACATTGTACTGGCAAAGTCTCTTAAGAGACCTAAGAGCAAAAACTTGCCAGACTTCGATAGAGTAGTTATCAGACTCTAATACAAATGATCCATTTAGACCTATAGCTAGATGTTAGGTCCATCAACAATAATGTCTCTTGGTTTTGACCGACTCAACATTGTTAAAACAAAACCTTAAATACTCTAAAAATTAACTTGGGATCTCCAAACTTTACATTGCATGAAGCCATCCATGTAGTCAAGGTAAAAATCATTGTTTTCCCACATCAAAAAAGTATTTTTCTTGTCAAAGTTTCACATAGCAATGCATTAAGAGAATTTTTCTATTCAAACTAATGTTTTTTAGGTTGTCTTTCAGTTTTGACATCAAGTTAGGTCATGGTTAAGCTTTTGGCTATGTATAGTTTGCATTCATCTCCTTGAGTCTTTCCTCCTTTAGGGTTTTCCATACTTGTTTGTAGGTTTTATGGTATGTAGCTCATCCAAGGAAGATATTATACTAATTGAATACTTGTGTGATTCAGAGAAGAAAACAGTGAATTCCTGATGGTTAGCATTGTTTGAAAGTATATGTATAGTAGAAATGTGAGAAAACAAGCCAAATAGAAGGTTTGTAAACTAAGAATTATCTACATCTACAAGCTCTTGTCAAGCAATAAGGAAGCAGTCAAGAACATGAAGATTTGAAAGATATGGAAGACTCAAAGGGATTGTCCTAGTGTCTATGGTGGAGATCACAAAAGCGACTTCACACAAAATAAAATGAAGTCTCATAATAAGTATGGTATGAAGGAAAATAAGGTATGAAGGTTTGTCACCATCAGAGGACTCCAAGGAGCATAATGAAGAATGTGTAGAAAGAAGAGCCCTTAAAGGTATTGTTTGGTGACTTTTGAACACTGTTAAATACTTTTAGGTCCTATTATCAAATAAGCTACAACATTACTTTGAAAAGGTTTGTTAACAATCACTATAAAGATAGTCATCAGTCATAAGAACTCTATCAGTCACTCCCAAGTCAGTTTTAAGAGTTTGATGTTTATTTTTGTCAGTAGTTTAAGGGTTGTTGGATGTTTTGAAATATTTATGAGATTTATTTAACTATCCACAATACCTATTAAATCGTTTCAAGGTCCTTGTAATCATTGTTGACCCAACACCATGGAGACCTATCCACAAAGGTCTGAGAAAGGTAAGCGGAAAGTTCTAAATCCTTATTAGGTCTACTCCATTATTTTGCATATTTGAGTAGTGGTTCTATCTGCATACATCCTAGACACTGTTGTGTCAAAAATAGATACCCATGCCTTGTCAATATCTTATAAAGTTTGAGAAAGGTAGATATACCTCCTAGAGGCCCACTCTATCAAGCCTCACAAAATATTTCTAGGGTTCTAGGGTCTTAGGTCACTATATAGTGTTCTAGGGTTTGTCAAAGAATCTAAAAAACTCCAATGAATAGTATGTTGTTTTGTAATAGATAAATAATATGTCTTCAAGAGGCAAAGATAAGATATTCCAAATGTTTTGATCTTTGATAGAAACTGGAGGTCCACGAGGTAGAGGTAGAAGTGCAACATGATAGTTTGGGAGCATAGGAGTTTAGCACCGAGTATGATGAAGTCAAAAACTAATGCAAAGTTCTTAGGTTTTAAGTAAAAGTAGAAAATATGCCATGAATTCCAGTGTAATGCTTTGGAAAACAATGACATAAGATCTACTATATTTTAAAGAATGGAAGATAGAGAAATTTTAGAGGTATTTAGGCAATTAATTCAGCATCTACAAGAGATCTATGTGCATACAATATTCAAGGACAATCAACATTTTTTTCTTTCCTTTTGGGGAAGGACATGGGAATTGACTTAGAGGTATACAACATTATCTTAGAAAACAAATCATTGAAAAATAATATATGGGTTTGTTTTTTATTACATCAGACGGCAAAAACAAGGGGCCAAACCTATTACAGAGATAACATATGAAAAAGCACAGGCTTAGAAAACAAAAAGAGCCTGGAAACTAAACCCAGGAAACACCAGCTAACAAACAGCAGAAAGTAAGCAACAACAAAAAACCAGCAACCAGGCAGCAGAAGGTACACTAGGGAAGAGAGTCCTCCCAATCATTAGCAAGTAGTTCAAAGATTTTGTCTAGCTCCTGAGTTCTATCATTGTCGGTTCCCTGGGAGAGAAGTTGAAAATCCTGCAAAAGGGTTAAGTTGGTCATGGAAGATCTGTATAGCATGCGAGTAATGAACTTGCAAAGAGTAGACATCTTGAGTTGTAGAGCCACCATCTTGTCCTTTAATTGAGTCACTTCAACAAAGAGAGAGCTACTGTCCCTGCCCTCATTCTCATTGTCATTCTTAGCAGTGGCCTTGACATCATCCTCTTCAGGGATAGACTAACTGTTCTCTTCCACCTCTTCAGCACTGGCAAGGTTCTGGTCATTAAAGTTCTCCTCTCCTTCGCCAGTATCATACTGGGCATCCACAAGGCTCTGGTGGTTAACCTCATCCTTATCACTACCAATATCCATCACATTCTCAGGGCTATCCCTTTCTGTGGAGAGTCATGGTCATCAAACTGCCCCCTAGAAATAGGATCCTCCATGTAAATTTCCTGCAATTCATCACTATCAGCCTCCTTATCGTGAGAACAAACCTCAGAATTACTTTATGAGTAGTCTATGAGTTTAACCATGGGGGCTGGCTTCCCAACAATTCTAGTAGAGTGTCTGACACCAGTGGAAATGCTTTTCTCTTTGCCCTTCCTAGTCTTTTTAGTAGGATTTTTAGCAGACAAGTTAACACCTTTGGGGGTCTCCTGACTATCTTTGAGGGAGCTAAGAATGGCCGCTTCCTCAGCCAGCTCAGAGAGGTGGTGAAGCCACTTCCTAGACTTAATAGAGCCCTTCTTCTTAGGGGTAGAGGTAGACCCAGGAGTGGGGGTATTAGTTTTCATAGAGGCCGAAGACGAGCCATCATGGCTATTAGTCACAGGAGTGTGGAGAGTATCACATTTGATAGAAGCCGACAGAGTATTGGGGGAGGGTTCCATAGCCGAGTAATGGAGAGTGGTAGGGAGCATCAGGGCCAAGTGAAACTGGTAGAGCCTGTGAATGAGGCCTTGTGAAGGGGCATAGGCTTCTCCAACAGCCTGGAGGTTAAATTATTATGAACCGTTTTAACCGAGTGCTCTAAAGAAGAAAGCAAGTAAAAAGGGAAACAAATAGCCAAGTTTCTACGAAAATGATTGAGCAGGGGAAGATGGTAGTAATAAAACCTGGCATAGCAGCCTTCCAAAGTGAAATACTTCATAATTAAAAAGCACATGTCCGCCCATGGCTGAGGAAGCTTCACTCTCTCGAACCCTCCCTATTAGGGAACCAACTCTTGGCCATCACCCAAGAAAAGCTTTAGGTTCTGCGCTTCAGAAACCCTCTTCTTTCTTGGTAACTTAATGCCTTTGAGGGATAAGCCTATCGCTTCAACAATACTTTTCTCCAAAAACTCAAAGCTAACACTACCAATGGTGACCCATCTATCAACCCAAGAAGAAGCACACTAGATGGATAATGATTCCTCATGCCCATTAAGGCATTCCAAGAACGAAATTATGCCCCCTTCCTTGCAGTAATGCCAGACAATGGCATTATCTTTGAAATCATTGCAGGTGTTACGTTCAGTGTGAATTCTTTCACTGCCCGTGATGAAAGCCCACGCTGCAATACCCAGCAGAAGAAGACAATTAATTTGCAGAATACCCTTTAGAGGAATCTAGCAAGCGGTATTCATATGATTAAAACCCAGCCGACACCAATCATGAAAAATTAAGTTCCAAAGCACAAGTGAAATAATGAAGATTAAGTTCACCTGGAGGGAGTACAGGCACTAGTGCCAATTCACATGGGACTCGTGCATAAGCCTAGACAGGGTGGGAGAACATGCCACCTCATCACTCAACACTTGATTGGACACCATTAATAATAGCATTCTTCTCCTTTTGAATAAGCATTCCAATGTGACCAGGAATGCTGCTAATTTGGCACCAGACCCGCCATAATTGAAATTCCTACCCAAAGTTGGCAAGACCATCAGCAACCGAGTTGCCTTCCCTATAAGTATGGGAGAAAGAGACATTGGGGATGCCATGGAGAATGGTTTGAATATCAAAAATAATGTCACTCAACTTCCACCCACAAGTAGAGAGACCAGTAACCGCATCCAGAATGATTTTAGAGTCACCTTGTATGTGGAGATGGCTAATCCCCATAGAGATCGCCACTTTCAGACCCCAGAGGAGGGCCATAGCCTCAGCAAAGTTGTTAGAATGCTTTCTAAGACCTCTAGCATAAGCCGCAACAAGATCCCCATGTTCATCCCTAAATATACCTCCTCCACTAGCACAACCATTAGCTTTAGCAGCACCATCAAAATTAAGTTTCAACCACATCGGCTCCGACAGGGTCCAAACAGTGTTAAGTCTTTTCCAAAGTTTCGTATCATCAAAATCTGGGATTTGGTTCAGCGAACCCCAGTTAGAAGCCACCCAAGAATCCTATTTGGTCAAAGGTTGAGCTGTAGGTTTAATGTTAGCATTAGAAACATTTTCAACAATAGTCTTAAATAAAGAGATCCAAACCAGCATCGAAGACCTATGAGTGTCCCTGAAGATCCTATTATTTCTTTCTTTCCGCAGGGCCCACCCAAGAGAAGGAAGGGTCTGTTTCCACAATTCCCGTAACCAAGGGTGACTAAGGGGGACATTCCAACTGGCGATATAATCACGGATCTCTCTGTTAAAAACCCATTGTGTACCAAATGTTTCCATAATTATGCTCCATACCTCATGGGCAAAGTCACAATGAATGAGGAGATGTGCCACAGTTTCTTCTTGATTGCCACAAAGAACACATCTGTTAACAAGCTACAACCCTCTACTTTGGAGGTTATCCTGAGTCAAAATTTTATTATGGGTGGCAGTCCACCAAAAGAAGTTGATTTTAGGAAGACTTTTACAATTCCAAACTTTCTCCCATATCTCATCTTTGTTGACATCCTCCACCAGCAAAAGGTAAGCAGATTTTACCGAGAACCTCCCTTTTTTGTCAGCATGCCACATGAGTTCATCCTTCCAAGGGAATAAAGGGAGTCTGATATCCATCAGTAATTGTTGAACCATATTCAATTTTTGATGAAACTTAGGGTTATTCCTAGTGCATTGTAATAGATTCTTCCACCTTTTAAGCCCATGGTCTTGGGTAAGGTAATTACTAACTTTAGAGCCAAAAAATTGCTTGGCCAAATCAACAATAACTTTATTATCAACTTGGGCTAAGAGAGCCTGATTAGTTAACTAGGGGTTGTCCCAAAAGTTGATGAGAGAACCTTCCCCTAATTTCCATCTCATTCCTTTTCTAATGATGCTCCTAGTTTTTAACATTTTATTCCAGATGGCAGAACCAGATGGAATACCTTCATGATGAAGAACCAAGTAGCTATCAGAATCTTTGAGATATTTGGCCTTGATTATGTCTCCCCAATCTTTATTTTTGTTGATGAAGTTCCACATAACCTTGGATAGTAGAGCTTTATTCATGCTTTGGACAGTCTTGATGTTAAGACCCCCATGAGATTTAGGACAACAGACCTGCTCCCACTTGGCCAAAGAAATCCTCTTCTTTTCCTCCATACCAGTCCATAAAAAAGTCCTTTGTATCTGTTCTAGTTTCTCAGCTAAGTATCTAGGCATCTTAAAAAGAGAGAGGAAGTACGTGGGAATACCTTGAAGGGAGGGACATAAAAGTTGAAGTTTTCCAGCATTGCTAAGAAGTTTGCCTTTCCAGCCCATGAGCTTCCTTTGAGTTCTTTCAATAATGTTGTGCCAAAAGGTAGGAGTGACATCTTTAATAGTGAGGGGTAGGCCCAAATAGATAGAAGGGAGATTAGCAGCAGTACAACCAAGAATCTTAACAATTTTTCTCTGAAGATTATCAGGAGTATTGAAGAAAAAAACATTACTCTTCTAAAAATTCATATGTTGCCCAGAAGCCTTAGCATACTCATTCAAAACCCTTTTCTAAGCAGAAGCCTCCACCATGGAAGAAATGCCAAAAAGAATAGTATCATCCACAAACTGTTGAATCATCATAGGAGTAAGGGAGGTGACAGGTTTAATCCCAGTGATAACTTTAGATGAGACTTTGTTTAGAAAGGATCTGCCTAGCGCCTTAGCAATCATAATAAAAAGGTAGGGCGAGAGAGGGTCTCCCTGTCAAATCCCCATAGAAGGGGAGAAAAACCCTCTTGGGATACCATTCACAAGGACTGAATATTTAGCAGTAGTAACAACTTCCTTGACAAGAGTGAGGAGTTTATCATTAAAACTAATTTTGTGAAGAATTTTAAACAGAAACTACCAGGAAACCCAGTCGTAATCTTTAGAGATGTCAAGTTTGAGAGTCATGCTAGGTATCTGACTTTTTTCCATGGAATAGATAGTCTCATGAGTAGCAAGAACAACATCCAAAATCTGTCTACCAGGAACAAAACCTTTTTGTATGGGAGAAATGATCTTATCCAGATAAGGTTGCAATCTGAAAACCAACAACTTAGTGCAAATTTTATAAAAGGTGTTACAAAGGCTTATAGGCCAGAAATCCTTGAACATATCAGGGTTGGGTTTTTTAGGAATCAAAGCAATATACGTGTTATTAAATTGTCTAAGGAGCTTACCAGTCCTGAAAAAGTCTTTAACCATAGTAGTGACCTCAAACCCAATGATTTCCTAGAATTCTTGGAAAAACATCAGAGGAAAACCATCAGGACCAGGAGCTTTATAAGGGCCCATAGAAAAGACAACAGCCCTGACCTCATCCTCAGTAACAGTTTTCAAAATGTCAGCATTATCTTCCACAGTCAAAACAAAAGGTAACTCTTCTAATAGTTAAGAGACAGACAGCGAATTGTCAGCAATTGGCCCAGGCTCCAACACCAGGTTGTGAAAGAAACTAACAGCATTATCTCCAATCTCCTCATCTCCAGTAATAAGACTACCATCCTCTAATTTAATAGAGGATATAGTATTCAATTTTCTATGTTTAAGGGTGGATTTATGAAAGAAGGCCGTGTTTCAATCCCCTTCTTTGAGCCATTGGATGTGGGACTTTTGTTTCCAAAAAAATTCTTCCTTGTACATGATATCCTTCCAATCCTTAATGAGGTTGTCTTCAGAAGTAGCCAAAGACATAGAGCTATCTCCCTGGGCAATCCTAAGCTGTATGTCCTCAAGATTATTAGAGATGAATTTCTTCTTAGAAAAGATATTACCAAAGCTGTACCTGTTCCAGCCATAAACCTGATGTCGAATGTGGAGGAGTTTCTTGTGAAGACGAAACATAGGAGTACTGACCACCTTAATTTGCAACCAGCTAGAAAGGAAATTTTTGAAGTCAGGGTGTTTGATCCACATTGCTTCAAATCTAAAAGGAAAAGGTCCTTTTCTTCTATCATCAGCCCACTCCAAAACAATGGGGTTATGATCTAAAACCATTCTGGGGAGTGCTCTAAGAGAGAGAGAGTGAAGTTGAGGGGCCAATTATTAGAGATTAAAACCCTATCTAGTTTGACTTGAATTAAGTGTTCTCCATTCCTTCTATTGGACCAAGTGAATTGTTGATTAGTCAAATCAATATCTGTAAGACCACAAGTGTTGATGAAGTCCACTAAATCCATCATACTGTCTGAGTAATCCACAATACCTCCAGATTTCTCAAAAGGATATAAAGGGGTATTAAAATCCCCAGCCAGAATCTAGTGTGAGGCTATGTGAGAATCAAGTTTCCCAGAAAGATCCTCCTAGAGGTTCTTCCTCAAAACATGGGTATTAGGGGCATACACATTGATGAGGCACCAACTGAACGAAGGCAAAGAGAACTCAATAGCTAAACAATGCTTATTAAGGTGAACAAGCAAACCTTTGATTTTTGAAGCATTCCACATAGTGACAATGCCACCAGATGCTCCAATTGCCAAGCTGACGAGTAAGGAAGCATTGGGCCAGATATTGTTAGCAATAGTCTTGAAATTATCCTCTGTCATTTTGACTTCTTGGAGTAGCAAAATGTCAACTTTGTAATCCAAAATACAATTTCTAACCTCAAACTATTTTGAGGGGTTGTTGAGACCCCTCATATTCCAAGAGAGAATCTTCATGTAAAAATCTTCTTGGAGTGAGTCTCTAGAATTTGCTGCCATCCATTGGCAATCTCCCGCACTGCCTCTCTTTGTCTGGTTTCCTACATGGAGGGCCTGCCCTTTGCTGGATCTATACCAACATCAGCAGTCTTTTTAGGTTTCCTTCCTCTTTTCTTCTGAGATGTCCATTCTCCCTAGTCACTTAACGAAGCACTCATGCTTGCTCTAGGTGAACTCACTATGGAAGCTTTCTGCCCAGGGGATGAGATCTCATTTAAAGAATTTTGGCCCAGCTTAACAGGGGACATATGATCTAGGTTCTAAGAAGGGGGGAATGTTTTCTTTGACAGAAAAATTCCTATCAATCAAAGAAGGGGCTTCCTAAGCAACTACAGGATCCCTTTGGATCTAAAATACATTATCCTCTTCTTGCATCGAGGGGATCTTGTCCTTCACTGGACTAACCTTCTTCTGTATTAAATCTTCATCCAACTTAGCATCAGTAATATCCGAGTGTTGGGTCTCTTTTACTGTTTCCAAAATCTCTCCTTCTAATAAAGGGGTTAACTTAGAATCCACATTCCTGAAGCTGGGAGTGGGGTTTGGCACCCCTAATTGAGGAATAAGATCTTTATCCCCCATTGTCCCATTATCTGTAGGCTTGATTGAGCATTCCTCTATCAACTTGTTTTTACCTCTATCCCTACCTTCCTTAGATCTCTTAGACTTACAATGGGAAATGAGGTTCCCCTTCCTCTTGCAGAACTGACAAAAAAGAGTAGAGTTCTCATAAGAAATGGGCTGGGTCCATATACCAAACTTGGAAATAAGCTCAATGGAGGAAGGTAAAGTTTTATGAATTTCTACATTCACACAGAATCTCGCGTAAACAAAGCGAGTCTTGGTACTAGTAGGAATGTCTAAAGTGACAAAATGCCCAAAGGAATTATCGATAGTTTTGAAAATAGACTCATCCCAAAACTCAAGGGGGAAACCAGGTAATCTTACCCAAATAGGGGCGTAGCGATTGAGATCTGCAGCTGGGTCCAATCTAGGTTTCTAGCAGCAAACAGAGAGGGAATGAGAACCATAAAGCTAAGGCCCTCTAGATAGAATGGATAGCATGTCTTCCTTGCTCGTGAATCTAAACAAGAACATCCCGCACGCCATTGCCATTGTCGAAATGCTGCCTTCAAGATGCCGTCGGGTGGAAATCCATTTTCAAACCATGTCAATGCTCGGGTGAAGGGAAAATAATTTACCCACTAGGGTAAGATCCATAGAGGAGACAATCCTATCCACGAGGTTATCAGGGATGACCAAGGATGAACCCTCTGATGATTCCTTAAGCTGACAGTCCGCTGGCTGAGCGATGGTGGAATGAGAAGAAATAGTGCCTGTTAGGGCATTTTTCCAGTGGGGCTATTGAACAGCACCCTATACGGGTGGGGGTTTCGAGGTACTACCATCGGCAGCACCCTCCATGCTAAAAGAGGACAAAACACCCTCCAAAAACCCTAGGTAAAAATAGGGTTAAAAACTAAGTAGAAATTATAGTAAAACACCCCATGTAAGAAATTACAGTAAAAAATCTCACTCTAGGTAATCTCGCTCCAGGTCTGCTATTCTATGTTTAAAACCCTAAGTATGGTAATTTAGATGTTGTTGCTAAACATAGGACTAAGGTGGAATAAGGTCTATAAGGGTAGTAGGGAGAAGACTTGGCAGAATGAAGATATAAGTCTTCAACAAAGATTGAAAAAATTAGACTTGACATTCTTCATTAGTAATATTGGTAAAGCATATGGAAATCCATAGTTTTTATGCATAAAAGAGGTTGGATAGAAGAGGACAAAACAATGAATAGAAAAATAGAGGTTTGAATGCCTAGCTAGTACCACAAACTTGGTATGGACACAAGTTTTTTCTGAATGAAAAGTACATTAAAAACATGACATTCTAGTAGGAAGGGTCATATGGACTATGATGACAGTCATGAGGACAATCATAATCATATTTGAGTGTGATTATGAAAGTAGGGTTAAGAAAGATAATAGTCACAATTTAAAATGGTTAAGAAAACTATAACAACACTCATAAAGTAAGCATTAAGATGATCTAAGATATGTTTGCAGGAATCATCATCACCATGCAATGGAGAAACCTCATTATCGGATTTGCATGGACTTTCGTATCATCTAACATGACCAACATCTGGTATGAGTAGTTTATGGATAGTTATTAAGTATGGGTTTGTTAATAATGTGGAATAATGTCTATAAGGGTAGTAGGGAGAAGACTTGGCAGAATGAAGATATAAGTCTTCAACAAAGATTGAAAAAATTAGACTTGACATTCTTCATTAGTAATATTGGTAAATTATGCATATAAGAGCTTGGATAGAAGAGGACACAACAAAGAATAGAAAAATAGAGGTTTGAATGCCTATCTAGTACCAAAAACTTGGTATGGACACAAGTTTTTTCTGAATGAAAAGTACATTAAAAACATGACATTCTAGTAGGAAGGGTCATATGGACTATGATGACAGTCATGAGGACAATCATAATCATATTTGAGTGTGATTATGAAAGTAGGGTTAAGAAAGATAATAGTCACAATTTAAAATGGTTAAGAAAACTATAACAACACTCATAAAGTAAGCATTAAGATGATATAAGATATGTTTGCAGGAATCATCATCACCATGAAATGGAGAAACCTCATTATCAGATTTGCATGGACTTTCGTATCATCTAACATGACCAAAATCTGGTATGAGTAGTTTATGGATAGTTATTAAAGCCATAAGGGTTATTCTCTGAAATCAATAGATTTCATCATTAGAAAGTGAGATTTGTGGTAGAAGAAAATATTGTTTTGGAATTAGGGTTTGGATGGAATGAATTGGGTTTTAGAATTGGCATAGTCAAAGGTAAAGGACTTTTTAGCCATAATGACTGTAACAATAGCAAATGGAATTGTTTAAGTTCTTTCAAGGTCAAATCATTTAGATAAGGGTGATTTGAATATGGATTACAATGTTCTACTAATTTATGATTTAAAATGAAATGTTTTTGAATAATTTCATGCTTTGTGTTCTTTTCTTGCATGATAATATTGTTAGTTTGTTGATGTGTTTCTGATCCATGATGGAAACATCATGATCCTGTGATTATTTGGATGCAACTTATTGTTGTTCCTACACAAATGGAGCTGAAAATGTTGAGAAGAAAGAAAAAAAAATCCTAAAGTTGAAAGAAGATGAAAATTTCTGCTCACATACACAATTTAAATCCTTGTTTTCTACTATTGTAACATTCAAAAAGTTTCCATTTTCTTTTCTAGATTAATCATTACATGGAAATCCATTGATGAAGTTTTGTTTATGGATGAAATGATGATATAATGGAAAACAAGAAGTTACACTTGAGGTTTATGATGCCAAAACTACACATACTATTGTTGCATATCAATATATATGCTTGAAAGATTAGAACCTAATGCTACAAGAGAATTCTTGATAACAAAATTAGCTATCTTGTTATTTATGCTTTACATATGGCAAGTAGGCATGGTATATGGGGTTTGAAGAAGTTTCTAGATCTGTACATGCCTTCCTAACCAAGTCATCACCTTGAAAATTGTATTCTTAAGGAACCAATGTTGTTAGAGCAGTTACTTCACAAAATTTGTTTTTGAAAAGTAAAGTTGTCTTGAATAAATTTTTTTTGTTCTATTTGTAATTGCCCTAGTAGACATATATGGAAAGTGTGGAAGCATAGACAAGGCACAAGAACTTTTTGATAGAAAACCTCATAGAGATGTTGTTTGATGGAATGCAATGATTGTAAGATACACACAAAATGGATTTGTTGCTTTAGAAAATTTCAAGAAAATACAATTGGTAGGTGTAAAGCTAAATTCCACAACCTTTGCCAACATGCTCCCTACCTATACCAAAATGGGATCTTTGGAATAGGATATGGACATCCACCAAAACATAAAGGATATGTTAGATGTTCTAGTTGCAACTACCTTGGTAGATATGTATGCAAAGTGTGGAAGCATAGACAATCCATGTGAACTATTTGACAAAACAACTCAAAGAGATGTTATCTAATGGAATGCAATGATTGGAAGATATGCACAAAATAGATTTGTTTCTTTACAAAAATTTAAGAAAATGCAATTTACAGGTGTAATTCAAAATTTCACAACCTTTGTTAGAATTTTGTCAGATGTTGTAGTTGTAATTGATTGTTGTGACACATGTATACAAAATTTGGAAGCATAAACAAGGCACATGAACTATTTGGCAAAAAACATCAAAGAAATGTCATCTCATGATATGCCTTGATTGCAGGATCTACACATGATGTCATCTCATGGGATGCCTTGATTGCAAGATGTTGTCTTTTTTATTTTTTTTGGATTTTACATAATGGATATCCATTACCCAAAGCCCAATTCTTTGGGTAACAAATATCTGGGTAATGGATATCCATTCTAGAAAATGGATATTTGTTCTATAAAATAGATATCCATTATGTTTTCCTATGAACTAACAAAACCAAACCTTAGGTTTGATTGAAAGAAGGCGGTGAACAAAATCAAAAGACTTATTAGAGATTGGCAAGGGTGTTGATGGCACAATAGAGATTTCAAGTGGCAAAGGCACTAGTGTTTACAAGCTATAAAAGTTTTACAGGGATTGTATAAAATATCATGTATGATATACATATAAAATACATGTTTGAGCAGTGTTTTGAGACTCATCAAAGATGGCAGAATAGTGAATAATACCTTGTGGACTATGAAGTAGTGAGAATAAGGTTGAAGGATCTTAAGACCCACAATACAATGAAACAATGAGTCCCCTATAGTAAGTAAGTAGGCAATCTATAGGGCATGGTTTGATTTTATAGAAGGATGCTCATGAAAGGAATCTTCAAGTGATAGTGAGTGAGCTATTTGAGATTGTAGATGAGGGTGCAATATCTAGTCTTAAAGATAGTTAGTAAAGTAGTAAATATGCAAGAGAATCAAACCCTACATAATAAACAATTCACAATGTTTTCTTGCATAATGCCTTGATTTTGAAGACAAAAATCTCATTGTATCTTGATGAAAGTAGTGATCTTAATGTTCAATCACTGGCAACCATGATTTTAAAACATGCTATTGTACTTATGGAGGAAGCATTTTAAGCAAGGCAGTGAGTGGTTGTTTGGAATAATGGTAGGTATGAAGGACTTTCTTTATATGCATACTATGATTCTACCTTAAGACAACGTTTTTAGAGGAGATCGAAGGTAGATTATGGAACTCAAGGGTTACCATGATAAAGATTAAAGTGAAGACAAAGATCTATTTAAAAGCCACTGTCATGTAGATATTAAATATGTCACATGCAAAACCCTAGTATCTAGATTACTGAATATAGTGCCAAAGAGGACAGTGAGTTGGGGCAGATTTAGAAGATCTCCACATTATCTAATCACAAGCAAATACATCATTTCTTTATTTTTTCAAATTAAAAGAAATCATTCTAAACCCTATATAGGATATATTGATACTTCAAAAGCATCTAAATTAGTAATTTGAGATCATAAAAATATATGTCAATTAAATAGCTAGATTAAAAATAGTAGCGTGACCAATGTAACTCTTGTTGAGTAGAGCAGGAATGAGACAAGAAGAAATAAATCCTATGCCTCCTATAATGCACGTCTCCTTTCCATTCTCTATCATTCTTTACTGAAACACTTGTTTATTTTGATGGGCTACACCTGAAAATAAGGTTTGGACGAAGGTTTTAGAGTATGTTTATTAAAATAAAAACTTCATTTTGGATGGCTACACCTAAAAATAAGATTTTGACAAAAGTTTTAGAGTATGTTTATTTAAGTTTTAGAGTATTTTGGTGGGCAATTGATTTTTGATTCCTTAAATGATTTATTCAAATGGATTGTGATAAATAAATGACTAACTATTTAGTCATTTTTATTTGTGTGACTAATAATTTTTTAGTCAACGACCAAATTAGTCCTTTATTTACTCATTTATAGCTGAGTTGCAAAAAATTGGTAGAATTTAGTCATTTTTAGTTGTTGGGACTGAAAGGTTTAGTCACTTAGTCATTTATTAGGCAAAATTCTACTAGTGAATGTTGGTGAGGTGGGGCATACTGCTGACCAAGAGGTGGATAGGTGTTAGCCATGGGTTGGGAAGTTGTATTAACATTATGTGATCTTGGGATTCATGGTGAAATATTTTCTTGTACATAATTTGTGTTATTGTTCGATTGTGTGGTACTTTTGAAGAAATTAGACCACTTACATTCTGGTGTGACCACTATGGATTACTTGTATGACAATGCTTTCTTTGCTTATGGGGCGGTATATATTTTGAGCTACTTACTACACATCAAGATTTTATTTGTTGTAACTCTTGTTTTACTCATTCTTCCTCTTCCTTTAATTTGGCTATCCTGAGCTCTTCCTGTAATTTTTGTAGATCTTTTTGTACCTCTTCAACATTCCATGTGTCTTTTGGTGGACTATCATAAGTCTTTGTGGATGCTATTTGATCCATAGACCCACATTGAACTTCTCCACCCTGTTGAAATGCCATTCTATAATCATAGTCTACTTGGCCTTGTATCCTTTCTTGTTCAATCCGTGCCTCAAATTCAATCTGCTTTTGAGGGTCAGGTTTATATTGATCAAGAATACATCACTTAATCTATTTTGTTCATACTAGGTAGGATAGCTTTTGAATTGGAATCCTTCATGAAATTATGATTCATGCGGAGTAGTAAAACTATTATGTGTTGTGAGAGGTTGTTTTAATGTATTTTCGTGAGTATTCTAACTATTATTTTGGGTACATTTTGGATGATTTGATGTTCCTCCATTCCTCTTACCATATATCTTGGATCTCCTACCATCCATGTTGTAAGATACTGTGATATGTCAATACATAATGCATCTGGGATCTTGTTTAGTGTCACCACCTCTCTTAGAGAGGAATGATTTCATCTTCTCATTTTTTCTCCACTAGCAAAGTTATGATTCTTTATTTCTTGACTCTTTGACTGGTAAAGCTGAAACCAAATATTCTAGAGTTATCCCTGTTAGAGTTGCCAATTTTGTTGGTTCCCAAAATTATAGCTTACTGATCCTAAGGGTATACCAGATCCTATGGTGAGACTAACAAGGTTTTGGCCAATGAAATGGAGTGACCCTATATGGTTTATTACTCACTGCACTTTAGGTTTTGTTAGACCTAGGTGGGTGTACCTTCAGTAGTTTAAATAGATTTAAAGATTATGTATGCTTTGATTCCTAATGGCATATGAATGGGAAATAGATACAAGAGTAGTAGATGATTCTAAAAATATTATGCCTTTAGATTGAGTGTGATCAGTGCCTATTCTTATTGGGATAATGTGGTTACGATTTATGTGATATACGGATCTATCTACTTGGCTTAACTCTAACTACATGACACTTTTGGATGTTTATGGTTTGTATAAATGTGCAATATTGTTGGTTACCAGGCTCTTCTTATAAATCACATTGATATCTTTTCGAGTTATTGTGATTTTCTAGAAGGATTTTAATTCTAGATTGAAGGAAACCAATTAAGATTATGTGTTTAAAGGGTTTTAATTGTAGGTAGAAACCAATAAATTAAAAATCTCTTAAAAGGGTTTTAATCCACTTCTCACAGAAACCAATCAAAGGATCACACATAGGCAGCAAATGTGTCTTGACAAATTAAATATATTCTCAATATACTTAATTTGAATAATAAGAAAAGACCAATATGGAGACATCAAAATAACTCATAAGAATGAATATCAACAAAGTAGTTGAACACTAGAGAATGATCTGCTGATTGAACTTTCTTGCCCATTATATTACTTCAAAATTCATAAATATTTTTCATATTCTATTTTTTGTGAGCATAACTGAAAACGTAATAATATATTGTATGTTCTGATGATGATCATTAAACTTGGCCTTCGGTTCCCTTATATACATGAAGCAAACAAGCTTTAGGCCAAAACAAAGTGACTTTTCATAACTTACATCTCTTTAGATAACTAATGATTTTTTTGAAACATAATTAAGAAATAAACAAAGAAAGTAATCTGGGCATCCATAGTGTTGTGGCTTGCACACACACCCCATTTTCCCAAATAGAGACCCCCTTTTTGCTTTGGCTTGGAGTCTCATCTTTCCTCTTTATTACAATGAGAAGGTGAATTTGTACTTAGAATGTAGGAGTTGCTTCAAATTTTTGGTATTTGGCATGTTTGGAGTTGTTTGATGTCTTGCATGATTGATTTGGAAGTACCTTGATTGGGTTTGTGCTTAAGAAGTAGTCATTTGTTGCCTTTTGTGCTGAAACTTGGTGTTACTACATTTTGCTCTAAAATCTTATGTCACTGGATATTGTCCTTGAAATTGCTTCTGCAGGATGTGTCATAATGAAATTTTGTGTTTTGAAGTCTTAGAGTTGTAAAATCATGTCAAATCATAGAAGGTTTCACGAAGGGGTCCATATACTTTCATCATAATGCATAGCTCTGGCACCTTGATTTGGCTAAGTATGAAAACTTGAAAATGCTAAAATGTGACTAATCCTGAAATCTAGTGGAACCTCAAAAATCTAGAATCTACATAATAAATCCTATGTTCCTAGAACCTATCTCAAACATCTTTATAGTATATTTCAAAATATTTAAAGTATAGGAAATAGATTTTGAAATATACTATCACCCTAGGCAATTCAAAAACTTGCAGAAAAAAATCCTCCTACAACACTTAGCACTAAAATCTAGGACTACTGCATATCAGCACTAGATGCTCCTTTGCACATTTAGCATTAAAAATCTCTCACTTCCTAGCACTAAAAAACACGCTCACTGCACATATGCACTACCGCCCAAAAACCCCATCAGTTGTACCTAGCAAAGATAGCGCTAAAAACATGATGTACTGCCTTGCGGTAAAAACTAATCCTACTACATATATGCAGTATCACTTGAAATTAGCACTAACAGGTTGGAGACAAAATCCCTGTCAAACTAACATTGCATGTTTTGTACTAAAAGGCATGTCTACTGCCTTGCCCTGAATCACTCCCTACTGCAATTGTGTATCACCACCCTAAAACCCCACTTAGGCAGTAGACCACAAAATCCCTACTAAGACCTTGAGAGGACTCAACTCTAAAATCAACCTCTACTACACTTGTACAGTGCCCCTTAAAATTCATTCTTTTTGGCTAATTTGGGCCCAAAAACTTAGTTTTTTCATGGTACAAACATGATTTTCTTGATGAATTTGAATTGCATATCCATTTACTACATCATGATGAGAATTTTTACCATGTTCATGTGGATTTTAGGTGCATTTTACATCAATTAATGCTCTTGTACCTGAATGTGCAATACACCCCCCCCCAAAAAAAATCCTACTTTTTTTGCAAAAAAGGGTATAAAAATGCAAAATAAAAACCTCCAAATAGACTCTAATGGCCACAAAACATCCTAGATCATTATATTGGCTAAATGGGCACTCGAAAATGATGAAGAACTTAGAGAATCATGAGAAAATCACTGGATTTATAAGGTTGTTTACAAGAAAGTGACATTGATGATGAGCTATTCTAGATTCATCCATGGCTGCAAATGGACATATTTTGATAATTTTTGATGGAAAATAATTTTTTAATATGAAATTGATGCTTATCTTTGTGAAATGTAGATCTGAGAGAACAAAGGAGCTTGTTGGATCTATCTTGGAAGGATGAAGACATAGATGTAGTGCTGACTTGAACATGAAGAATTGACATTTTTTTAACCAAATTGATGTTGGACATGCAACAAGAAGTTAGTATGATGTCCCAGATGATGGAGATAAGTCCCAGGAGCTTGAAGACATAAGAGATAAAGTCTATTTCACTAATGTTTATGTAGATCCAATCAAATCTCCAAGACATGTTCATAGTTGTTCCAACAGTCCAGTCATCAATAGTTGAGCCCAGCAAGCATCTAGTTGGACAATCTGATGAAATGCACTAGACAACTGAGAGGGGGTTGAATTAGTTTTCCCTAAAACTTTGAACACTTATAAACATGAACACATCAAACACTTATTTACTATTATTCAGATTTAACCATGAAAGCATGAAATAAGAAGATCAACACAATAACACATGAGACACTAAATTTTTATGTGGAAATCCCTATACAAGGACAAACCACAGTGAGTGTTTTCTCACATTATAATATGTAATAACAATAACCAAGTTAAAAGGTTCACTACCTTAGGGTTCACTACCTAGAGCTCATTGCTCAAATTAAAAAGGCTCACTACCAAAAAGAGCTCACTTCCACAAGTTGGTGAATTGAGATAATAATATCTACATCATGCCAGGGTTTAGTTCCATTGAAGGAAAGTATATTCCCTATGCTCTTCTCTTCTTTTTACACTTCACACTTACATTCTCATCTTCACATCTTCATTACATTTTTCATGACTTCATTACATGTATTTATACAATCCATCAACCTTGGAATGTACATCAAGGTCGGCATTACATTCAACAATTATAGGAGCAATCTCCTACGCTGGTATTCATACATACATCAAATTAGATATGAACCTAAACATTAAATGCCACAAAAGAATGAGGGAATAATGTAGTAAACCTTATTTTGGACCTAAATCTTATCCAAGCATGACACACATCACTTAAACATTCATAAAAAACATCTCCTTGATCACAACAATTAATTAGGTCAACCAAACATCATAAACTAGGAGGATTTTTTATCACAATCACAACAAGAAGACTTTGTGCAATACTTTAACATGATCTTGACACATCTATGAACAACATAAATTCTCCTAAGAGGAGACAAATCCATTCACAATATATCTCAATTGGAAATATTTAAAGACAATAAATATCACCTAAACTCAATAACTTTCACCTGAAGTATAACACCACAAACTTGTCTTTTGGAGCACAGAATCAGAAATCCTCTAGAATGTAGATAGCTAAGGACTTTATAAGCTTAAGTCTAGAAGTGCAAAGCCAAATTCCAATCTATGGAGAAATGTGGAGCAAAACATTTTCTCCCTTTCACTCTGCACACATTGCCAGATATGGTCTTTAAACTAGTGAATAGATCTTTTACTGCACAGTATTCTAGACCTCCAAACTCAGTATTTAACATCTTGAGATTCTTCTCTAAATCATATCCCAATCTCACACTCTCATATTCAATTCTAAGGAAATACAGAGCAAAACATTACACTATTTTGGGAGACAGCACAGTCAAACATTTGTTCAAACTCATCCAAATAACTTTCTTAGATGCTAACTTGAGGTTTTGAAATCAATGACAAAACTTACTACTCATACTTTAAACAATCTCCCTCTTCATCATTGATGGAAACACATGATGTGAAAAACCATCAAGACAAACAAACTTACTTTGCTTCTTTGCTCGCCCTTACTTTATGGCTTCTCTGATTGCAATTTTTTCCTTAGGTTTTTCACATGAACTTATTTCCCCTTTGAAATCAATGTAAAATGGTGCCATAGCTTTTACTTCTCTCCTTCTTGAATTAACAAAGCTTAACTCAGATCTTATTATCAGTGCACAACTTCCCTTGTTAATCAACACTGCAAAACTTACTGTTCTTTATTAGGAACTCATATCAGTATCATCAACCTACTTACTCTAAGAGGTAGCCTCATAACCCTTTTGATTTCCAACACATATGGATATTTATGATCTTGAAATATTGTCATAAGAAAAACTACATGCATTATATCTAATCTAGTAAAGGCTAAATAAAGTGGTCCTTCAATCTTAGGTGATTCATCATTCTTTCCCAACTAGTTACCATAGGAGTACATACGAGTTTAGAATCCTCCATTCTAAACTTATTAAACAACTCTTTCACCTACTTGGACACTTTTTCTCTGATCAATCTATGATTATTCAACTATCTCTGATTACTTCCTACTCTACTGCATCTTTTTCTTGTACTACTTTGAATACTCCCATTTAGGAGTACACATCAAACTATGTCAGCTCTTTCTCACATTTCAAAAGACCTCTTGATTAACATATCTTCTCTTTTTGAAACTTTAGATTTGACTCTGCTCAAATCAAAGACATCCAACCATGAACTTTCCTTCTTCTTAGAGAACACAACATGACAGCTTGACAACACATATAGATAGTAATACCCTTACATAAATATAAACTTCAACAATCAATATTTGATCTTTACTTACTGAATCTCTATTGTAATAGGTATTTATCCAATCTTCCATACTAGGTTCTAGAAGCTTGCTTTAGTCCATACGAGGCTTTCTTCAATCATTCAAGAATGTAGACTTCACATTCATCTAGTACATTTTGAAATCTTTATGCATAGTCTTGCTTAGTTCCTTCTACTTCTCCATTCTCAATCATCTTGTTTCCAAAAATCCACTTGGTTCCAATCACATTTTTCTCAGTAGGTCTAGGAGCCAATTTTTGAAGTTGATTATTCTCTATCTGTATCAACTCTTCTTCCATAGCTTTTACCCAATTTTCATCATTGTAGGCTTCAGTAACAATTTAGGGTTCAATCTTAGAATGTAAACTATAGTTTACCTATTCTTTTGCAAGTCTTTTCCTTGTTAATACCCCTTTTATTTTGTCACCAATAATTTGATCTTCATAATAATTTATCCTCACATACCTGGGAGGCTTAACTATACTTTCTGGAGCCTTTTCTTCTTCATCTTGACTATCTTCATGTTCAACTTTCTCTTCATTCATTGTAGCAACAGGTTCATCTGATTCATATCCCTTTAGATCTGATGTTCTTTCCTTGTCTTCATCAACCTCCATATTAGCACTCTCAATGATCTTTTTTAATCTCTTATTATAGCACCGACAGGCTTTACTCTTTGTAGAGTATCTATGAAAGATTCCTTCATTACACCCAGCATCAAAATTTCCTAGTTCTTCTTCTCTCCTTTGACTTGAATTCTGTTTAGGATGTAGATAGTAGTATGTATAACTTTTCTCTAGTACACTTCTGGTAGGTCAGCCTCCTTCATCATAGTCCTAGAAGCTTCTTGAATTGTTTTGTTCTTTCTCTCAACAACTCCATTTTGCCAAGCTCTAGTTGTAGACAACTATCTTTTTATCGTTGTTGGCAAGAGACACTGGGTGGCTTCATGAGTGTTGTCATTGATGGCAACAAAGTCCATCCCACACATCCACAAGACATGATATGACTATATCGGAAGTCAGATTGAAGAATATTGTGGTCCAGTGAGCAAGAACAAAGCATGCAACAAGGTCTGATAATTAGGTCCAGATCTCTCAGAGGAAGTATCTCAGCAAAGTATAGACTTGGGAAAGTCAAGAAAAGTACCATGACTAATACATTCCAGAGATTGAGCCTCCGGTGATGAAAGAGTGAAAAGATATGAGCACCCAAGTGTTGGGTTCCTGTTTGACATAGTAGACTAAGAAAGAACTGACCGGCAAAGCATCAGACCTTAATCTGGATAAGATATTGATGGTGATCAAGTTTCCTAAGGGATCATTCATGATTGGCTGACATGATTGATGACTTCTATAACTATCTTTTTGATACACATCACTTAGTAATCATGGATTCAGCCAATAGACCAGAGTTTGGAAATATCTTGAGTTTTCTGGATGCTAACTAGAAAGATGATTGAAATCATTAATGCGGATATATATACCAGATTGATTTAGGTATGAAGCTATGAGAAATATGTAGGTAAGTGTGAAGAAAAGTAGAGAGCAGTGTGGAAGAAACTATATAGGTCAAGAATATGACAGAACAATAGCATTAGAACAGAGGAAGAATGAAGTGTAGCAGATTAGTATATTGAGCCTAATCAGAACTAAACCTCGGTGTATGTGGATGGTCCTCATCAGTTCAAGTATTTGGTTTTCTTTCTATAAACTATTGTAGGCAGTGAGCCTCTTGTGAGCAGTGTGCTCGAGCAGTGAGCCCTAATTGGCAAGTGTCATTTTCTACTACCTTATTCTTTTAATAGAGAATACAATCTTGGGTTAGTCACCCCATGGTTTTTCCCTTAACTGGGTTTTCCACATCAAAATCATTGTGTTATGTGTATTGATTTTTCTTTCTTTCATGGTTATGCATGCTTATATGATTTGATGCTGCACTAGTTGTTAAAGAAGAACAAAAAGTTGAAGTAATTAGGATAACTCATTTACCCCCCCTCTTAGTTATCAACAATTGGTATCAGAGCTAAGTTCCTCCAAACAGAGCCTAACAACTTGAGGAAGATCTGGGAATCTCAATGGATATGTATGGTATGAGGGAACAACTTCAGTCTACCTTAGATGATCTTGAACAGTCTCACTCTGAAGTCAATAACTTGAAGGAAAGACTCAAACAAGTTGAAGATTTCATAAATGAACTAAAAGAGAAACTAAGTATCTCTATGAAAAAGAGAAAGGAACTACTTCGACAATTAGCAAGTCAAAGTGAAGCCAATAATACTGATGAAGATCTAAATGAGAAGAACAAGTTATGTGAGAAGCTATCAAAAGAGGTCATTATGGTAAGACATGAAATGGAATCAGGGGTTATGAAATTCACCCAAAAAATTGAAGAGAAAAGAAAAACTGAAGATAATCTAAAACAATCTCTCAAGGAGAAGTCAGAAGACTATCACAAAATGGATAGAATAATCAGGCATTTGGAATCTGATCTTACAGAAGCCAGAGATAATGAAGAACAACTTGAGAATTAGATTGTCACTCTAAAAAGGGATCTTCAAACAACAAATGAATACAAAGAGAAATTCAAGATAAGCTCTGATCATCTTGAAGTTCTTCTTCAAAGCCAAAAGAGGGTAGATGACAAGCAAGGCTTGGGGTATGAGAAAGATGAAAGCTCCGGATCTAGTCAGAGGAACTTTGGATCAGGAAATCCAAGAAACAAGCCTAGAAGACCTTTAGTAAGGCAACCAAATGCTCAAAGATATCCATCCTTCAATGTATATTGCCACAATTGCAATAACTTCTGTCACAAAGAAACTTAGTGCAGAAAAAGAATGAATCACGCTAATTCATCCTTCTTTGGATAGTGTTTTAACTGCAAAAGCTAATGTCACAAATCTCATGAATGTAGAAATTTGCAAATAAACAATTCATTCAATGGTAGATGCTTTGCATGAAATAGAATGGGACATATGGCCAATCAATGTAGATCAAGAGGATACTAGTCAAATATGCAAAGAAATGTTGTTTACTACAATTGCAATAGATCCAGTCATATTGCCAAATTCTACAGAAGTAAGAATCAGGACAAAAAGGGTCTGGTGCATCATAATCAAAACCAAGACAAAGGAAAAGGAAAAGTGAATGCAGATGAAATTCAAAGGGAGATGAACAAAATTTGGGTGAAGAGAAGTACAGAAAATGTTGGGGATGGATCCACACCAGAATCTAGTGCTGATATTCCTTCCGGCAACTAAATAGATGAGCTCTGGCTCAAGGGGAGTCACAAAAGAAAACAATTTCCCCCAGCTAGTCAATTGGTGCCTGTAATTGGCACATGGAAGGTTGCAGATTAAAAGGGCTCTTAGAAAAACATCTAAATAACCCTTGGTAAATGTTTTTAAGATCCGCAAAAAGTTTGAAAAGGTTAATCATCTAAGATTAATCCGGTTTGATAGTCATCCGACAAAAGTAGGACTTTCACAGTTAGATTTGATATAATTCAAAATTGAAATATTTGGATTTGTGGTTAGATGGAATGATTGGAGAAAGGGAGATACATTGTAAGTTATCATTCTAGGTGCATCTCAGTGATCCAGAAAGATCTCTCTCAGAACAAGGAAAACAAGGCAACCATAATAACTTAGGTTGTGCATTTATTGCTAAATGGAATTAGGGTTTGTGTAGAAATAAAAGGGTTCTTTGGTTCATCATTTGTACATTTGCATTCGAGAAGAAGAGAAAAGGAGCTCTACAACAAATTGTCTCAAACCTCCCAAAGATCAACTGCAGAAGTTCATTCATCCAACAATCTGATCCAGCTCATATCGTGAACCCTAGAAGTGTAAAAGGTATTTTCTGCTCTTGAATATCTCTCTCTAAATCCTTGAAAGATGGCTACTCTAAATGTTGTGAAGATCACTGATAGGCCACGCCCTAAATTCAAGAAACATCCCTATAAATCCCTAGAAGTTGATCCCCTAGGCACATTTTCTAGCATTCCACATGGAGTTCTGCATGTAGAAGATGTTAGTGTTTACATACACGCAAACATTGAAGAATTTGGGGAATCCGAGCTAATGAATATCTATCACAAGGAACTGACAGATGAATCATTTGAACTTAAACCCCAATACAAGGCCATATGGCATAAGCATTTTGGACATTGCATTCATTTCCCCTATTTTGTTGAAGATGATTGGGTCCAGTATGTTCTCAACAGAATGCATGACAACTTTATGTGGTTGATGAGCCCATTCAAGATAACCAAGGATGCAATTAGGGCGGTAACCAGATTGCACTCATCCATTTGGGTTGCCTGCTCTCAAATCAGTCAAAAATCAAACTGTAAGTCAGGCTACCAGATCAAAATTTGACAAGAGAGCAATGACTATAGAAGATATCATTGATCCGGATATCAAGTTTGCATCTATGATAATTGGCTATGAGATATATCACTCTAGTAGGGAGAATTCTATATCCAGAACTGCAATCTATGCTACTTATCAGATGTTAAGGGAGAATACAGATTATGATCTTTGTGAGCTTCTTCTGAGCCAACTGTTGGAAAACCTACAAAAGATCAAGAAGGACTAGAAGAACTCATTCAAGTATGGTGGGCTAATACTGTGTTTGTTCTTTTACTTTAAGAATGAGCTACCTGGATCCACTAGTTGGGTATGGAAAAATAACAAACTAGTAGCCATAAAAATTAGAGATTATATGCATGGGATTGGTGATGCCAAGGCACATAATACAACACTCTAGGGCTACTTCAAGAACTTTTAAAGTATGATGCGGGCCAAAGAAAGAATCCCCCAATCATAGGTTGAGAAATACAAGGATACAGTGTGCTTTATGGTAGATATTGATCAATGCCTAATGGAGGCAGTGGAACCGTGAATAGTATGGGGTTCCAAGTATGGACCTAACTAGTGTTGTCATTGATGTCGACTTACTCCTATTGCATTAATGATAAGGATTGGATGAGCTGTGTGCTAAGGATACTAAGAAAATTAGTCTCAATCAGGAACAATGAAGAACAATGATGACAGTAAGGTAAAAGTCAAGGATAGGATGAGGAACAAAGGATGCAGTTTAAAGGGTTTGTAGATATGTGTCTTATGGTGGTCTAGTAGAGAATTCAGAGATCTGCATGGAGATCTAAAGAAGGTGTGGCCACTCAAGTAAAACCAATTCCAGTAGGTGTTCAGAGGTGATAGAGTGATACAGATAGGTCCGGTGAGATCTAGAAATGCATTGTCATGTTCTGTGGATTTGAGGGAGTGTTGATGAAGTCTTTGTGAAGTATCAACTCAATTGGTTCATGGTTTGAAGGTCCACAAGCATCTATTCCTTTGTGAAAGTAATGACAGAATGTGTTCTTGAGGTTCCGGATGAAGGAGAGAAAGATTTCAGTAAGCAGATGAAGTGTGGATGTTCTTGGTGATTCAAGCAAGCTTGTGGAGATCTTTAGATCATGTCCATTTCATGTTGGTGGTCTGCATTGAAGTTAGAGCTCTTAATTAAAGAATAACTTCCAGATGATGGTGTTCTTCCTGAGACTGGCTGACCAGATGAGTTACACATCCTACGGATGTTCTTGTAGATGTTTGCCGACTTAGATGATCATTCCTAAGTCGATGTCATGTATAAATAAGGGATTGTAAAGTCATTTCAAAGTGTGTCTTATGGAGATGAGAGTGTGGTAGTGAGGAGGAGAGTGAAAGGCAGAGTAGAAGTATTGGGCTTAAATGGAACTGATTCAAGCATGGTGAAGATGCTATTTTCTAGTTCAAGTAGGTGATACTTATTATTTTGTAGATAGTGTGTCTCTTGTAGGCAGTAAGCCTCTTGTGAGTAGTGTGCTTGAGCAGTGAGCCCTAATTGGCATGTACCATTTTGTTCTTTCTATTCTTCTAATAGAGAATACAATCTTGGGTTAATCACCCCATGGTTTTTCCCTTAATCGGGTTTTCCACGTCAAAATCTTGATGTCTCATCTGTTAATGTGTTTTGGCTCTTGATTTATTTCATTGTGTTTCCATGATTGATTTATTATTATGCTGCTGAACCACAAAGTGGAGTTAAGTGTTTAATTGGAAGAAAGTTTTGTACAACTAATTCACCCCCTGCCTCTCAGTTGTCTACCCTAAATCTAACAATTGGTATCAGAGCCAAGTTCCTCTAAAAGGAGCTTAAATGCTTAAGGAGATCTAGGATGTCATCCTACAAGAAGGATAGTTCGAAGTTTGATGGAACCAATTTTAATCTTTGGAAAAGTTGCATGAAATGTCACTTGCAATATATGGGAATGCAGTACTAGAACATGGCTTCAATGAAGTATACTCCTCAACAGGGTGGTCTGAAAGCTCCAAATGAAATCACAGATGTTGAAAACAATTTGTGAACTATTGAAGCTCTTCTAAGCACATTATCTAATTCAAAGATTTCAAATGTTGTTGACCTACCAACTGCTTTTGAAATCTAGGAAAAACTGGAACTTTTGCATGAAGGAGACAAGTATGTTAAATGTGCAAGGCTACAGAGTCTGAAAGGGAAGTTTGAAAATCTGAAGATGAGAGAAGATGAAAATATCTCTACTTTTATGCCAAGAGTAAATGAGCTTGTTTGTGGAATTAGAAATGTTGGTGGAGTCTTGAATGAAAATGAGATTGTTGGCAAAATTCTCAGATCCCTTCCTGCTTCTTTTAAAATCAAGGTTGTTGCAATAGAAGAATTCAGAGCCCATACAACTATCACAAGAGATCAATTGGCTGGTAAATTGGCTACATTTGAAATGACTGAATCTACATTCAAAGCCAGTGCCTCTGTAAAAGGTAAACAAAGGTTTGATCCGGGAGAAAACTCTTCAAGAAAACTATTATGGTATGAAAAAGAAAGAAAAGACCTAGAAGAAGAAGAAGTAGAAACTGCTCAACTTGAACCTCTTATTGCAAAATGACTGCCAAGAGGATCTAGTAAGTATGAAGGGAAGTTGCCTTTTAAGAGCTTTAACTGCAATAAGATTGGTCATTTTCCCTCAAGATGTCTGGAAAGATTTTCAAGGCCAAATCCTAACAGATCAAGGTTCTGAAAGAATTGTTACTATGTTAATGAGGAAGATGATAATGAAGGAGTAACAGATGATGAATCAGAGACATGAAACAAATCTGGAAGTGATTGGGTGTTTATTGCCATCAAGGAAGAAGATCCAATGCCCTCTAAATCTATCAATCATAAAGTTGTAGAAAGAGCTCTGGCTACCCAAGTTGAAGAAAAGGATAATTGGGTCATTGACAGTGGATGCTCTCATCATATGACAGGTGATAAAAATAAGTTCATAGATTTAGAAAGGTATGAAGGACGAGTGGTAAAGTTTGGTGATAATTCTACTGGTAGAATCAGAGGTAGATGAACTATTTCTTTTGATGGAAGGAACAAAACTAGTAATGTACTGTATGTTGAAGGTTTGAAGCACAATCTTCTCAGTGTTGGACAGCTAGTGGACAAAGGCTATGATCTCTGATTCAAGAATGGAAAATGCAAGATCTTTGAAAGTTTCATAATAGAGATTACATCTGGTACTCAAAAAAAGGAAATATCTTTCATTTGGTTGGTACTGGTAAAATTTGCCTATTTGTTCAAGTTGATCAGAGTTGGTTATGGTATAGGAGGATGTGTCATGTGAATTTTGATAATATCATCAAGATAAACAATACTTAGGCTGTAAGAGATCTTCCAAAATTGGTGAAACCAACTAATAGCTTGTGCAAAGAATGTCAGTTGGGTAAGATGAGCAGAGTCACATTCAAAAGTAAGGAATTGTCTTCTACCAGATTATTAGACCTAGTTCATACTGATCTTTGTGGTCCAAAAAGAATCGGGAGTGTGCAAGGTGTAGATACTTCATGTTACTAATTGATGACTATTCCCGGATAATGTGGGTAACTTTTCTGAAAGAGAAATCAGAAGTTCTTGAGAAATTCAAAATATTCAAGGCTATGGTAGAGAATGAAACTAGATTAAAATTGAAATGTCTGAGGTCTGATAGAGGTGGAGAATTCACATCCGGTGAATTTATAGAGTTTTGTGAGAAACATGGAATAAAGAGACAATTGTCTACTCCTAGGACTCCACAGCAGAATGGAGTAGTGGAAAGAAAAAACCGGACCATCTAGGAAGCATCTAGGACCATGATGATGGAAGTAAATGTTCCTCAGATCTATTGGAGAGAAGCTATCAGCACTGCAATCTATACTCTCAATCAAGTTCAAATCAAAAGGAATACTGGTAAGACTCCTTATGAACTTTGGTTTGGCATCACTCCTACTGTGAGGTATTTCAGAGTTTTTGGTAGCAAATGTTACATTAAAAGAGATGAAGATCTAGGAAAGATTGATGGTAGAAGTGATGAAGGAATATTCTTGGGTTACTCTACTCAAAGCAAAGCCTACTAGTGTTATAACAAGAGACTAAGAAAAATGATAGAAAGTACAAATGTGAAGGTTGATGAAGGAATTGAAAAACCCTCAAGGTTTTATGAATATAATGAAGATGATTAGAATGGTGTTCTGATTCAAGGAGCCCAAGCCTCCTCTGAAAGTCAAATTCAAATTGATCCGGTAAATAAGGAAGAAGAGATGAGCTTTGATGAGTCTAATCAAGAATCATAAGTGCAAGAAATTCCCAAAGATCCCAAGTATGTAAGATTGAACCACTCTGAAGATCAGATCATAGGTGATAAAAGAAAAGGTGTACAAACAAGAAAGAAAATTGCTCAAGATTTAGATGAGTATTGTCTGATTTCAAAGATTGAACCTAAGATAGTGAATGAAGCTTGTAATGATGAAAATTGGACTAAAGCAATGAAGGAAGAGCTGATGCAAATTGAGAAAAATCACACTTGGGATCTTGTTCCCAGACCTAGAAACAAGAATGTGATTGGAAAAAAATGGGTCTTTTGTAACAAATTGAATGAAGTTGGTGAAGTAATCAGAAATAAAGCCAGATTGGTCTGCAAGGGTTACTCTCAAATAGGAGGAATTCATTTTGAAGAAACGTTTTCTCCGGTGGCAAGAATTGAAGCAGTCAGATTATTTCTTACTTTTGTTGCCTTTGAGGACTTCAAAGTATATCAGATGGATGTCAAGTCTACCTTCCTGAATGGTGACTTGGAAGAAGAAGTATACATTGAGCAACCAGATGGATTTCAATTATTTGATCATGGTGATATGGTTTGTAAGTTGAAGAAAGCACTGTATGGACTGAAGCAAGCCCCAAGAACCTGGTATGATTTTAACAAAGGTATTGCTAACAGTAATTTGTATTTCAAAATTGATCATGAAAACATCTTGATTGTTGAAGTGTTTGTTGATGATATCATTTTTAGAGGAAGAGATAGTATGTGTAAAACTTTTGCAAATCAAATGAAAAGTTAATTTGAGATGTCCATGCTTGGGGAAATGAATTTCTTCTTAGGTCTACAAATCACTCAAACAAAGAAAGGAATCTTCATTTCTCAGACCAAATATGTGAATGAATTGTTGAAGAAATTTGGGATGGAAGACTCAAAGCCAATGAGTACTCCCATGGCAACTGGATGTAAGTTGAGCAAGGATGATGACTCTCCCAAGGCTGATCAAAAAAAGTATAGGTCAATGATTGGAGGACTATTGTATCTCACTCAAACTAGACCTGACATTATGAATGTTGTTGGTCTTGTTGCTAGATTCCAAGCTGATCCCAGAGAATCTCATGTCATGGTAATCAAGAGGATTTTTAGATATCTAAAAGGGACAGTTGAGTATGGTTTGTGGTATCCCAGAGATCATGATTTCTCTCTTCATGCATATATAGATGTGGATTGGGCAGGAGATGTGGATGACTGAAAGAGTACTAGTGGTGGAGCATTCTTTTTGGGGAAGAGATTGCTTTCTTGGCTAAGCAAGAAACAAGAGGTAATATCTCTATCCACTACTGAAGCAGAATATATTGCAGCAACAGGTAGTTGCACTCAAGTTTTGTGGATGAAGCAAATGCTAAGAGACATAAGAGTGGAATATGAAGAGCCTATCACAATCTTCTGGGACAATTCAAGTACAATAAACATATCCAAGAATCTAGTGTTGCATTCAAAGACTAAACACATATCCATCAAGTTTCACTTTTTAAGAGAGCAAGTGAACAAAAATGAAGTCAAACTGGAGTTTGTGCCTTCCAAGGATCAGATTGCAGACATCTTTACTAAACCTCTACCTAAGGACTCTTTTGAGTATCTTAGGGAGAAGTTAGGGTTTATTGCCCCTCTAGTGATGAACTAAGGTGCATCAGTCCAGTGGATATCATAGTCATATCTTGTAGTCCAGATTGATGATTAGGAGCTGGTATTAAGGGGGAGCAGCTGGTATGCGTCTAAAGTGGTAGAATTGTAAGTATGTGCCCTTTTCCATTGATGTCAAAGGGGGAGAGAAGACATGTGAAAAACAAGTGGTTGCTGATCAAAGAGGGAGCTAGAAAGGAAGAGAAGATATGAGAATGGTTGTTGCTAATAGGGGGAGTTGTGACAGTAAGGAGAAGTTCTTGTCTTAATGGTCAAAATAAATTTTCACATCATATGTTGCCATCAATGAAAAGGGGGAGATTGTTGCAAGTTTGGACCTAAATGGTGTTGTCATTGATGTCAACATACTCCTGTTGCATTAATGATAACGATTGGATGAGCTATGTGCTGAGGATGTTGAGGAAATTAGTCTCAATCAAGAAAAGTGAAGAACAGTGATGACAGTAAGGTAAAAGTCCAAGATAGGATGAGGATCAGAGGATGCGGTTTAAAGGGTTTGTAGATATGTGTCTTATGGTGATCCAATAGAGATTTCAGAGGTCCACATGAAGATCTGAAGGTGTGGCTATTTAATTAAAACTGGTTCTGGTAGGTGTTCAGAGGTGACAGAGTGATATAGACAGGTCCAGTGAGATCTGGAAATGCATTGTCCTATTCTGTAGATTTGAGGGAGTGTTGAGGAAGTCTTTGTGAAGTATCAACTCGATTGGTTCATGGTTTGAAGGTCCGAAAGCATCTATTCCTTTGTGACAGTAATGACATAATGTGTTCTTAGGGTTCCAGATGAAGGAGAGAAAGATTTCAGTAAGCAGATGAAGTGTGGATGTTCTTGGTGATTCAAGTAATCTTGTGGAGGTATTTAGATAGTGTCTAGTTCATGTTGGTGGTCTGCATTGAAGTTAGAGCTCACAATTAAAGAATAACTACCAGATGATGGTGTTCTTCCTGAGACTAGCTGACCAGATGAGTTACACATCCTATGGATGTTCTTGTAGATGTTTGCCGACTTAGATGATCATTCCTAAGTCGATGTCGTGTATAACTAAGGGATTGTAAAGTCATTTCAAAGTGTGTCTTATGGAGATGAGAGTGTGGTAGCGAGGAGAAGAGCGAAAGGCTGATCAAAAGTATTGGGCTTAAATGGAACTAATTCAAGCATGGTGAAGATGCTATTTTCCAGTTCAAGTAGGTGATACTTATTATTTTGTAGATAGTGTGTCTCTTCTAGGTAGTGAGCCTCTTGTGAGCAGTGTGCTTGGACAGTGAGCCCTAATTGGCATGTGCCATTTTGTTCTTTCTATTCTTCTAACAGAGAATACAATCTTGGGTTAATCACCCCATGGTTTTTCCCTTAACTAGGTTTTCTATGTCAAAATCTTGGTGTCTCATGTGTTAATGTGTTTCTACTCTTGATTTATTGGATTGTGTTTCCATGATTGATTTATTATTATGTTGTTGAACTACAAAGTGGAGTTAAGTGTTTAATTGGAAGAAAGTTTTGTACAACTGATTCACCCCCCCTCACAGTTGTCTACCCTAAATCTAACATATGGATCATCCCAATGGGGTATGAGGTTGATGAGAAAATCCTAGAGCTGCATATCCAACACCTATTGAGTCAACCCGAGGACCCTAAGGCAAAAAGATTTGGAACATTGCAAGAGCTGAGTGTAAAAGTTCATGTTGAACTAAGACAACCTGAAATCAAGAGAAAAGTGAGAAGGGAAGTAGAAGAATTTACCAAGAGATGTGGAATTTCAAAGGAGGCAGTTGATGCCAATAGAGAGAAGCTGGAAAGGGAAGAGAAAGAAAGGCAAGAAATAGAAAAGGAAAGTGCTCCAGTGCAAGCCCCCTCCTAGATCAGATCCTTGGAAAGCTCTGCACTAGCCACTTCTAAGAATCAAAAAGCCTCAAAATCGGAAGCTAGGACATCTGGAAAGGGAGAGAAGAGAACTAAGACAAAGGCCACAAGGTCTTACACTAGCCAGAAGGATGATGAAGAGACAGAATCTGATGAGGAGATCAAGAAAATGAAAAAGAAGAAGAAAACATCCAGTGAACCCTCTACCGGTCATAACAAGGAAGAAGAGGTAGAAGAATTCATTGAAAGGCCTACTCTCTGCATTGACAATATCATCAAATTAGTTACTGTGGATGGGAACCTACAACCAATGGTTGAGTTTTATGATGAATATAGTGAAGATGATTAGATCTTACAAGATGCCACAGTCAGGTATCTAAACACCTCTAACAAAGCATTCATTGAAATTATATATTTGATTCCCAAAAGCTTAGAGAAGGAACTTGAAATGAGAAAGAACAATGCCATGGCAAAAGACCTAGAAATCTAGGAGCATATTGCTATCCAACTCTATCCTTCCATCACCCCTCAACAAAAGAACATGATCTTCAAGGACTAGAAGGATGAGTTCTGAAGAAAAGCAAGAATGAACTAGCTTATGCTTGGAGAAACTGACAAAATGGCAAAAGAAACAGAAGATATCCTCTGGAATGCTTTTAAAAGATTCAATCTTCCTGTTATAGAGGACTTAGGTGATGAACCCTTTGCCATGGATGACAAAGGAGAGTCTACTGTGAAAAATGTAGAAGAGCCAAAGGACATAGGTGAGGAAAGGACTTAGGACTTGGATTCCTCTACTCTAGAAGAGGAAGTCCCTAAAGAAGTAAACATCTCTCTTTTGGATCCCCATGCTGACTCCAAAAATAAAGGAGAAGAAACAAAAAATGAGAAAATTTATGAAGAAGAAGAAGTCAAGGGAAGAGAAAAAGATCAAATAGAGAAAACCCCAGATGATAGTTCTAATGCCATAGAAGGGAAGAAAACTCTATCTCCAACAAGAGACACTACAGAAGTAGTCAAATACTTCTTGACAAAAGACATGATGGAATTAGATGAACCAGAGCTACTTCAAGGACCATTCAACTTTGATTCCCTCTCCTTGGTTTAGACAATGAAGATGGCATCCTTCGCCCAAGAAAAGGCAAAAGAAAAACTTTTGAAGTCTCACATGGAAGACTGTGAGCTGATAGAGATTGCATCTAGTGTGTTGGAGAAAATCATGCCATCCTTCCATAAGGATCTTTCGGCCTCTTCATCTGGTAACTTGAAATCTCTTGTTAATTCAATTAGCACACATTTTGATTCTTTGGAGAAGTCAGCAGAAGATAAAGTCTGGAAAGAGTTTTTGGGAAAGAGATTTTTTGAAGTACGAGGGATAATAACAAATGATAGGAGAAATATGGATATTGGAATAAAGAGCTTAGAAAATGCTCTTAAAGATGGTGGAGAAATATATAAATTTTGTTTATCCTAGTCTAAAGTGACAAAGGATATTGAGAAGAAAGTGAAAGAACAAGAGGATAAACTGTCAAGTTTATCTCAGAATTTTGATCCTCTCACCACATCTATAATAAACCAGGAATGTTAGACTATTGCCATTCTAAATGAACTAAAGAAACTTGAAAAGGAAAGGAAGAATATAATAAGTAGGATGGCCAAACATAGAGTGATAATTATCCCAAAATTAGAGGCCATGCATGACGCCTTAACTGATGCTCAAACCACAGCCCAGACCAGTGATCTGACAAATCTAAAGAGGGCAGAAGCTTTTGCCTTCCTATTGAGTGGTCACATCTCAATTTTAGATAGGATGAAGCAAAGTTGGGCAACAAAACTTGTCCAGTTGAAGATAACTTTTGCAGATATACTTCAGTATATGTAAGTATAACATGTATATATACTTATGTGACTAAGTATAGTTGGATTTTTGGGAATTTTGGTGTGCAGATTCTACCCTTTTCTCTTGATGTCAAAGGGGGAGTGAGGAGCAGTGAAAAATGTGGAATCTAGCTAAGGGGGAGCTCTAGAATAATGTACATTAGAATAGAGCATCAACTAAGAGGGAGTACAGTGAGACACTTAGTCTTTTTTTACTAAGTGTTGCCATCAATGCCAAAGGGGGAGATTGTTGGCAAGAGACACTATGTGTCTTCACAAGTGTTGTCATTGATGGAAACAAAGTCCATCCTACACATCCGCAGGACATGGTATGACTATACCGAAAGTCAGATTGAAGAGTATTGTGGTCAGGTGAGCAAGAACAAAGCATGCAACAAGGTTCAACAATCAGGTCTGGATCTCTAAGAGGAAGTATCTCAGCAAAGCATGGACATGGGGAAGTCAGGAAAAGTACCATGACTGATACATTCCAGAGATTGAGCCTCCGGTGATGAAAGAGTGAAAAGATATGAGCATCCAAGTATTGGGTTCTTGTTTGACATAATAGACTGAGAAAGAACTAACCAACAAAGCATCAGACCCTCATCCGGATAAGATATTGATGGTGATCAAGTTTCCTGAGGGATTATTCATGATTGGCCGACATGATTGATGACTTCAATAACTATCTTTTTGATACGCATCACTTAGTAAGCATGGATTCAGTCGACAGACCAGAGTTTGGAAATATCTTGAGTTTTCTGCATGCCAACTAGAAAGATGATTGAAATCATTGATGTGGATATATATACCAAATTGATTTAGGTATGAAGTTGTGAGAAGTATGTGGGTAAGTGCAAAGAAAAGTAGAGAGCAATGCCAAAGCAACTATACAGGTCAGGAAAGTGACAGAACATCAGCATTAGAACATAGGAAGAATGAAGCACATCAAATCAGTATATTGAGCCTAACCAGAATTGAACCTCAGCATATGTGGATTCTCCTCATCAGTTCAAGTACTTGGTTTTATTTCTATAAACTATTGTAGGCAGTGAGCCTCTTGTGAGTAGTGTGCTCAGGTAGTGAGCCCTAATTGGCAAGTGCCATTTTGTACTACCTTATTCTTTTAATAGAGAATACAATCTTGGGTTAGTCACCCTGTTGTTTTTCCCTTAATAGGGTTTTCCACATCAAAATCATTGTGTTATGTGTATTGATTTTATTTTTTCTTTCATGGTTATGCATGCTTATATGATTTGATGTTGCACTAGTTGTTAAAGAAGAACAGAAAGTTGAAGTAATTAAGATAACTGATTCACTCCCCCTCTTAGTTATCAACAATCCCTTGTTCTTCACAAAAAATATTGATTTCATTTGATGTGGAGGCACCTCCTCTATTAGACCTTAAGAATATAATCCTTAGTTCTAACTCATTCTCAACCATTGCCTTGATCAGATCTGCTCTTTACAAGATTCAATAATTGTCTTAGCTTCAATTTTTGAGAATGGACAGAGATGTACCTATTTATCTATAATTCTTCTTCTTTTCTCTTTATAGTGTGATGCTTCTCCCCTTTGGGCCTTATAAATTCTTTCCGAAGCTTTTTCAACCTATACTTTTCTTTATCTTTTGCTTGAAGACTCATTTGATTCATGTCCATTTGCCAAAGTTGAGTTCATCAATACTTCTAATCATCGTGAAAACTTCTTTATATTGAAAGCAACTGTGTTCAGTCAACCTGAACTTGTATTACTCATTACTCTCAAGCCAATTAACAAAATCTAACAAACTTATGGATTTAGATGTAATCAATGATTAATAACCATATGTGAGAACTACAGAGCAATATCTTCAATAGTTGACCAATGTAGACCAAATTGTAGAGCACTATAAGTTGACTTTACCAAATAGGTAGTTGGCCAAAATTCATAACATGTCTTCTTTCCTAATCAATTGTTCTTGCATAGTAGACATCTAGATCTACACAATTCTTCATTTATCCTTTACAATCATAGTCTCTATCCTAACTTAAATCTTTGTTGCTAATCCTTTACCTTGTCCATTCATGCTGAGGGATCAGCACCAATCCTTTGTCAGTGGAAAAAAAAAATCACTGAATCTTCCCCTAAGTCTAAGCACCCAATTCACTTCCTAGAGGAAGAATCTACACCACAGTCTAATGCAAACCCATCCTTGACTTCATTTACTTCTTTCTTGACCCAAACCTTGTTCATCTCCTTCATGACTTCTTCTCAATCAACCTTATCTAGTGGTTTCTTCAATTCAATTTGAGTATCCTTCTTCATGTTATTACTTCTGCATAACTTAGAGGTATGACCAAATCCATTACAGTTGTAGCACACAACATTTCTCTAGCTAGTATTTCTTCTATTTACTCAAGATCTGCATTGGTTAGCTTTATGCCCAAATTTGTTGCATGTATAATAGTAGTCACTGAAGGATTTAACTATCCTATCCCTGCTATAGCCATTTCTCATTTGACTTCTGCACTTATTATCCATATGTCCCCATCTTACTGCATTCGTAGCACCTAATAGAATTCTAACTTACTTTACTTTTGCATATAATAGCTTTATGATCAACTTTTTTGCATGTAAAACATTTATCTTTGAAAGTTTCATGATTCGTTCCATTGTTGAAACCTTTCCTTATCTAACTTCTACATTCATTTTCTCTATGACCAATTTTCTTGGAATTGAAACACTGAGTAGAGAATGATGGAACATTTTGATTCATTCTACTCCTACACTAAGTAGCCTTATGACCAAACTTATTGCATGAATTACAATAACCATTCAAAGATGGGTACCTTTGAGCATTTGGTTCCCTGACTGGTGGTCTTCTAGGTCTATTGCTTCAATTATTAGTTTGTTTTCCTTTGTTCTTCTTGATCTCAACATTACCTTCTTGTCCTATTTTAGAACTTTTAGCTTTCTCAAATCCTAAGCCTACTTTGTCATCAGGGCTCTTTTGAATAGAAATCATCTCATCAAGTTTCCTAGAACTGATTTTAAACTTTTCTTCAAAAAAAATTGTTTTATCCAAGTATAACTTCAGGATCCAAATTTCCTCTTCAAGCTTAGTACATCTTCTAATTTGTCTTCCACCAACAGATTTATGTCTTCTTCTACTTATTCTCTTTCTACAACTTTCATTTTCAAATCATTTAAGGTTTCATTTGCTGACATGAGTTGTTCAATAGCCTCCTTATATTTTTCTTTGAGCTTCTTGACTTGCTATCTTAATTTTTTGATACATTCATCTACTTCTTTAACATTCTCCTTTAGATCTCTATTTTCTTCTTTGGTTATTTCTAGGTCTTCAAGATCAACCTTGATGTGCACCATCCCAGATCTACCTCAAGCCATTAAGCTTACTTCTGAGGAACCCTCGCTTTGATACCAATTGTTGAAATGCATTGGATAACTGAGATGGGGGGTGAATCAGTTGTCCCTAAAACTTTTAAAACTTATGAACATCAACACATCAAACACTTATTTATTGTTATTCAAATTTAACCATGAAAGCATGAAATAAGAAGCTCAACACAATAATGCATGAGACACCATATTTTTACATGGAAACCCCTAAACATGGAAAAACCATAGTGAGTGTTAGCTCATATTATAATATGTAATAACAATACAAAAAATTAGAGGCTCTCTTCCTTAAATCTCACTTCCTAAAGCTTACTTCTCAAATAAAAAAGGCTCACTACCATAAAGGTATCACTGTTAGAAGTTGGTGAACTAAGATAACAACATCTACATCATGCTAGGGTTCAGTTCCATTAAAGTATAGTATATTTCCTCTATTTTTCTTTACTTTTTACACTTCATATTTACATTCTCATATTCACATCTTCATTAAATTTTTCATGACTTCATTACATGTATTTATACAATTCATCAACCTTCGAATGTACATCAAGGTCAACATTACATTCACCAATCATAAGAGTAATCTCCTAAGTCAGCATTCATACATACATCAAATTAGGTCTAGACGTAAACATCACATGCCACAAAAGAATGAGGGAATAATGTATTACACTTTAGTTTGGATGTAGATCTTACCCAAGCATGCTACACATCACTTAAACATTCATCAAAAGTATTCCCTTGATCACGAAAATTAATTAGGTCAACCAAACAACATACACTTAGAGGATTCCTGATCACATGCTTCCTTGATCACAATCATAACAAGTGGACCTTGTGAAATACTTTAACACAATCTTGACATATCCACAAACAACATAAATTCTCCTAAGAGCTAACAAATCCATCTGCAATAGATCTCACTTAGAGATATTTGAAGATAACAAATATCACCTAAACTCAACAACTTTCACCAGAAGTATAACACCACAAACTTGTCTTCTGGAGCACCAAATCACAAATCCTCTGGCATCAAGATATATAAGGATGTTATAATCTTATGTCCAAAACCACAAAGCCATATTCCAAAGTATAGAGAAATGCATAGAAAAACTTTTTCTCCCTATCACTCTACACACATTTCAAGACATGGTCTTCAAACTAGTGAATAGATCTTTTGTTGTACATTGTTCCAAACCTCCAAACTCAAGATTTATCATCTTTAGACACTTCTCTAAATCATATGCCAATCTCACACTTTGGTCATCAATTCTGAGAAAATGTAGAGAAAAACACCGCATGGTTCTAGGAGACAGCATAATCAAACACTTGTTGAAACTTATCCAAATAAGTTTCTTAGATGTTGACATCAATGACAACACTTATTGCTCATGCTTGGAACAAATTCCTACATCAAAAAATGTGCCACAAACTCTTCATTACTAGACAACACATCAAAAAAGACATTTGTCTTATTAGACACCTCAAAAGTGACAAGCGAAAGGATGATCTGGTCAACATATTAAATCCCGTTAGTCCACATCAACTCACATTTTCACATGTCATATGACTTCATTTCAACTTCCTTCCACTTGGGGATTTCACTTTTTGTCATATAGAGCCAAATGGGTATCCATTTTGTCTAGATTCAAGGTATTTGCAAGCTATATTTTTTCTATTTCCTACAAGACAAATGCAAATCCAAAATGTAACAAACTACTATATTAAATTAAATGTGATGTAAATTTGGACCCTTGGTGTTGAGTTGATCTCCACCATCCATTAAAAACTCAGTATGGTGCCTTCTATAAAGGGCCATCCTTTTCTCTCATGGTAAGTAAGATTTGATAATGAATTGTTGAGACTGCCAAAATTCAATCAATACAAAGTAAGTTTTGTAGGTTGATGCGAACTTGTGTTTCTATGTTGTCTCATTTTGGATTTCATGGTTCATGTCAATCTGAAATTAGTTTACATTTGGTTGCATTTATGATTAATTATTTAGATATTTGTTGGATTTCCTATCCATACGATTGATGGCTTGTTGATTGTATGTCATTGTGCATGGTTACTCTTGGAATATATTATATGAGGTGAGTTCAATTGTGTGAATTCATTGAGCTATGTTAGGAATTGGGTGTTTGATGAACTCCCTATAATTTGAAAATCATTGCATTTCCTTACAAAATTGCATAATCTCTGTGGCGTTGTGGGCTGCCTGGTTAAGCAGAGATTTGTTTATTGTTGGGAATCTGTCCATATGCATCTTGATCATTTCTACAGTTGTCTATAGGATCTCTCTTTACCCTTTCCTTCTCTCCCTTTTCATTTGCATTTACTTTACATTAAGTTTAGTAGATTTAGGGTTTGAGCATCATGACATTGATCATCTGCTAAAATTTCAGACCTCATAGTCTGAACCATCTAAGGTTTCTGCATATACATTGCTATCATATTTCATAAACCTTGCATTTCATGTAAGTCCCCTTTCTTGGTAGAGCTTATCACATATCCACTGAAGTTATTCCTGCAAGCTATGACCTAGCTGTATTAGCCTTGGAGCAGTCCTACCTAGGATAAGTTACCTTTTTTAAGAGAGGTAAGATACCTTGTATTTCATCTGTGTTGTTGCATGCTAAAAACACCATCAACAAAATTGGCACTAGAATGAGGGTAAAAATGAGTTTTGATGGAAGATTTCACTTTCAATGGTCTATTGAAATGAATTAAGTAATCAAGAGATTCAACTCCAATAGATACACACAAGGGTTTTAGTCATGAGACCCCTTCAATCTTCAGAGGACTATTGCAATTGTCATATCATGAAGATAACTTCAAAGTAGATATATAACTCTTCAAAGAAGTGCTAGATAAGTAAATTAGGGTGAAGTATCCTCCATTAACCTTGCTTGATTTTAGTTCACCATAGGTCTGCACTATACATCCCAAAGAGCTGCATGACAAGATCGACTATTTAACTTTTCTCGAACAATTCAACCTACATTTAAAAGCATTACTTCCTATTTCTAAAATATATAAGCTAGAAGAAGGATATATGCATAATAAACATATTTAGAGAAAAACCATGCAAGGAGTTGTAGTATGGATGGATGCATATGCATGTGGTCATGTCTTAGTTGAAAGCACTCAAAGTGTTGAGGTTGTAGGAGTTGTAAGTCTATATCAAAAGGGCAGTCTGCATATGGAAAAAATTGAAGTTGTTCATCAAAGTATTTTTCCAGATGATCATGCGAGATAATCCATGGGGTCTGCAGGTCACCCAACTAATGATTATGAGGTCCCTACCTAGTTGAAGCTTGGTTTTCAGCCACTAGACTTGGACTAGTCAGTCACAAGATATGATATTGTAACTTGGTTAAAACCTAATTTTCAGTTGTAAGATAATGAATAGAGTAATGTACATGGTCACATTTCTTCTACCAAGGATGATGATAAGATGAACAATGAATCATACCTAATATATAGTCATGTTAAGGATGTAGATCAGCCAAAGAATACTTCCCAGATAACATGTTCTGAGCTTGAATTTACTACTATAGAGATGTAGAACAACAGTTCACATCAGTTGGTTGACAATTTTGAGCTAGAATAGTAGCTTGGACAGAACATACATGTACAAGAACAAGAAGGAATCAGACCTCTAGATGAAGATAAGTCATAGATAGCAATGCAAGAAATTATTCTAGTTGACACATTTGACCCACAAGTAGATTATCTGAAGAAAGGAGATCAAACTACTCAGTATATTAGCATAGTGCATTATAAAGATCAATCATATTGGGCTGATGTACAGTTACTCTAACATAGATTTCAAGAAAGTCAGAAGAGAAAAATAAGTATGATGCATCACTTTGAGGCAACATTGGCATCATGAATTAAGTTATGTAGGAGGAAGGAGATCTTGTTGTTGCTGCAGACAATGAACTTGTAGTCCAATATCAAACACGATCTAAAATAGGAAGATTGTTGATTGATATAGAGGAAGTTTTTTTAGAATATATAACTAATGTTGATGAAGTAAATTCAAGTATAAAATTATATTCATAAAAGAAGATCTCCACATGATTGATGCTGACCTAGTAATGACAGATGAGAAAAGTATACAATTCAAGAATGAAAATTAAATAATCATGCAGAGTAATGTCTTGGAAGATTTTCATGTAAATCACTTGATTAAATCATCAAGCTGGTATCCACGATGAGAAAGGATATGCTATTGCATGGAAATTCACCACATATGTCAGATTTTGCTTTGGTTGATTCATGTAGAATCCATCCACATAATCTACAAACTAAATAAAGTTATCTAGACTTCTTGTTTGCTTGGGAGGTTACTATAGCATTTAGTGACCCAGAAGTATCTGATGCACTAGAGATGATCCACTATGAACTAAGACCCCCTAAAGATGAGAAAGTAGATGGTCTAATGAAGCAAGGTGATGAACTTAAATCTCTAATCAATGGTACTGCAAACTAGGTTGTATCTTCCCCTTTTCACTTGGATTTGATAGTTATCAATTTGATTATGGTAATTTAGTTAAGATAACTTGCATCTGGATTGATCATGACCCTAATGAATTTCCCCCCTTGAAGATGAGAAAGTAGATGGTCTAATGAAGCAAGGTGATGAACTTAAATCTTTAATCAATGGTACTTCAAACTAGGTTGTATCTTCCCCTTTTCACTTGGATTTGACAGTTATCAATTTGATTATAGTAATTTACGTAAGCTAACTTGTATCTGGATTGATCATGGCCCTAATGAATTTCCCCAACTGCTGATTTTGCATAACTAGTATCCTAAAAATGAGTGGGCAACTTACCCATACCTTACTATTCAGAATATTAGATGAATGTGCTAGACTTAGGACACTGACTTGTACCTTGTTCTTCCTGCATGTCCTAAGAAATAAATCATGGGGAAGTGTAAATAGTTGTTGACCAAAGCTTTTGTACATATTTTTTCTTGTTTTGGGTTAGGTTTTGGTTAATTGTATGTTGTTCTAGTTTAGTTTATACTTTTTGTTTGTACTTTTCCTTAGTTGTTAGCTATTGGTACTTGTTAGTTGTTAGTTGTTTCTTTATTTTTTCTTTGGTTAGAGTGGTTTTCTTTGTTTAGTTTAGTTGCTTCCTTGCTTTGCTCTTGTTTCATATGCTTGTTTTGTTAGGGTTCTTCATTTCTTGAACGTAGTGGCAACTGTGTAGTCATGCAAAAGGCCCTCTTTGGGTAAGTAATCTAAAGTATTTGCTTGAGAAGCTTTGGTTTTCTAATCAATTCTTTTTGTGGGTCCCATTGTTACTCTTCAATAATATGATGCTTGTTGATGGGAAAGAAGTCATTAGTTTGGTGCACTTGAAGTCTTTTCTAGCCATATATCTCTCTCTTAAATAATCCTGAAACCTCCAAAAGAGTCTTTGTAATCTTGGGTTAAGTGAAAAATCTAGAGGCTCACCTTTGTTGCCACTATGATTCCCAGTCCAATGAATTTGAACCAATTCATAGCCCATCTGATATTTATCATGTGCTACAAGGGTATGCAATGCTTTCTAGTACTCATATCAAAAGAGCTAAGCTCAAATGAATTATCAAATAAATACTCTGCTAAAGTTAATACTTCCTAACTTTCCTATGAAAGTTCAATTAGCTGTAGGATTCAAGTAACTCTATGAGGGGCTCTAAACACCTAATGGGTAGTAGAGAAACGCTTGAGGGAATCATAGAGACAATTCTGTCAGGGCTACAGACGCTTCTTGGCAGTGGTGCAATGTCCAGGTAGTTTGAAAGATGTGTATCTTTACATAGCTTAATGCAAGTAAGCCTTGATGATCTTGGTTGTAGAAGGATGGGAATGAATACAGCTACACACACTTAGGCTTTATGGATATGGATGGTTGCACTGAATTAGTGATCTCGCCCCCTTTGATATGGTATTGTGCTATCTTGTTTAACATGTGGGGAACACAGAGGTTTTGGGCTCAAAACTGAAGTTTATCTTAGAAATGTTCTGGGGAATTTTCCTAGTATAATCACCATTTGTTGTACCTTGCACACACATTGCATTTAGCCAAAAGGAGACCCCTTTTTTTCCTTTGTCTTGGAGTCTCATCTTTCATATTTATGACAATGAGAAGGTGAATTTGTGCTTAGAATGTAGGAGTTGCTTCAAGTTTTGTGTATTTGGCATGTTTGGAGTTGTTTGATGTATTGCATGATTGCTTTAGAGGTAACTTGATTGGGTTTGTGATTAAGAAGTAGCCATTTGTTGCCTTTCGTGCTAAAACTATTTTACTACATTTTTTCTCCAAAATCTTATGTCACTAGATATTGTCCTTGAAATTGCTTCTGCAGGATGTGTCATGTTGAAATTCCTTGTTTCTAGGTCTTAGAGTTACAAAATCATGTCAAATCCCATAAGGTTTCACTAAGGGGTCAATATACTTTCATCCTGATGGATAGTTCTAGCAAACTGATTTGGCTAAGTCTAAAACCTTGTAAACCCTAAAAAGTGGCTAAGTCTAAAATCTGGTAGAACCTCAAAAATATAGAATCTGCATATTAAATCCTATGGATCTGGAACCTATCTCAAACATCCTGATAGTATATTCCAAAATATTTAAAGTATATGAATATCTAAACATATACTTAATTATATTTTGAAAAATACTATCACCCTGGGTAATTCAATAATTGACAGAAAAAACACCTCCTACTGCACTTAGCACTAAAATCTACTACTACTGCATATTAGTGCTAGACCTTCCTTTGCACATTTAGTGCTAAAAATCTCTCTCACTACTTAGTGCTAAAAAATGCACTCACTGCACATATGCACTACCACCCAAGAACCCCTCCGACTACACCTAGCAAAGTTAGCACTAAAAAATTGTACTTCCTTGTGCTAAAAGTTAATCCTACTACATATACATAGTACCACCTGAAATCAGCACTAACTGGTACGAGAAAAAATCCCTATCGAACTAACATTGCATGTTTTGCACTGAAAGGCCTGGCTACTACCTTGCAATGAAATCACTCCCTACTACACTTGTACAGCACCACCCTAAAACGCTGCTAAGGTGGTAGACCACAAAATCCCTATTAAGAGCTTGAGAAGACTCAATGCTAAAATTAGCATCTACTACACTTGTGCAGTACCCCTTAAATTTCCTACTTTTTACCAATTTGGGGCCAAAAACTGATATTTTAGGGTTTAAACATGATTTTATTGATAATTTGAATTTCATATCCATTTAATACATCATGATGAGCATTTTTACCATGTTTGTGTGGATTTTGGGTATGTTTTGCATCAATAACACTACTACACCTAAATGTGCAGTATCTCCAAAAACCCTATTTTTTGCAAAAAAAGGCTATAAAAATGCAAAATAAAAGCCTCCAAATGGATCCTAATGGCCAAATGTGTACTTCAAAATGATGAAAAACTCAGAAAATCATGAGAAAATCACTGGATTTCTGATGTTGTTCACAAGAAAGTGACATTAACGATGAGTTGTTCTAGATTGATCCATGGCTGCAAATCAACATATTTCGATAAATTTTGATGGAAAATGATTGTTTATGATGAAATTGATTCTTGGCTTTGTGAAATGCAGATATAAGAGAAAAAAGGAGCTTGTTGGAGATGTCTTGGAAGGATGAACACATAGAGATGCAGTGCTAATCTGAACATGAAGAATTGACATTTTATCAATAAAATTGATGTTGCACATGCAAGAAGAAGTCAGTATGATGTCCCAGATGATGGAGATAATTCCAAGGAGCTTAAAGACACAAGATATCAAGTCTATTGCACTGATGCTCCTATAGATCTAGTCAACTATCCAAGACATGTTCATAACTATTCCAGTAGTCTAGTTATCAAAAGTTAAACCCAACAAGCATCCAGTTAGACATTCCTACATCAAAAAAGTGCCACATACTCTTCTTTACTAGTCAACATATCAATGAAGACATTTTTCTCATTAGACAACTCAAAATTGATAAGCGGAAGGATGATCCGACCAGCATATGAAATCTCATTAGTCCACATCAACTCATATTTTCACATGTCATATGACTTCATTTTGACTTCTTTCCACTTAGGAAATTGGCTCTTTGTCATATACAACCAAACAGGTAACCATTTTGTTCATATTCAATGTATTTGCAAGTTGTATTTTATCTTTTTCCTACAAGATAAATGCAAATCTGAAAATGTAACAAACTATTGTACCAAATTAAATGTGATGTAAATCTAGACCCTTAGTGTTGAGCTAATCTCGACCATCTATTTAAAAATTGGTACAGTTCCTTCTCTATATAAAGGTTTATCCTTTTCTTTCATGGTGAGTAAGAATTGATAATGAATTGTTGAGACTCTACAAAAATTCAGTCAATACAAAGCAAGTTTCGCATGTTATTGGGAATTTGTGTTTCTATGTTGTCTCATTTTGCATTTCATGATTCATGTCAATATGAAATTAGTTTACATTCAGTTGCATTTGTGATTAATTATTCAAATATTTGATGGATTTCCTATCCATACCATTGATGGCTTGTTGATTGTATGTTATTGTGCATGGTTAGTCTAAGCATATGTTATATGAGTTGAGTTTGATTGTGTGAATTCATTGAGTTGCATCAGGAATTGGGTGTTTGATGAACCCTCCACAATTTCAAAAACATTACATTTCCTTAGAAGATTGCACAATCTTTGTGGCATTATGGGTTGCCTGGTTAAGCAGAGATTTGTTTATTATTTAGAATCTGTCTATCTGTGTGTTGATCATTTTTGTAGTTGTCTATAGGATCTTTATTTACCATTTCCTTCTCTCCCTTTTATTTTGCATTTCCTTTACATAAAGTTTGGTAGATTTAGGGTTTGAGAAACATGACATTGATCATCTGCTAAAATTTTAGACTTCACAGTCTGAACCATCTAGGGTTTCTACATATACATTGCTGCCATATTTCATAAACCTTACATTTCATGTAAGTCCCCTTTGTTACTACTGTAGACACCCAAAATTGTCCCAAATTTATGTATGTCTTGCAACACCTTGTTAAAACATTATCCTAAACATCATAAGCCATTTTTGTCCTAAATTCCACTCTTAATCCCATTTATCCATTAGCCAATTAATTAAATAAATTTTATTTATTTAATTAAAATCCTGTCTTACTCCCATCCTAATCCCACTTAGCCAATTAATTAAATAAATTTTATTTATTTAATTAATTTCACATGCATAATCCCATTTATCCTATCCTCATCCCAATCAATTAAATAAATTTTATTTATTTAATTAATTTCCACATCATATCTTATCTCATACTATTCAACTTCTCAATTAATTAAATAAATTTTATTTATTTAATTAATTCCAACTCATATCACAACTAATTCAAATATTTTATTTGAATTAAACACTCATCTTTTATCACATTCCAACACCTGTCCAATCAATCATGTGTTACAACTTTTATCTTTCACATGCACAACTAATGAGACCTAATTTTAGTATTTATCTACACAAGCACATCTAAGCCTTATCTTCCCTTGCCACATGTCAATTGACTACAATTTCTTGATGTTGAAGGAAACCTAACTTAATCCTATCCATCCATTTCATCTAAAGCCCTAATTGATCCTAGCTATCCATTGGAACCAAGCCAAGCCTATAAAACAAGCCTCTCTTAGGACATTAGAGAAGAGATTAGAGGAGAATGGGATGATTCTTCTTCATGTAACCTCACTCTGCTGAATTTTCATCTCAAGCCATTATCCATCATCTTCAATCCATCTAGCTTGCATCTATCAACCATCAAGCATCCATCATCTATCTCCTTTTCAACGTTATGTTGCATAATAGAGCAATCAACACAACAAAGCGATCAATCAATTGAGCTCATCTTGCATCTTCGAGGTATTGAATTATTTGGGATTAGGTTATTGCATTTCATTGTTTGAATCATTTCCATTTGTAAATCCAAATTTTTTGATATACATTTTGGCACGCCTGGTGGTACTCACGTCCTTGATTAATCTCTCTTTTTTGAGTTGTTTTTATGAAGTTTAGATCTCTTGGAGTGCCAATCTTTCATTTTTACAAGATTTTGTAGCAAAATTTTGCATTTTTCTAACTCTAGTTTGCAAAGATTTGGATAAAAATGTATGTATATGATCGCTTAGCCCAAATATAACCTCACCATTGCGTCCGAGAGGCCATTTCCATAGATTTTGAGTACAAAGTTGGCTAAATTTGATGAAAAATGGAGCATTTGGTAAAGAAAACAATAACCGGACTGCAAAAATGCGCTTCTGGTAATTCAGCTCGCCTTTGATCAAACTGCTGTCGCCTAGGCTAAATCAGCTCACCTTTGAGCAAAAAGCAGTTGCTTATGGTCAAATTTAGCCCGCTTTTAAACAAATAGTGCTCGCTTTTGAACAAAAAGCGATCGCATATGGTAAACTTGGTCGCTTATGGTTAACATTTGCATTCCATCTCCTGAAACTCTCCAAATCGCTTTTGGGTTATTATGCATCGCTTTTGGCTTTTTGTTAGTCGCATATGAGCTATTATATGTTGCTTTCATCTATTTTTGCATCGCTTATGAGCAAAAATCTGCCGCTTTCTGCATATCTGCATCACTTTTACACTGGGATCGGCCGCATCTATCATTTTCTGGATCGTTTTTACATCGACAGTGATCGCCTAAGGTATGAAATGCATCACTTTTGCTTCAACAGAATTTGCCTGTGTGCTTATGATCTTTTACACTGTTAGTTCACTTTTGAAATGGGTTACTCGCTTATGAACTAACAATGGTCGCTTTTAACCTGATGCGCGTCGCTTATGAATTAACAGTGGTCGCTTTTAACCTTATGTGCATCACTTATGAATTAATAGTGGTCGCTTTTAATTTGATGTGCATCACTTATGAATTGACAGTGCTCGCCTGTGTAGATTAGGGTTGTGTGTTTCGAATGTCATTTTGCAGATACAGATCGCGTTTAGGCTGTAATTAGTCACTTCTGGATTCACCCGCATCGCTTATAAGCCTACAGGAGTCGCATCTGGGTGTTTTCAAGTCACATTTGATCTACAAGGGCTCACCTATGGTAAAATAATGGTCACTTCTGATAAACAGTTTGTCGCATCTGGCAACTGTAACTTGCTTTTGGTAGCTGTCATTGTGCATCTTGGTATTTTTATCATAACTTTCACATACGGAGGCAAAATCACACAAACAAGGACTTGTTGGAAAGCTGGGAGGACAAACTTCACAACTGTACTACTTTTATCAGGTGACTATACTATTTTTTAAGCTTTTTTTTATCAGTCAAAGTTTAGGTTCATTGCAAACTTCATTTGAACATAACTTGAGCAATTTTGATCATTTTTCAGCAAAACTTTTTTTCAAATTGCTTAGAATCTCCTAAGCTTTCTATTTATACAATTTATTCTCTTGTATCAGATCATTTTAATCAAAATTTTCAGATTTCATCTTTTTCATGTAATCATCTTCTTTGCAAGTTTACTTGTTTTCTTTTGGAATTGGTGACTTGTAAGGGCATCTAAGGAGCTGGAGCAGCATTGGCATCAACATCTACAGCAAATTGGAAATTGATTGTATTAGGTGCACTCATTCTAATTTTTCATCTCTTAATCTTGATTGATCACACATTTGGATTTTGGGCATAAAACGAACAATTGTTTGCAAATTCACATCAAAAAATTGGGTTAAAATAAACCATTGTCTTTCATTACATTTGGATTTGGGCTTTAAAACAAACAAGTGCTTGCATGGTCTTCCACACATTGAATTTCTAAGGTTAATGAACCCCATCCAAGTGTGACCAAGTAAATGTGTATGCTCTCTCCTAACATCCCAACACGAACTTGGAGATCAAAAACATTTACTTGTGTTGCTTTTGTTTACCCTTAGAGAGGCCTGCCTTGGTATCCACCCCAAGGGAACGACCTCAAGTGGTACTTTCATGCGGTCTGCTATAAAAATCAGAGGATAAGGCGAAAGCCAAGTCTAACCGGTATTAGCACTCGCCATACAGTGCTAACTTGAAAGGAGGTGTACCTTTGTGTATATTAAAACTCCTAGTAGGGTTAGTTAAAGTCTTAAGTGGCTTACTGGATGCTCGTGGGGTGCCGGTCCCCCAGATTTTCATTAGAACCTCCTTGTGATAGTGGCCTTGCCTTAACTAGGACTTGTTGAAGTGTCTTCATGTGCTTGCTTAACCATCATCACATTATTACAAACTAAAACTTGCTTATGTGTCTTGCGTGAGTGATTCATGTGTGTATATGCATAATGATTTGTTTGAACATTGCCAAATCAAGCTATAAACACCAAACACATAAACAATTCATCCTACATTTCATCCACATCACCCAATTTTATCAATCCACATCATATCCTAATCATACCCAAATCAATTTTATTTTAAACATATCTTAGTCACATCCATACTCATTCCAAATCATCTCTACATCATCATCAACCTAGTCCTAGTCAATAGTTGTCAAGATGGTCGTAATCATTCAAGGGGGCTATCCCTCTAATCATGGGACAAATCCCAAGCCTAAGGTGACAATTCAAGGGGGCTATCCCTCTAATCATGAGACGAATCCCAAGCCTAAGGTGATAATTCAAGGGGGCTATCCCTCTAATTATGAGACAAATCCCAAGCCTAAGGTGACAATTCAAGAGGGCTATCCCTCTAATTATGAGACAAATCCCAAACCTAAGGTGACAATTTAAGGGGGTTATCCTTGTAATCATGAGACAAGACCTAAGCCTATAATCACAATTCAAGGAGGCTACCCCTCTAATTCAAACAGTGAAATAAAACCAAATCCCAAGGTCACAATTAGAGGAGCCCCTCTTCCTAATTCAAATCATGAAGATAAACCAAGACCTAAGGTCACAATTAGAGGAGCCCCTCTTCCTAATCCAAATCATGAGGATAAACCAAGACCCAAGGTCACAATTAAAGGTGGCTATCCTCCTAATCCAAATCATGAAAGCGAACCAAAGCCCAAGATCACAATTAAATGAGCCTCTCCTCCTAAGACCAAGTTTATACTTCGAGGAGGATATATCTTTATTGATGAGGATGAGACAAGTCCAAAACCCAATCCATCCACACATCAAATTAATCCCACTTCATACCAATCTAATCCATCCACACATCAAATCAATTCTACATCAACTTATCCCACTTCATCTCAACCAAATTCATCCACATGTCATATCAGCCCTTTATCAACCTATCACAACCCTTATCCATATCAATCCATATCACAACAATCATTATCCTATGCAATCCCTCCATCATCATCACAACAACACCATCACAACTTCCAACAACTTCAACCACAATCCTACATGTCACGCACCTCAACTTCACAACAACCTAATCCATCCACCTATCATGACAATTCCATATCAACCTATGCCACATCAACATATCCACCCACTTTCATACAACAAGTGAGCACAAGTCAACCTTGGCAACAAGATCAAATGCCCTCAACTTTGAGTCCACCTCAAGATCTTTTGTCCACATATCATACCATTACATCTAGCTGCCAAGACTATCAATGGCCTCCACAACAAGCACAAGTGAGCCTAAGTCCACCTTTCCAACAAGAACAATATCCAAATCCAAGTGGCCCCTTGTACCTAAATCAAAGCCCAATTTATCCTATGCAAGACTTAATTACCTTTGACAAGGGAGATACAAATCTAGAGTGACCTCCACCATCCAATCACATGCCAACACTTGAGCCAACTAGGCCTATCCCAACACCACCATGTGATCCCAATCATAGTCCATTGGTCCATCAACCTTCCATATCACCAAGCCCTTCATTACCTTCATCACCATGTCATTCTAATCCTTCACCAAAGGATGTGGCTAAGATAGTTTTACAAAGAATGCTTGAAGCAAAACTCATTGAACTTCCCCTCATCAACCCATGTGAAGAAAGTCCATATGATGAACATGATTATTGTGCATACCATAGGACCAAAGGCCATAATACAAATCAATGCCCAATATTTGTCCCAATTGTTTATAAGGTGTACCTACCTATAATGGGAAAACATGCCACATCATCCCAATCCCATGTGTCACCCCCATCTAGTCCAAATCCTAATCCACCCAATCCAATTAGCTCTCAACCTAATCCTAATCCTACTCCAATGCCATACCCTTACCATACATCCATTATATTTCCCATCCACCCATACCCTTGTGAAGGATGTGATCCATTGGCTACTAGCTAGGAATAAACTACCTCCATGTCAAACACCCATTCATGAGCCTACTAAAGAACTTCCAAAGGTCATGTCCAATCCTATAATCTCATCATGTGGTCCACCTATCCTTGAGCCTATCCAAGATCCCTTAATTAATATACCTAGCCCTTCAAGCCCATCATGTGACCTACAAGCCAACAAGTCTATTCAAGAGTCTCATATCATTAATCCAAGTCAAGAGTCATCATTTTCTCATGTTGTTGACCAAGAGCCTTCCACTTCCATTCAAGCAACCCAAGAGGCATGTCAAAGGTTTAATCCTAAGCATATGGAAACATTAAGCCCTAGTCCAACTCAAGAACAAAACACTTTCATCCAACCCATCCATAACATTTACCTTCTTTATGATAAAGATGATACATATAAAGAATCTATCCATGAGCACCTTGATCCTATTCATAATCTTATATCCATCCATGAGCAAGATGTCCACATTGCTCCTAGTCATCCACCATCTAGCCCTATCCATAATGAGCAAACATCCACTTGTCATGATGGGACACTTGTCCCCCAAGTAAGCATAAAAGATCAAACAAATAATTTGGATCTTAGCAAACATAATGAACATAAGGAAGATCCTAATGATCCTCCTTCCACATCCACCATCGATTCCACTTCAAGTCCACCATCATGTCCTATTGGTCTTACCACCCTTATACATGATTGTTCTTCCTTAGGACACCAACGACCTTTATCCACTTCACCTTCATCCAATAAAGAGCTCAAGTCTAGTGTTCAAACCACACTTAGTCCCATAGTCAATCGCATCCTCCAAAACATGAACTACCAAGGCAAAGGCCTAGGCGTTTATGAACAAGGTATTTTGGAGCCAAACCATGTCAAAGTTCCTCCATGCTCATATGGCCTTGGATACACACCCCAAGGTAAACAAGGCCAAGATGTTGGTAATCCCTTCATGTGTCCTATATCTACCACTTTCCATCGCACCCCCCATCATCTACCCAAAACATATGTTGCCATTTCACCTCCATCATCCTATAAATGTCAAAGCATGTGACCATACACCTTCCACCATCCACTTTGCCTCCACTTTTACCAACTCCAAATATCCCTCCATCCACCTTGCCACCATTGCTTCCAACACCTAACATACCTATCATTCATAAGTATCCTTACATCCCTAATCATGACCAACAAAAGCACACATCGTTTAAGCATAAAGCTTCCAATCATTCCATCCACTCCACCCGCCCCATGGGATTCAAAAGAAAAAATTTTGATGCCTTTACCCATAAAGCTAAAAATCCTACCAAAAATCCTAAAGGTCTTCATACCTTAGGACATAAAGAATCAAAATCAAAGCAAAGTTCATCTAAACAGCTATCTAAACCCTTACCACCAAATGCAAAGCCCAAAAGAAAAATGGTGGGTTCCTAAGCAAATAGCTAGCAAGTCAAATGAGGAATCCTCCTCTACATCTCAAGAATCCCAATCACCTATCTCCATCCAAAAGCCTATTTCCATCCAAAACTTCCATTCCCTTCAAAAATCCCACAAGCAAAGAAAAAGCACTAAACATACTAAATCTATGTGGGTTCCTAAATCACTTCATCAACCATCTCCTAAGAAAACAACCCCATTGCTTCCTACACCACCATCCAATCAAAAGCTTCAATGTTTATCACGCTGTGCGCAGCCATTGGTCATGGTTCCCTTCCACTCCACAGCACCTCCACATAACTACATCTCCCCATCTTCCATCCATTATCCTATATATCTCCCCCATGCTATCTCTATGGCCCATGCTTTGGCATAAACTTTTCATCCATCTTAATTCCATAAGCCTATATAAATCCACACCATAAGCCACTAGCCTACCCTTCCATAATCCATTTCATCATCTACTATCTACCTAATCCATCTCCCATCCACGCAATCCCTTATCAACATCTATGAGCATAATGACATGGTCCATGCGAGGACATCCATCTCTAATGGGACTACCAACATCCTTTGAACTAGCCACTTGATTCCCTCCTATCCATTACCATGGTGAAAACCTGGCAAATAGGCATCATGTGTAATTGTCAACCCATCTAAAAGAAAAAAAAAAAGAAAAAAAAATAGTAAAGAGAAAGCCCTTCGTCCAATGGTGAAAACCTGGTAAACAGGTGCCTTGGATAAGTACCATGTTGAAGACCTAGTAAATAGGCATCATGTGTAGGTTGATCTTCTATGTCACTTACACTTGGGGGCACATTGTCTCATCCAACCTATCCATTTCCAAACTATCCATCCCATTATATCATTTTCCATCCTATCATGTCCTATCATTACCATACCATCCTACCATCCTTAGCCATTACATAAACATGCCTATCATATTTAACCATCCTTCCGCCTTTTGATTTTGATTAAGACATAGGGGCAAAATGTTGAAACATGTTTGGATATTTCTTGACATACCTTCTTTCCAAACCAAGTCCTATCCATTGACCATTCATCCATCCCATTCAAACCAATCGATCATTTCATCCCTTGGTCATGAGCTTTGTCATGTAAAAATCCTAAGCATTACCACCTAGAATGGGGCACGTTCTTCTGATGCGACATAGCCTTTGAAGATCACATCTTGGCTCCCTTATTATCCATTCACTACGACATACACTTATCATGAGCTTTCCGTCTTATAACTTATCCCCATCCATTTATCATGAGATTTCCATTATAGCCTACCTATCCATTTTTCATGAGGCATGCATCGATCCCTTATATGGCCTATCCTCTTATCTATCCATCTATCACGAGCCTTTCATCCCATTTACTATGAGCCCATCCTTTTATCCATCCATCCTACATCCATCCTTGCACCTAGACTTGGTTTTCTCCCTTGTCATTGGTATCAAGCACAAAGGCTACCCAAATTGTAAATCCATTGGCATTTTCAAAAACATTTCAAAAATCCAAAAAAAATCAAAACATCCAAAATCCAAACAAAAATCAAAATATGTCAAAAAAATCCAAAAAATCAAATATCCAACAAAAAATCCAAGCAATAAACCCAATCATCATCAATCCAAAACAATCCACTCCATCAACATTCAATCAAAATCAAATCCTCATCATCATCAATTATTCCTATCAATAACATTCATTCATTCATTTCAATCAATCACTTCTTCCAATCATATCAATCGAATCAATCTAAGTAATGATCTTAAATCTAAGTCACACTAATCCATATCAAGCAAGCTAATCAATCAAGGAACATTATCCAATCAAATCAACAAGTTTTTGATCCTAATCTTGTCATGAGCCCAATCAATCATCATCAATGGGATATAGCATTCCCACATCCTTATGTTGATCTAGGGATATAGCTTTCCTCGTAATGACAACACTATCATCATCAAACAAACAATCCATCATTGGTTTATGACTTGACAAGGGCAATACCTTGTTTGTTTTACATCCTTTGAGCATACTGAGAACACTTGCTTATGCTTAGATTGAGTGGACACTCTAATCATCACACCATCACTATCATCATTCAAAACAATCCAATCATCCAAACAATCAACCCAACAATAGCAAACATCACATCCAAACCACATCAAGCCAATCATCAAACAATCAACCTAGCAACAAGAAACATCACAACCAAAGCACATCAAGCCAACTATCAAAATAAATCCTATCAATCATCAGCATCAAAACTAAAGCAAATCAAGCTAGCCATCAAAACAAATCCAATCACTCCAACAAATCCAAAGCAGCTCAATCCACCACATATCATCCCATCATTAACATTTCATCAAATCAATCTAATCAACATTTCCTCATCTTCCAATCATTCCAAACAATGATCCAAGTGCAAGCCCATCTTTAATCCATACCAATCAAGTTAATCAATCAAGCCAAGTTATCCAATCACAATCAATGGTCTTGATCCTAGCCTTGTTGTAAACCAAATCAATCAACCAACCAGCCAACCAACTCAGCAAACAATCCTGTATTGATCTAGGGATATAGCTTTCCCCGCAATGACAACACTCTCAACAACAAAACAATCAAACAATCAATCATTGGTTTATAGCTTGACAGGGGCAATACCTTGTTTGTTTTTGAATCATTTGTGCATGCTTGCTTGCTTGCTTGTGTGTGTGTTATCTTTTTATCTGGCATTTGCATCAAATCAGTATCATTCCAGCTAATATTCATATCTTGTGTATGTTGGAATAGCTTTTTTCACTATCCTTTGCATCTAAGGTCATATCATACCTTTTGTGCACTAGGACTTTAATGCTCTAAGTCTACTTCCTCATACGTTAGACAAGGTTGTATTATGCTAGGGCATGAGACACAACGTCACCCTGGTCCTTATACCTTGGTGCATAACGTCTAGTGCTATATCAAACATCATGGTTGGTCACCTTCATTGCAGCATAACACATCATCCATTTCTTCTATCCATTCCCTTATCTTTCTTTTGTAGCCAAGCCATTTCTTTTTGAGAGCATACCCGTGTTTGTCCAACCCACCTATCCTCTCGAGGGGGCATCACCAACCTATCATTTCTATCATCCCATCATCTTTTCGTCATCATCACTATCATTTTCCTCTATCCATAACTTAGCTTCTTTGAAATGATGTTACTCGACATAAAGCTTACCATCTCAAACATCATCTCAAAGAGGGGCAAAATGTAAACACCCAAAATTGTCCCAAATTTATGTATGTCTTGGAACACCTTGTTAAAACATTATCATAAACATCATAAGCCATTTTTGTCCTAAATCCCACTCTTAATCCCATTTATCCATTAGCCAATTAATTAAATAAATTTTATTTATTTAATTAAAATCTCATCTTACTCCCATCCTAATCCCACTTAGCCAATTAATTAAATAAATTTTATTTATTTAATTAATTTCACATGCATAATCCCATTTATCCTATCCTCATCCCAATTAATTAAATAAATTTTATTTATTTAATTAATTTCCACATCATATCTTTACTATTCAACTTCTCAATTAATTAAATAAATTTTATTTATTTAATTAATATCCAACTCATATCACAACTAATTCAAATATTTTATTTGAATTAAACACTCATCTTTTATCACATTCCAACACTTGTCCAGTCAATCATGTGTTACAACTTTTATCTTTCACATGCACAACTAATGGGACCTAATTTTAGTATTTATCTACACAAGCACATCTAAGCCTTATCTTCCCTTGCCACATGTCAATTGACTACAATTTCTTGATGTGCAAGGAAACCTAACTTAATCCTATCCATCCATTTCATCTAAAGCCCTAATTGATCCTAGCTATCCATTGGAACCAAGCCAAGCCTATAAAACAAACCTCTCTTAGGACATTAGAGAAGAGATTAGAGGAGAATGGGATGATTCTTCTTCATACAACCTCACTCTGCTGAATTTTCATCTCAAGCCATTATCCATCATCTTCAATCCATCTAGCTTGCATCTATCAACCATCAAGCATCCATCATCTATCTCCTTTCCAACGTTATGCTGCATAATCGAGCAATCAACACAACAAAGCGATAAATCAATCGAGTTCATCTTGCATCTTCGAGGAATTGAATGATTTGGGTTTAGGTTATGCATTTCATTGTTTGAATCATTTCCATTTATAAATCCAAATTTTTTGATATACAACTACAACAAATCACATATCCATTGAAGTTATTCCTACAAGCTCAGAGCTATCTATATTAACCTTAGGGTAGTCCTATCTAGGATAGGATACCTTTTTCAAGAGAGGTGAGATACCTTGAATTTCATTTGCATTGTTGTGTGCTTAAAACACCATCAACACACTATAATCATGATCTAAGTAAATTAATCATCATAGAGGACCCATGACCACTGGCATGGCAAGGTTCTCCTCTCTAATGATGCCGTATCTGATGAATGTGTTGTTGCAAGTATGGGCCTAACCGGTGTTGTCGTTGATGTCAACATACTCCTATTGCATTAATGTCAAGGATTGGATGAGTTGTGTGCTGAGGATATTGAGAAAATTAGTCCTATCAGAAACAAAGAAGAACAATGAAGACAGTGAAGCTCTATGAAGTAAAGATCCCAGTTAAGATGAAGATCAGAGGATACGCATCAAAGGGTTTGTATATATGTATCTAAAGGTGATCTAGTAAAGATTTGAGAGGTCCACATGAAGATTTGAAGAAGTTATGGCCACATGAGTAAAATCGGTTTTGGTAGATGTTCAAAGGTGACAGTGACATAAATAGGTCTGATGAGATCCAGAAATACAATATCTTGTTCTGCGAATTTGGTGGAGTGTTTAGGAAGTCAATGTGAATTGACAACTCAATTGGTTCATTGTTTGGAGGTCCGCAACCATCTATTCTAATATGACAATGATGACAGACTATGTTCTTGAGGTTCCAGATGAAGAAGAGAATGATTTTAGTAAGCAGAAGTAGTGTAGACGTTCTTGATGATTCAAGCAAGCTTGTGGGGGTCTCTAGATTGTGTCCAATTTGTGTTGGTGGTCCGCATTAAAGATTGAGCTCGTAATTGAAGAATTACTTCCGGATGATGATGTTCTTCCTAAACTTAGCCAACCAGATGAGTTACACATATTGCGGATGATCTTAAAGATGTTCTGTGAAGCATGGCATGTTCCTCAAAGATGATTTAAGTCCCAGATCTGTGTAGCTGATAGTGTGGTGATTTGCATGAAGTCTTTGTAATAAATCAAGTTGTATTTGTGTATTTTCTCTATAAAAGTATGCCAACCTTGATGATTATCCCAAAGTTGATGTCTTGTACAAATAAGAGTTGTGAAGTCATTTCAAATATATCTTGATGAAGATGAGAGTGTGATAGAGAGGAGAAGAGTGAAAGGTAGAGCAAAAGTGTTGATTTTAAATGGAACTAACTCAAGCATGGTGAAGATGCTATTCTTTAGTTCAAGTATGTAATATTTATCATTCTGTAGACAATGTGTGTGGGCATCTTGTGAGCAATGTACTCGGGTAGTGAGCCTTTATTGGCATGTGCCATTTTATTCTTCTTATTCTTTTAACAGAGAATACAATCTTGGGTTAGTCACCCCATGGTGATTCACTTAACCAGGTTTTCCATGTTAAAATCTTAGTGTCATATGTGTTAATGTGTTTCTGCTCTTGAATTATTGCATTCTATTTCTATGATTGATTTATTATTATGCCGATGAATTACAAGAAGGATGTAAGTGGTTAATAAAAGGAAAGTTTTGTGACAACTGATTCACCCCCCTCTCTCAGTTGCCTTTCTTGAAACTAACAATTGATATCAAAGCTAAGTTCCTCTAAAAGGAGATTAACCACTTAAGGAGATCCAGGATGTCTTTCTACAAGAAGGATAGTTTGAGGTTTAATGGAACCAATTTCACTCTTTGGAAAAGCTGCAGGGAATGCCACTTGCAATGTATGGGAATGCAATATTGGATCATGGCTTCAAAGAAGTATGTTCCTCCAAAGTATGGTCCAACAACTGTAGATGAAATCAAAGATGCTGAAGATAATCTTCAGGCTAAAGAAGCTTTATTAAGTGCCTTATCTAATTCAAAGCTGACAAATGTTATAGATTTAAAAACTACATATGAGATTTGGGAAAAACTGCAACTTCTGCATGAAGGAGACAAATATATTAAATGTGCCAAGCTACAGAGTCTGGAAGGAAATTTTGAAAATCTGAAGATGAATGAAGATGAGAATATCACTACATTTATGCCAAAAGTAAATGAGCTTGTATGTGGCATTAGGTGTGCCGATGGAATCTTGGATGAAAATGAGATTGTTACCAAAGTTCTTAGATCCCTACCTCCTACTTAAAAATACAACGTTGCTACTATTGAAGAATTTAGATCTTTTTCAAATATCACAAGAGATCAATTGGTTGGAAAATTAGCTACATTTGAATTGGCTGAGTTTGGAGATATAGCCCCCAAGACTAAATCTGCATTCAAAGCTAGTGTCTCTGTAAAAGGCAAACAAAAGTTTTATCTAGGAGAGAACTCCTTAAAGAAACTATCATGGTATGAAAAAGAAAGAAAAGATCTGGAAGAAGATGAAGCAGAAGTTGATCAACTTGAAGCTCTTATTGCAAAAAGACTACCAAGAGGATCCAACAAGTATGAAGGAAAATTGCCCTTCAAATGTTTCAACTACAACAACATTGGTCATTGTGCCTTAAGCTGTCCACAAAGATTTTCAAGGGAAAATCCAAACAAATCAAGATTCCAAAAGAAATGCTACGATATTCATGAAGATGGTGATGATGAACGAGTAACAAATGATGAATCAGAGACAAGAAACAAATCTGGAAGTGACTAGGTGTTTATTGCCATCAAGGAAGAAGATTCTCTAATGCCCTCTAAATCTGTCAATCATAAAATGATAGAAAGAGCTCTGGCTACCCAAGTTGAAGAAAAGGATGATTGGGTCATTGACAGTGGATGCTCCCACCATATGACAGGTGACAAATATAAGTTCATAGATTTGGAAAGATATGAAGGAGGAGTTGTAAAATTTGGTGATAATTTTGCTGGTAGAATCAGAGGCATAGGAACTATTTCTTTTGATCTTTGATTCAAAAATGGAAAATGTAACATCTGGTACTCAAACAAAAGGTAACATCTTCCACTTGGTTGGTATTGGAAAAAGTTGTTCATTTGTTTAAATTGATCAGAGTTGGTTGTGGCACAAGAGAACGTATCATGTGAATTTTGATAATATCATCAAGATAAGCAACACTTAGGTTGTAAAAGATCTTCCAAGACTGGTAAAACCTACTAATAGTTTGTGCAAAGAATGTCAGTTGGGTAAGTAGAGAAGAGTCTCATTCAAAAGTTAGGAACAATCTTTTACTGGATTGTTGGACTTAGTACATATTGATCTATGTGGACCAGCTAGAATCAGGAGTTTGCAAGGTGATAGATACTTCATGTTATTAATTGATGACTAGTCCCGAATGGTGACTTTTCTGAAAGAAAAATCTGAGGCTCTTGAGAAATTTAAAATATTCAAGGCTATGGTAGAGAATGAAACCGGATTAAACATAAAATGGCTCAGGTCTGATAGAGGTGGAGAATTCACATATGGAGAGTTCATAGAATTTTGTGAGAAACATGGGATAAAAAGATAGTTATCTACTATAAGGACTCCACAGTAGAATGGAGTAGTGGAGAGAAAGAACCAAACCATCCAGGAAGCATCTAGAACCATGATGATGGAAGCAAATGTTCCTCAGATCTATTGGATAGAAGCTGTAAGCACTGCTGTCTATACTCTTAATCAAGTACAAATCAGAAGCAATACTTGTAAGACCCCTTATAAACTCTAGTTTGGAATCACTCCCACTGTGAAGTATTTCAGAGTCTTTGGTAGAAAATGTTACATTAAAAGAGATGAAGGCCTTGGAAAATTTGATGCTAGAAGTGATGAAGGAATATTCCTGGGTTATTCTACTCAAAGCAAAGCATACCAGTGTTATGACAAGACATTGCAAAAGATTATATAAAGTACAAATGTGAAGGTTGATGAAGGTATTGAAAAACCCTCAAGGTTTTATGAATATGAAGAAGATGATTAGAATGATGTTTTGGTCCAAGAAGTCCAAGCCCCTTCTCAAGTTTAGATCCAGACTGATCCAAAGAATTAGGAAGAAGAGATAAGTTTGAATGAACATGTTCAATAAATAGAAGTGTAAGAAATTCCCAAAACTCCCAAGTATGTAAGACTGAATCATTCTAAAGATCAAAATATAGGTGATAAAAGCAAAGGTGTTTAAACAAGAAGAAAGTTTGCTCAAGACTTAGAAAAGTATTGTCTAATTTCAAAGATTGAACCAAAAACTGTGAGTGAAGCATGCAACGATGAAAGATGGACTAAAGCAATGAAGGAAGAGCTGATGCAAATTGAGAAAAATCACACTTGGGATCTTGTTCCCAGACCTAGAAACAAAAATGTGATTGGAACCAAGTGGGTCTTCCAGAATAAACTGAATGAAGATGGTGAAGTAATAAAAAACAAAGCCAAATTGGTTTGCAAGGGTTATTCTCAAGTAGAAGGAGTTGATTTTGAAGAAACTTTTGCTCCGGTGGCAAGAATTAAAGTAGTCAGATTATTTCTTTCCTTTGCTGCCTTCAAGGACTTCAAAGTATATCAGATGGATGTCAAGTCTACCTTCTCGAATGGTGACTTGGAAGAAGAAGTATACATTGAGCAAGCAGACAGATTTCAGTTGTCTGATCATGGTGATATGGTCTGAAGTTGAAGAAAGCACTGTATGGACTCAAACAAACCCCAAGAGCCTAGTATGAAAGATTGGATAAGCGTCATATTAGTTTCAACAAAGGTACTATTGACAGTAACTTGTACTTCAAAATTGATCATGAAAATATCTTGATTGTTGAAGTATTTGTTGATGATATCATTGTTGGAGGAAGAGATAGTATGTGCAATACTTTTGCAAATAAAATGAAAAGTGAATTGAGATGTCCATGTTTGGGGAAATGAATTTCTTCTTGGGTGTGTAAATCACTCAAACAAAGAAAGGAATCTTCATTTCATAGACCAAATATGTGAAAGAATTGTTGAAGAAATTTGGGATGGAAGACTCAAAACCAATGAATACTCCCATGGCAACTGGATGTAAATTGAGCAAAGATGATGACTCTCCTAAGGTTGATAAAAAAAGTATAGGTCAATGATTGGAGGACTATTGTATCTTACTCAAACTAGACCTATCATTATGAATGATGTTGGTCTTGTTGCTAGATTCCAAGTTGATCCTAGAGAATCTCATGTCATGGCAACCAAGAGGATTCTTAGATATCTAAAAGGAACAATTGAGTATGGTTTATGGTATCCTAGAGATCATGATTTCTCTCTTCATGCATATACAGATGCTGATTGGGTAGGAGATGTGGATGACCAGAAGAGTACCAGTGGCGGAACATTCTTTTCAGGGAAAATATTGGTTTCTTGGCTGATCAAGAAATAAGAGGCAATATCTCTGTGCACTGCAGAAGAAAAATATATTGTAGCAGCAGGTAGTTGCACTCAAGTATTGTGGATGAAGCAAATGCTAAGAGACATCAGAGTGGAGTATGAGGAACCTATCACAATTTTATGTGATAATTCAAGTGTAATAAATATACCAAAAATCTAGTGTTGCACTCAAAGACAAAACATATATCCATCAAGTTTCACTTTTTTAGAGAGAAAGTGAATAAAAATGAAGTCAGATTGGAGTTTGTACCTTCCAAGGATTAGATTGCAGATATTTTTACTAAACCTCTACCTAAGAACTCTTTTGAGTATCTCAAGGAGAAGTTAGGGGTTATTATGCCTCTGGTTCTGAATTAAGATGCACTGATGTGCATCAGTCTGGCAAATCTTAGAATAATATCTTGTGGTGTAGATTGATGATGGGAAGCTACTACTCAAGGGGAGCAGTCTGTATGATTCTAAGTGATACAAGTATGTGCCCTTTGCCATTGATGTCAAAGGGGGAGAGAAGACATGTGAAAAACAAAAAATGGTTGCTGATTAAAGGGGGAGCAGGAAAGGAAGAGAAGACACTTTAATGGTTGTTGTTGATAGGGGAAGTTATGTCAGTCAGTGATGACAAGTTCTCATCTTGATGGTTAAAATAGTTTTTCATGTCATATGTTGCCATCAATGACAAAGGGGGAGATTGTTGCAAGTATGGGCCTAACCGGTGTTGTCATTGATGTTAACATACTCCTATTGCATTGATGTCAAGGATTGGATGAGTTGTGTGCTAATGATATTGAGAAAATTAGTCCTATCAGAAATAGAGAAGAACAATGAAGACAGTGAATCTCTATGAAGTAAAGATCCCATCTATGATGAAGATTAGAGGATGCACATAAAAGGGTTTGTAGATATGTGTCTAAAGATGATCCAATAAATATTTGAGAGGTCCACATGAAAATTTGAAGAAGTTATGGCCACATGAGTAAAACCAATTCTAGTAGATGTTCAGAGGTGACAGAGTGACACAAATAGGTCCGGCGAGATCCAGAAATACAATATCTTGTTCTGCAAATTTGGTGGAGTTAGGAAGTCAATGTGAATTGACAACTCAATTAGTTCATTTTCTAGAGGTCCGCAAGCATCTATTCTAATATGACAGTGATGACAGACTGTGTTCTTGAGATTCTAGATGAAGAAGAGAATGATTTCATTAAGCAGAAGTACTGTAGATGTTCTTGGTGATTTAGGCAAGCTTGTGGGGGTCTCTAGATTGTGTCCAGTTTGTATTGGTGGTCTGCATTGAATATTGAGCTCGTAATTGAAGAATTACTTCTGGATGATGATGTTCTTCCTAAACTTAGCCAACCAGATTAGTTACACATCTTGCAGATGATCTTGAAGATGTTCTACGAAGCATGGTGTGTTCCTCAAGGATTGAAGTCCCAGATCTGTGTGGTGATTCACATGAAGGCTTTTGTAATAAATCAAGTTGTATTTGTGTATTTTCTCTATAAAGTATGCCAACTTTGATGATATCCCAAAGTTGATGTCTTGTATAAATAATAGTTGTGAAGTCATTTCAAATCTATCTTGACAAAGATGAGAGTGTGGTAGAGAAGAAGTGTTGACCTTAAATGGAACTGACTCAAGCATGGTGAAGATGCTATTCTTTAGTTCAAGCATGTAATATTTATCATTCTATAGATAGTGTGTCTCCTATAGGTAGTGTTCCTCTTGTGAGTAGTGTGCTCGGCAAGTGAACCCTTATTGACATGTGCCATTTTATTCTTCTCATTCATTTAATAGAGAATACAATCTTAGGTTAGTCACCCCGTGGTTTTTCCATTAACCAGGTTTTCCACATTAAAATCTTGGTGTCATATGTGTTAATGTGTTTTTGCTCTTGAATTGTTGCATTGTGTTTCTATGATTGATTTATTATTAAGCTGCTGAATTACAAGAAGGATTTAAATGGTTAATAAAAGGAAGGTTTTGTGACAACTGATTCACCCCCCTCTCAGTTGTCTATCTTGAAACTAACACATGCTTTTCCCACTATCATTTCAGATGAATTATACAATTTATTATTTCTCATCCATGCTTAACCTTTGAATCTAATATCACAGAATTTCTTGATTTCGCATTTGGCAAAATTTCACTTCAAGTATATCATGAGGGTCAAAGGATTCTCTAGATTTTCTAGCTTTTTTAGCTTCTTTCTTGATCATTGTCTTAGATTTTTTAATCAGCTGAGGATGTATACATGGCTAGTGCAAATCTTTTTGACCTATTATGTTTCTCAAGAGATGAATAAGTTAATCTTAGAAAGATGATCAACATATTCTTGAGAAGTATAAGTATTTTTGATAGATACTATTTCTTTCATAAGAAATTCTAGAGTAAAAAATTGTTATAACTATATATGTGTGTTTACCATCACCCTGACTTCATCATTAACCTTATTGAGAGCCACTGGTAACAATTGAGCCAATTCATTTTTCAAAGTGCTCTATTCTTTTAGATTGCCTCCATCCTCGAAGAAACTTAGAAAAGCCATATCCGAAGGTTGATCAAAATCACCAAGATCCTGTGTTAACACAGTGTTAAAACTTTCATGCATGTCGATCAGCTCATCATAATCCTTAAACACCTATGTATCAACATTTCCTTTGGCCATCAACTCCTCCTTTTCTAACATCCTAAGATGTAGTCTTTTATGCTCTCGGTAGGCATTATGTGTTATATCATGAAATGCCCATACCCTATCAACATTCTTCAACATCTTCATGAATCTTTTCTCAGTTAATTCTGAGGCCATTTTATATTTGATAGATTTTATTTCTATTTCAAACTAATCGCCATGTTTCTAAAATTATTCAACTTTAATCTTCCAATAAGTAGCCTCAGCTCTAGCCTCTACCATCTTCTTATCATCTTCCAACCATGGTGAATAGTTGCTTGAGGAGGATGGCAGTCTATCTTTGTAGCTGGCAATTTATTGTCTCAATCTTTCATTCTCTATCATATACATTTTGGTAATCTTTACCACCCTCTCAATTTGGGCCTTTTTGAATCTTGCAACATTTATGTTTAGGTTAGTAGTTTCCATGGGATAAGTGTCTTTAATACTTTGTACCAAAAGATGGAAAAATGCCTGATTTGGATCATTAATGACTATAGACTTTTTATTTGGTGGGTATAGAGCCCACATTAATAATGTGGCATTGTCTATATTATATCCTAATCCAGAGTGTATTCTATCTACCCCTTCAATACTTAATTACACCTTTTTGTTTTGATTTATTCAAAAATTGTTAAATACAATAGCAGAGGTCATATCCCACCTGAAGACCAGCATGACTCCTACTTCTTCTAAAAATGTTCTTCCTTTCTCTAGGCTTATAGTCTTCATTTCTTTGTCAATCTCTACCTACAATTCCTTTAAGGTCTCTACTTCTAATTTAGAGGTGACATTCTTTAACCTTTCCCTACTCTATTTGCCCTTATATTCATATGAGAAGGTCTTAAACTTAGCTGTTTTGACAAAATCATTATCAAAGATAAAATGTTTGGTTGCATTGTGTCTTATATCATCTAAGAGTTCACCCAGGGATTCCATCATGTCAACTTCTCTTTCAACAAGGGGTTCATATTTTTCAATCATAGGTTGGAATGCCTCTACACCTTCATCCCAACTCTCAATGTTTTCTTTCTCTATAGTACTGGTGTCCATAGAAAAAATAATGTCTAGTGTAGGTTGAGGGGAAATATGGCATAGTGGAGTTTCCTACTCAACTTGTGTTTCTTTGATGTTCCCATTTCTCTTTTAAAAAACCCAAGGGGAACATCCCCAAGCACTTCTACTTCATGTGCAACTAATGTATCTATCTTCTCAATAGGATCATCAATCTCAAGAGAAGTTCCTTTATATGTGGGATTATTGGCTATCCTCCAAGCCTCCGGTAGTATTATTCTATGATATGAATTCCTCCTTTCAACTACATAATTCTCATTAATATTTCTTATCAAATCATCATCCACAAAGAGTGTATGATGATATCCTTTTAGCTTTTTTCTTGTTTTAACCCAATTTATGAAATGTTTTGGGTCAAAAGTTTCTCTTTCATTCCCTTTAGGCATTCTGTAATGCTCTAACTTTTATTAAATTGACTCATAAAATTTTTTAGGAACAATAATGAAATGTCCAAAACCTAATGTTCCAGGCATCAATGACTTCTTATTATAACTTTTGAGATGCATAAAATTAGAATAGGATAATTGCCTCACAATTTCAAAATAAGCAATTCTATCTGGACAGGTCTTCGGTAGTAAAAATAGAGTTCCATCATATCAATAGATCCTAATTTTTGTACAGTCACTATAAGCATACCAATCACCCTAGTTGTGATTGATCTTTCAACTTTAACCCTTCTCCTTAGGTCTCAAGAACTTCTAAACTTCTGGTGATAGGTTGTAATTACATGGGTGATCTAATAGATTATACAAAGGCTTCACAGAGTATTCTTCAAAATACAAATAGTGTGATCTCTCACATCTACTATCCCAAATAAATGTCGACATCTATATAGGCCTAATGTTCCCATCCTTATCCAAGTCTCTTATTTTCAGACATTCATCTCACATGCACATATTTTGTCCCTTATATAAAATGAGATGTATGAACAAAGAATAATGCATGAATTTAACACTTCCACTTCTATTGTTTATAGCAACCAAGTCATTGTGAAGATCATTAACAAGATATTCAACATAGTCAAGAGGTTGGGCATCCTGGCTCTACACATCAATAGTGAGGACTATTGGTGCTACCTCCATAAATGTGGGGGCATCCAAGCCAAGTACTTGGAAAAGAAAATAGTAGGTGTATCGATAGTACTACTCAAAAAAATCCATAGAATATGGAGGATCTTCCACCCTTGAGAATAGTCTAAGTTGATTCCCTTCATCTCTAGGCCTATGTAATGGTAACCTCCACTATTTATAACTAGTGCTTAGATTATAGTATTCATTTAAGAGATCTCTAATTATGAACCTCATATCAAAACTAGTGTCCAAATAAAACACCATGGATATATATTTCTTGCTGATAGGTATGAAAGAAGATCCATCTCTCCATTCAATCATATGAGTCCATGGATTGTATTTATCTACCAATACTTTGAGTAGTTCCACATTGATGAACACATTAGGCACTACAAATTTTCCCAAGGTTAGTCTCCACGAGTTGGAGACAGGTTTGTGCATGTGCATTTTTCTATAAAGATATAGAAACAAATCACCCCCCTTATTGGGGTCAATGTGTCACCCACTTTGTCCTCAAATTTCTTCGCTTGAGGGTATAATTGTGCATTTCTTCTAGACCTTTGTCCAGAACCTAGGAACTGATCTATTAATTCTAGATTTAGATGCCTCTCTTCTAGTTTTTGTCTCTTGCCCTTACGTTCTTAGTCACATCTTCCATGATATAAACTTTATAAAATAAAAAACCCTACTTCTGTACTTATAATTTGAACCAGTTGATGTAGCTTACAATTTTTAGCTTGAGATTAGAGTACTTACTTGGATGATATCTTCTTTGGTTCTAGAGTTGTGGTCCTTAGCTTTCTCTTATCGTCATTTTCCTCAGTTTCTTAATGGTTTCACAACTTTCTTAGAATTTGATTTCATTGCACTTAGCTCTGGTCGATTAATGGAAAATTTTATGTCATAGAAGGTACAATTAATTTTTGAATATGGGTCATTTGATCACTACAAAATTATCTTATCAATACTTCATCGGGATGACCAATTTGTTATCTTACAAACATTTCCCCCTTTCTTCGATGTCCTTTTACTAGTTAATTATTTTATTTCACTTGTGATTTTGGAGTGACCCCAAATGGTCTCATATGGATATCACAACATCCTCTTGAAAACCTCTTTGTGGGTAGTCTCTTTGATATCCTCTTATGTCTTCAATGTGTTCACAAGTTCATTGCACTATGGTAACAAATTTTATCGAAGCGACCAATATTTGGGTTTCCCTAATATGGATCCATCCCTTCGATGTTTACTTATTTAGTATATCTTTCCCTTATCAAAGGGACTATGAATCACCTCACTCTGACATCCCGGAGTCATTTTGAAAACCTTTATTTTTACCTTTGTATCGAATGTCATCATTTTTTCGATGGGACAAATTCCCTTGTCCCATCAATGGCTATATTTCCCTTTGATGTTTATTTTGTAGGTTTTGGCATATAGATTAGAAAATCTTTGGGACCTAGCATTGGTTTCAAAGGGACTCATGAACTAGTCATTCTGACATAGTGAAGTCTCTCCGAAGTCAAATATTTCTTTTGGTGATATGTCCTGCCAATGCATATCTATCTCCTCGATGAACTTTTTGGTGCTGTAGAGATATCAAAGGGACTCTTAAATCATCACTTCAATACTTTGTGGTCTCTTAGACTCTTCAAGTGTATAAGTCTAATTTTGTCCACTCGATCTCTTATTGTTGCTTCGATATATTAATAAGTCACATTTATATCCCTCGATGGTTTATTTCTCAGGTTATCGAAGGGACCCTAAGCATTTTCTTCTCAACATGCACTGGTGTCTTCGACACAAATTTATTTGGATATCAAATGGACTCTAAAATGATGTTCCTCTATGTGGTATTTTCTCATTGACATCATTCATATTACTTCTTCAAAGGGAGATTAGGATGGCTCATACCTCTATAGTAGAGTCTCTTCGATATGATATTTTCATTTAGGGTAATGGTCAGAAAATGTGGACTTATTAGGGAAATGACTTATAGGTAAGATAAATGGAGTGTTTTGGATGATAGAATTCTAAAATGACATGTTTGGGTGATTGTATTATGGTGGGAAAAGGGATTTTTTAACTAAAATTTTTAGGCTAAATTTTAGTTCTAATAGGTTTTCCATGTAAATCTGATGTTTTCTTGAGTATGATGTTGTTTTGGTTCTATTTCTATTATCTTCTTTCATGATTATAATTCTAATAGATTAATGGTTAATTGATTAAATAAGGATATTGATGTTTGTGAGGGTTTTAAAGTTTTAAGATAAAACTGATTCACCCCCTCTCAATTTTCTTGTGCATTCAACACCTTATTGATGATTTATCTAGTGAATACCTTCATGATGCATGTTCTTTATGATTACAACACCATGTCATATCATTTGAGAAAAAACCTAGAACATTTACAATGAAAATGCTCAAAAAGTAATCAGTAGAAGAAAACCATAGAGGTTTTTGCTAGTTCTTCTTCTTTCTTTCTTTCTACTCTATAACCAAAAATCCATCCACTTGTAATGAATGAGGAAACACATGTTATATACTTCATTCCATATCAGCAATCCATCATGGAAGAAAAGTTTAGGTCATCTATAAGTAATAATTGTCAGTCACACCTTCTCATATCATTTTCACATTACTTATGCTTGAAATCATGCCCATTTGGGTTATTTTCGCACGCCTTCCTTGAATGGGGAAATTGATACCTAAAGGAGTATGGTAATCTTCATCTACCTACTAGTGTTCAACTAAGGCAATTAATGACATCCTAGGTCATGCAAGGAGGTAGTTAGGGTTTTTTTTTATTGATAGTGTTTCAAGATTTTGCATACCAAAGGGGTTATAAGGTAAAAAGACACTCTAAAAGTCTATGAGGTATGCCAAGGAGGAGAAGTTTTGAAAGGTATGTTAAGAAGGAAAAGATTGAACCCTCAAAATTTTAGTGTAATCTATAGGATTTCAAGCAAAACACATGCATGGATTATGGGATTAGAGAATATGAAATTCTAAAATTTTAAGGAAGTGGGAAAATGGAAGGATAGAAATGTTATGAAGGAAAAAACTCAAAAGAAGTCTATCGACAATGAAAGTTCTGAACCTCCAAAATTTTAGTGTAACTTGTAGAAGTTTAGGGAAAAGGCATGTTGGGATGGTGGGATAAGAAACTCCAAAATATTAAAATTTGAAGGAAGTGGAAAATGGGATTACATGGAAATGGAAGGAAAGGTGTGCCTTAAATGAAAAAACTCCAAAAAAGTATGTTAGCAAGGAAAAGTCCAAACCTATGACATTTTAGTGTAATTTATAGTTCAATTAAAATGTATGTAGGGATGGTAGGATGAAAAAATCTAACATTCCAAAATTTTATGGAAGTGGAAAAATTGACTTAGATGGAAATTAGAAATGTGAAAATCAAAGGAAAGACATCTAGTGAAGGAAAAACTTCCAAAAAAATATGTCAGTAAGAAAAAATCTAAACCTCTAATATTTTAGTGTAATTTGTAGGAGTTTAGGGAAAAGGCATACCAAGATGATTGGATGTGAAAATCTAGTATTCTAAAATTTGAAATGGAAAAATGGACATGGAAATGGAATATGTGAAAATGGAAGGAAATGTGTGCCATGAAGGAAAAACTCTAGAAAAACTATTTTAGCAACAAAAAGTCTAAACTTCTAATAGTTTAGCATAATTTGTAGGAGCTCAGGGAAAATGCATGCTAAGATGATAGGATGAAATGGGAGATAGGAGATGAGGAAATAGAAGGAAAGGCATGCCATGAAGGAAAATCTCCCATAAATTATGTTAGAAAGGAAAATTCCAAACCTTCAACATTTTAGTGTAATTAGTAGGGGTTCAAAGAAAAGACATGCCATGATGGCTAGATGAGAAACTCTCAAATTCTAGAATTTGAAGGAAGTGAAAAAATGGACATAGATAAAAATGGGAGATTAGGATATGGATGCAAATGTTTTCCTTGAGGGAAAAACTCTAAAAATGTATGTCGGCAAGGAAAAGTCTAGACCCTTGAAATTTTAGTGGAATTTGTAGGAGTTCATGGAAAAGGCACACTTGGGTGGTTGGATGAGAAATTCTAGAATTATAAAATTTACCTTGGCCTAGAAATTGAACCAAGACCCTCACACTTAGGATTTTTGGATTTTTGGGACATGAGAATACATGATGAAGACATGGGTGAAGAAAAAGACCATCTCTACTAAAGGTTTGACCAAGGTATACCCATTAAAGATCCCTTAGATTAGTTATTAATGATGTGTAAATACTTCCAAGATATCAATGAGGGCAGAAGTCATGAAAATTTTAACATTTGTTAAACTAGGTCCCAACATGTTGCTCCACATTATGAAGCATTTGAAGACCAAGTATAACTAAGTCTGCAAGACTATACCAACTCAAAAGAGTCTAATGTAGCTTCCCATATAAAGCTTTGACTCATGCCACATTGAGAGAACTATGATACCTATTATAGGAAAACTCAACAAGGTATAAATAGTCCTCCAATCTAGACTACTAATCCATGACATACATTTACACCATATCCTCTAATACCTGGTTCACCCTTTTCATCTATCCATCTAACTTAGGGTGATAGGTTGAGATAAATCTAATATGACCCCCTAAAACATGCTATAAGGATGTCCATAAAATAACATGAGTATAGGATCACGATCTGATATGATCCTATGTGACACTCCATGCAGGTGTATGACTTCCTCCATAAAGGTGCATGTCATAGATGTAGCACTATAAGATGTCATCATGGGTGACAATTAGTAAACATTAGTTAGCTTATTTACTATCATAAAGATAGAATCATCCTGGTGAGAAAATATAAGAAAACCAATAATAAAATCTATAGAAATCATGTTCCATTTCTAGTCAATAATGTCGTGTAGTTTTAGGAGACTTGTCAAATACTAATTTTCTATCTACACTCTCTAGCACTCATGGCACCTAGCCACAAAAACAATAATACCACACCTCATTTGTACCCAGTAAAACAACTGACAAAGGTTTGCATGCATCTTCTTCACACTAGGATGAATAGAATAAGAAGCATGATGCACCATAGACAACATAATCATGCAAAGTCCACAAGTAAACAAAACATAAATATGGTCAACATGTCTTAATAGTCTATAAAGATCTAAAAAATAGCTATAGTATCTACCTGTGAGGGCCCTTTGTGACTCTATCATAACTATAACCTCCTAATACCATAGATCATCTAAGATTTTCTCCAAAATATGACTCCATAGATTTGTGGTTATGTAAAAACTTGAGACCTTGTGGCAACTTCTACTCAAAGTATCCATGACCATATTCTTTTTCCATTTGTTGTACTAAACACAAAAGTTAGACTCATTGATAAATTCCATCCACTAATGTAAATAAGATCTCAAGTTTGGTTGTGTAAAAATATGTTATAAGATGTGATGATCTATATGGAGATTGAATTAGTGACCTCACAGAAAATGCCTCCATTGTAATAGTGCATGAATGATATTGAAAACTCTAAGTCATTGGTAGGATATCTCAACTCATGATCCTCGAGTTTCCTTGACTTATAGGCAATCACTCTACCCTCTGACATAAGGACCACCCTCAAACCATCCAACAAAGAATCCATGCAAACCGTAAAATCCAACATAGGGTTAGGTACTACAATGATTGGTGCACTAGTAAGCCAATCCTTGAGAATTTAGAATGCTCTATCACACTAATCTAAACAAACTTCTTTCCTATCCTTTGAAGAGAATAGATTGGATGTGCCACACTAGAGAAGTGGATGAAAGATTGGTGATAATAACCTGCCAATCCCATGACTTTACAAACCTGTAACATGTTCATCAACATTGGCCAATCCAGTATGGCTCAAACCTTTGAGGAATTAATTAGCATTCCTTGACCAAAAATAATATGACCTAGGTACTTCACCTTTGCCTACATGAATTCACACTTTTCCAAGTTACCAAAGATTTTGTTCTCATGCAAACACTAAAGAACCTAGTGCAAGTGGATCTCATTCTCCTCCACTATCCTCAAATAAATCAAAATTCCATCAATAAACATAAGGGAAAATTGGTCTAGGTAAGTATGTAATATCCCATTAATGAAACTAATGAATATAAAAGGAGCATTCCTCAAACTGAATGGAACAATAGTGAACTTGTAGTGTCCATAACAAGTAAAAAAATCATGTGATGAATATTGCAATCATAAGAATAGAGTTGATGGTACCCAAAATTTACATTAAATTTAGAGAACATTGTAGCTCCCTTCATCTAGTCAAACAAGTTAGCTATTCTTGTTAAGGGATATTAGTTCCTCACCATCACCTTATTCAAATATCCATAATTAATGCACAAACAAATGGATCTACTATTTTTCTTCATGAAGATAATAGTTTCACCCAAAGGGGATATACTGGGATAAATGTATCCTTCCTTAAGAAAATCCTCTAAACACAATCAAAGCTCACTAAGTTGTTCAATAGTCATATGATATGGCACACATGAAATAGGCTCTACTTTTCGAATGCAATCATTATTGAAGTCTTTGTCTCATTTAGGCAACATACCAGGAATGATACTAGCAAATACATAAATAAACTCCCTCAAAATGGTATGATGATCAAGAGATACATCATAGAACTCACTCTCTAAAACACCACTCACCAAGATAGAAAACATTTGACCTCCCTTTTGTATGCTTCACTTTAGTTGCATAGCCAGAATCATGCAACGAGATATGGTATGTGCATCCCCATAAATTCCACTTATTCACCAAGATGATCTAAACACTCAATCACCTTATTCTGATAATCAATGCCTTTTGATATGCCTCGAGCTAATTCATGGCTAGGGTAATCCTATAAGATGTCAAGGGTAGGATGCATAAATTGATAGTGGTAGTGAAGGTTCTGAAATATAACACACAACCTCTCACTAGATAGTTCACAACCACCTTAGTACTAGTATCCAACTCAAACTACCATGCCTCACCTTGCCTCACTACCAAAAGTCTCCATCACTCAACCAAGGATGGGAATATAAATGAGTCTAAACCACCAAAATCAAATAGGATAGAAGAATGAACACTAACCAACAAAACTAAGGTATCTAAAAAAATTCCCTAATTCTCTCCCTACAACTTGTCTACCATTGTAAAAACTTTGTTTGACCTATCGACATCACACATTATCGAATCTAACTCTCAAACACTCTGACCACAAGCTACCACTAGTCCTTGAGGGAAAGATCTCACAAAATAAAACTCCTAACCAAAATTGTAGGATGGTCCAATCACATAAGGATGTATTGAGTGAGGTATACTTGAGTCATAGAATCTCTAGTAAAAATATATATATTACCCATGCCAAGCCTACTTTTAAGGTGGAAAGTCCCTTTTATAGTATGTGTTTCTTTCTTGATAGTCAAACAAGCCAAAACTCTACATAATTTTAGGGCGTAAAAAGACTCATGCCTCTACTACTAGGAGTTTTTTGACATGATATATGAGGTTCCAAAGGTTCTCTAAAATATCCTCTAGTTTGGGGTTGAAAACCTCACAACCTTGATCCTTCTTGAGAGTGAATCACTAGATGAACTCCCACTTGACCACCATACCCTCTATCTAGATTTTGTTCATTTATCTTACCTTCTCAACTTGAATAGGCTAAGCTTTGTGGTTCTATCATCTAAACACCTCCACTGATACATGTAGTCAAAAGCCTCTCACAAATCTCTACACTAGCAACTCTTAATCCTTGACTGAGCTCACATGCCACTTGTGTTACGAATACCAATTTTCATATTGATCCACTATCATTCATAACTATCATACTTGAAGAAACTTATCTATGTGATGCTCCTTCAAATGATTAAAAATATATCATGAGTGAGACCTTTCTAGAAAGGTCTCCCGTGAGACTATGGTAGTATTAAGATGATGATTTTTATCCTCCTATTTCCACTAGGAGTAAGCAAATCCACATGAATGCATAATGGTACACCTAGCCTTGGTATTGATACCATAGGAATGCATCACAAAGCATTTGTGAAAGGTGAAGAGCCAATTCGTATCTTCTGATCCCTCTATAGAACCCTCAAAAATAGGTGCATGAGCTCATAAAAGATCCCTCATATGAGTTGATAACATTCTATCCTCATTTAATGTCTACCTATCTTGATGAGGTTGATTTTGAAAAGGTATTTCCTATCACCATCTCTATCTCTATCCTCTCCTCTTGCTTGGGAAGAGTGAGAGCTATTAGAACATGCTACCTCCTAGTGAGATCCCAACCCTTCTAAAATCTCTTGAAGTAGAACCACTACCTAGAGTGAACCCTAATTCTCTTATGTTAGTGTATGCCTTTCCATAGGAGTGTGATTACTCTAAATCTATAGGGATTCTTAATTAAGGTTATCATGTTACCCCTATAATGTATGGTAATGTCTAGGAAGAATCTTTCCCTAAAATGAGTAGCATGGGTTACAAGAACATAATATTTCACAACACCATGTCATTAGATGCAATTAATTATTATAGTGTAAAATCTGTACACTAGCATTTTACACTTGGTTAAAACCTAGTTGGACCTAATTTTTTGTCTTTGTTAATCAACACCTATTTAAACACCTTTTTAGCATAAAATGATAAAATATTGATCTCAATGAATAAACCTTATGTAATTAACCTAGGAATACACTAATCCAACAACATTTGACACTCCTCAGAGCTACTGGAGCTAAATACCTAGAGCACCTGAGTGCCTTGGTCCCACTTGGAATCTTTAGCCCCTCTTTTGTCCTATTAGCTTGGTACACTTCCTTAGTTTGTATTTGTTAGCCTAATTGTGTTTTATTTGTCATAAGTGAGCTCAAATGCTTATATAAAGCACTTTTGTAGTTCATTTTACACCTAGATAGATAATGAAAAGTTTTTCTCTCATATTGTATGATATTCTAAAGTGTTCTTCATGATTGGAAGTACTATCTACTTATGAAAGTTATCAAAGTTTGTTTCTAGGTCTCGAAGGGAGTTTCAAGCCTTCTTCATCACTTTCCTTTGTTGGTGTAAGATCTTGAGTCATCTTCATCAATTAGGGTTATACATATTGTGGTAATATAATTATTTTCATTCATATTTCTATCATATATTATAGTTATGGCCTTTGTCCTCCTAGGGCATGTCCTCTTTGATCTAATTATCATTGTAGTGGAGGTGGAAAGACCAGCACAAGGATTGATTGAGGCAGGACCTTATACATAGTACAACCTTTTCCTCTTTTCTTATGTGCAGGTTGGAGAAATAGGTGTCTGAAGATAGAGTAGATAGGTACATGTCTGGTGAAACTCAAAAGTTCTCTATAACCCTAATTTAGGTCTAGGGTGCCCAAGCACCATGTTCTTTGAAAAAAACATTAAAATTTGGGTTTAATTTGTTTGTGTGAATAGGGTTACCACCTAACTAGTTTTCCCTTGTGTGGATAATTCACCTTATTTAATTATTTACTAGTTAAATAATATTCACACATCACACATAATTCACACATGTTAAGTTGACTTAGTGAGTCTACTAGATGTTTCTAGTTGAGTCTAGTTGTGTGTTGAGTTGTTGATAGTTTGAGTGAGTTGTCTTATCCTCCATATGTACAATTAGTTATCATCCTCTAATTGACACATGTTGTAGGAATATCTCCACTCCACCTTTTGCTCCACCTTTCTAGCTCTCACCTTTCCTTCATAAGTAAGGCATATCATGTACATTGTAATAACAATCCTATAATCTTTTGAATTCATTGATAGAATAGCATTATTCTCTCATTTGAACTCTCTTGTGCTTTCATGAATTCCTAGATATTGGGTGGCTCCAATCATAGCCAACTCTAACATGGTATCAGAGATCTAGGAAGAATCACTTTGTGTTAGTTAGTTTTTGAGAGATCTTGAGTGTAATTCATGGTGGATCTTGATAGTTGAGTATGCTCTTCTCTTGCATCAAATGATGACCTGGAGAATAAAAAAAAATTGAGAGAAATACCAGTTTTGTTAGGGTTTCCCCTTCTTTCCCTTGTATTGTAGGTGCATTTTAGTGTGTGTTGTTACAAATCAGACTTCACCATTGTGTTTGGAGAAGCCAAAATGGTCAAGATCACCTCTTGTTTCATCCAAATCAGAGATCAGAAGTAAAATTGATGAGGGTTTCAATTTGGGGCTCTATGGTGTGATTTGGGAGGTACCAATATTTTTAGAGTAGTTTAGCCCAAATTAGACATCGTCATTGCATCTAGAGTGGCCAAGTTAGTAAAAATTGATTATAAAATCATCAAAATCAGACAAAGTTGTAGCAAAAGGCAGATTTTTTTAGCCCTTGACCGTATAGAATCGTCACAGGGAATATTCCCTATCATAGAGGTATATTCTAAAAATATTGCTTGTGCAGTTGCTGACGATGTCGTACTTGGTCGTAGGTCTTTTATCCATTGGATCGCAGGTATTATACACTAGTTTAAAATAAAGTTTGCGGTTTTATTTTGTTTTTGCAAAATATTTTGGTATGCAAGGTACAACCTACGTAGATTGTAGGTTGCAAGGTATAGTCTGCATAAGGCAATAGGTGGCTGTCACCTAGCATTGGCCCCACACAAGTCTTACAACCCTTCGGCATCTAACATAATTTATATCTAAGTGGATATCAGTAGAGATGAGTTTGATCAGAGATATATTATGTGAATTATGTTTGTTTACATTTGAACAAAATATTGTTTCACTTAAATAGAAACACAAATCTTTCTATTTCTTCATCATTCATTTCTTCTAATTGTGCATCTTATTTGTTTCTAAAGCTTGTAAATGCTTTATGAGCTTTGTGAACTAGTGCCCCGATTCTAATATTCTTATATGAAGAAGTCTTAGAATCATGGGTTCCAATGCTTTGAATAAGGATGATACCAATACATTAGAACCTCAAATTCCTACTCTTATCACACAAGGAGGTCAAACACTTCCTTCTAATATTCCTACTTCACATCTTATTGAAGCATCAAACTTCCATGAATCCATCAACATTGCTGACCTTGTCGCTCATGTTCCTGAAGCTCAAATTCATACATTAGACACAGAGTTAGCTAATTTGCAAAAAATTGTAAGCTTGGAACACATGGCTGAAAAGGTTGTACATATTGTTGAGAGTCTTTCAAGTGTTTTTATTTAAGGTCAAGGAAGAATGGAATTCTTGCATGGACTTTCTCGTATAGTTCATAACAACATTCCATCTGCATCTAGTGGCATTGAAATCATCGCCAATGTCACTTCTTATAACCAAATAGAGACTCAAGTGTCGGTACCTATACCGACACTCCCTATTCCTACATATACTTATACTATTCCTACCATTACTACATAGTCAAGTAATAGTGCTACCACATTTGATTGGTTGTCTACTAGGAATCTTATTCACCATTATAGTACAAATATTTACAATTAAATAAATTCCACACCTAATGTTACTCCACCTACATCTAAGACTCCTATCACTTTCCATCAAGCTACTCATACACCATCACCAAGTCCTTCCAATTCATTCCAATCTCTACCCGATTCAGCTTCCAATCTTGTCATAAACCAATTGTTCAAAAATATGCCTTCCCTCAAACAATAGTTTTCTAGCATAAGAAATAGTTCACCTAAACCTAACATGACAACACATTACATCTATAGACACCAGAATTTGTCCATGTCATAACATTACCTAGTCATACATGACATTGTAAGACATCTTGTATTATTTTACCCTAGGTCATTACATTATCCCACTTGATCACCTTTCCAATTGATTAAATAAACCCTTTTATTTAATTAATTCCACTTCACATCTCTCAAAATAATTCAAATTCAATATTTTAATTAATCCCTCGCCATTTACCACATTGCAACATGTGTCACATGAGTACAACTCTTCTCATGCACACATAATTTAAATAATTTTAGTATTTAAATTATGAGATTCCCCTCACATCCTATTTTTAGCCCCAATTATTTGTTCATCATAAGGCATTTTCTATTCAAGATAAATAAAAGAATCTCACTTATTTCCTCTTATCCTATTTTTAGATTTATATCATAACCCACTTAATGTGCATCATAGGCACTAAAATCAACTTTTAATCCTAGTCCTACACATCACACATTTGACTTTTGATCTTAACTATCCAATCCTATAAGCTCTTGCCTATAAATCTAGCCTCACATAGGCCATTTGGAATCCATCTTCTTCTAGTATCCTCACTCTACCAAAATTCTTCCAATCTTCTCATCTATCTATATATCTTCTTCTATCAATCTTTCATCTCAACATTATGCTGCAAAAATGAGCAATAAACATCAACATATCAAATCATTCAATCAATCAATGATCTTGCATGCATCTACCATTCAAGATATCTGAGGTATTCAAAAGGTTTAGGTCAAGGTAATGCATTTCATTGTTTTATCTTTTTTGTTTTGTCTAAATTTTTCATATACATTTCTGGCACACCCAGTGGGACTAACCCTTGATTTTTTTAGAACTGCTAGCTTTCTTTTGTAGATTTTATTCACTTTTTGTTCTAGATCTGCCATTTTTTGGGAAAACTCTAGGTTTTAAAGATTTTGTCATATCTTCCAAATGGCTATGATTGTTCTATAATATTTTTGCAGATGCTTGTGCATCATCTTAGGAATCTACAACAAAAAATTGTGTTTTTATCACTATTTTTGTAGGAGTTATTGCAATTTTATGTTTTTTCATAAAATTGAAGTTTTACGTACAAATCAATAAATTTTATAGAAATTTTTACATTTCTATAAATCTCTTGGAATTCTAATGGTGGTCTATTTTTTACAAATTTGATTTTAAGGTCAAATAAGGTGCTAAATGATACAATCTTTGTTTTCTATAGGGTTTTGATAAATCCATATTTTTGGGTGTAAAGAAGATATTTTTTTAGACTTCTTTACATTTTTGGAAAGCTCTCAAAAAATTAGAAGGGGTCAATTCTTTGATTTTTTAGTTTTATGATAAAAAAATGTCTTAAAAATTTTGAATTTAATTCGGCTATGTCAAAAAAAAATGTATCTAAAATCACATTGAAGTTTTCTTGTTCTTTCTTGGCCTTGGTTGATTTCAAGTGAATCTAAGGAGTTGGGATAGCATTTGTATCAATATCTACAGCAGATTTTAGGATGAAAACAATCAGGTGCACACATTCCATCATTCATCTCTAATCATTGTTTGCAAACACATTTGGATTTTGGGCTTAAAATGAACATATTTCTTGCAAACACATAAAAAATTAGACTTAAAATGAACTAGTGTCTTCAATCACACATCTTGATTTAGATCTAAAATGAACAAGTGCTTGAATTGTTTTCTTACACACATTTCATTTTTAGGGGTCAATTAACAACTAAGAGTGTGAATCAAGTGGACATGTGTATGCTCTCTCCTCGCACCATAAGGTGATCTTGGAGATCAAAAGAACTTCATTTGGTTTGGTATTTTCCTACCCTATCTAGTAGACCTACTTAGAGATGCACCACTCCAAGGGATGACCTCAACCGAGGTGTGAATCAGAAGACACCCTCCTTTGGAAGCTATAAATCTTGTCACTCTTTGCTAAGCCCTAAAGAAATTTATACCTTTGGGAAGTGAAGGTGAAGGGTGGGTTACCCCTTTCTCCCAGCTGTGTGGCAGGATTTCGCTTTCATTTCATCCTTAGTCAACCTTTTGCAACCTAGCCTAAGACCTAATTGGCCATACCTCACCTAAATAATCATTAGGGCTTGTTGATGTGTCTTCAAGTGTTTGCTTAATCATAACATTTAATCTTGAAAGTCCAAAATTTATCATTGTGTTTGGTGTGTGTGTTCATACATTTACATGTGAAATCTTCTGTTTGATATTGCCCAAGTTAAACTTCCAATAAACACTTGTAACATCATCCTCAACCTACTTTTGATAACCCACATCCTAATCCACATTATCCAAATCAATCAATCTTGTCATTCAACATCATCATCATAATCCTAATCAATCATTGGCTAAAAGTGACACCATGCTAACATTCATTGACCTAGTACCTGAATTCCAAGACCTCCTCCAAGCACTTTATCAAGAACGACAACGCCTAGACCAACAAACTATACATAGGATCCAAGGCATCATCCAACAATTACAACTTCAAACAAGTCAATCAACTCACATGCAACAACTCATAGCACAAGATCAACACCTCATAGCCACTTGTCAATCACAAACCCAACAAGCACATCATCCTCTATCCATTCACTATCAACAACCAATGCCACCTCAACCTTACATGTCATCACCTCCCACTTCATATAAACTTCATCCATCTATATGTCCCATCACCCCTTAATCAACTTATCACACCTCTTCCAATGTAAACCCTTATCCATATCAATCTATATGTCGACAACCATTATCCTATACAATCCCTCCACCACAACACCGTCATAACTTCCAACACATTTAACGATAATCCTATGTGTCACCTTAACCATCATGCCAACCTATCCATGTCCACCCCATGATCATCTAGCTACTTGTTCTAACATACCAACACACCATCAAACCCATCCACAAGGAAACCAAGTGTCCTCACAAGAAGAATTTGCAAGTCCAAGTTTCCCTTTGTACATAAATCAAGTGAGTTCAAGTTATCCTATGCAAGACATAATTACCTTTGACAAGGGAGATACCAATCTATCCAATGCATCCTATGAGTCACCATCACTATCCAATCACATGTCAACACATGAGACAACTAGTCCTATATTAACACAAGCATGTGATCCCAATCCTAGTCTATTGGTCAATCAACCTTCATCATCTTCATCACCATGTTCCACTAACCCTTCATTAAAAAATTCCATGGAGATACTTTTGGAAAAAGTGGTCCAAGCAAATTTGATTGACCTGCAACTGATAAAAGCCTTTGGATAAATCTACATTCAACCCCATTGGTATAAATATGATGAATATTGTGTATATCATAGATGTAAGGGCCATGCCATATCCACTTGTAGAAAATTTAAAATATTGGTCAAGAACCTAGAAGACTATCCATCTAATCCCATTATCCTTCCATCTAGCCCAAGTCCTATCCCATCTAATCCCATTATCCATCCCACAGGCCCTAATTCTAAGCCTAACACACAATCTACCCTTATCATCCATCCACTATATTGTCCATCCACCCATACCCTTATGAAGGATGTGATCCATTGGCTACTAGCAAGGAATAAAATAGTGACATGTCATCAAATAATTATCCTTGAACCTCTACAATAGGCCTCCATTAACATGCCTAGTCTTTCAAGTCCCTCATGTGACCCACAAGCCATAAAGCCTATTCAAGAGCCTCCTCTCATGAGCCCAAGTCAAAGTCCATCATACTCTATTATTGATGAATATCAAGAACCTATCAAACTTAGCCAAGAGTCTCCCACTTTCACTTTCATGAAACCACAAGAGTTATGTCAAGAGTATGATCCTAAGCATGTGGAAACATCAAGCCCTAGTCCTACTCAAGATCAAATCACTTTCATCCAACCTATCTATAACCTATATATTTTCTATGATAAGGATATTACATTTGAAGAAGCTATCAATGAGAAACTTGATCCTATACTTATCCATGAGCAAGATATCCCAAATACACCTCCACCTAGTCCTATCCATCATCCACCAACATCCACTTGTCATGATGCAACCCATGCCTCCCAAGCCAACATAGAAGATCAAATCAATATCTTAGATCTTAGTGTGCATAACAATAATCAAAATCCTAATGATCCTCCATCATCCATTATCGATCATATTTCAAAGCCATCACAAATTATTGGTCTTTCCACTTTGATTCATGAATGTTCCTCCATAGGAACACAACAACCATTGTCTACCACCTCATCTTCTCCATCCAATAAGGAACTCATGTCTAGTATCCAAACCACCCCTAGTCCTATTATCCACCGCATACTCCAAAACATATGGCCTTGGATACACACCCCAAGGTAAACATTCTAAAGATGTTGGTACTTCCTCCATGCATCCTAAGTCCACTTTCCATCCCAAATCCCATACATCCTATCATACACCCAAAATATATGTTGCCTTTCCACATCCATCATCTTAAAAATGTCAAAAGAATGTGACCATACATCTTCCCCCATCCACTCTATCACCATTGTTTACAACTCCTAATATCCCACCATTAACTCTACCACTATTGCTTCCAACACCTAATAACCCAATTATCCAATCCCCTTATCCATTTATTCATAAATCTTCTAAAAATCCTAATCATGACCAACAAATGCACACATTGGCTAAACATAAAGCTTCCACTCATTCAACTAAACCCAAGGGATTCCAAAATAAAAATTTGGATCCCTCTAGACATAATGTTAAAAATCCTAAAGCTCGTAATGCCTTAAGATACAATTGCAAAAAATCAAAGCCAAGTACATCCAAAAAGAAATCAAAGCACATACCTCCAAAAGAAAATTATAAAAATAAAATGGTATGGGTACCTAAGAAAATAGAAAGAAAGTCAAATGAGGCATCCACATCACAAAAATCCCAACCATCTTCTTCCATCCAAAAATCTCACTCCATTCAAAAGTTTCAAATTCCTAAATCCCAACAACAAAGAGAAAATCGTAAAAATACTAAGTCTATGTGGGTACCTAAAGCACCTCGTCAACCATCTCCTAAGAAAACATCTCCATTGCTTCCTACACCCCCTCCACATCAAAAGCTTCAATGTTTATCACAATGTGTGCAACTGTTGGTCATGATTCCATTTCCTCACATAATAATTCCACATACCTCCATCTCCCCATCCTTCTTCCATTATCCTACATATCTTCCTCATCCTATTCCTATGGTCCATGCTTTTTCTTAAATTTTCCACCCATTCTTACATAAGTCCTATATAATCAGGATCATAATCCACTATTCCCCTCTATAATCTACATCATAATCCATTATCTACTTACTCCATCCCATTTTCATGTAAACCCTTAAAAACATCTATGAACACACTTCACATGGTCCATGCAACTACATCCATCTAACGGGACTATCACCTTTCATGGAACTAGACACTTGAGTACCTCCTATCCTTTTCCCATAAAAAAAAAGAGGAAAAAAATTAAGATAGTAAATAGAATCCTTTCAAGCAATGGTGAAAACCACCCTTGGTGCCGCCTTGGATAAGTACCTTGATGAAAACCTGACAAACATGCATCATGTGTAGTTTGATCTTCTATGTCACTTACACTTGGGGGCACCTTCTCTCATCCACATTGTCCATCTTATCATACCACTTCCTACCATTTTCCATCTTATTGTATCCTATCTTACCGTCATTATCCATTACCTGCATACCTATCCTATTCAGTCCATTCATCCTCCCTCTTTTGATCTTGATGAAGATATAGAGGAATAAACAAAAAAATGTTGAATCATGTTTTGGATATCTCTTGATGTGCCTCATCCCTTCCAATCCATCCTATCATCATCCTATGGTCATAATCATTCTCATGAAAAATCATAATCATATTATCTAGAACAGGGCATGTTATTCCGATGCAACATAGCATTTTGAGATCACATCCTTTCTCTTATACATACATCCATTGCACCCATTAGAGCCTATCCTTTTTACCCATCCATATATGAAGAGCTTTCCATCATCTATCCTTTTATCTACCCATCCTATCATGAGTCTTCCATCTTGGATAAAAACAAACTCATCATACAACAAGAGAGTTTGATAAGTGACAAGTTGACTATGGAGCCCACTAAGATAATATGGATGGATTCATTTTCCAAAACCTAAATGATGTAATGTCTATCAAAAAATCATGTTCACTTTATCCAAATGAAAACTTAAGTTCTCTAATTCATTTTAACCAACATGCATCCAAAATGAAAGATATGCATACAAAATCTAGTACACTTTGAACACAAACATTAAATATTTCTAAAAACAATGAAATGTCCACACCAATTATGTGGATGGATTAAAATTCCTCAACCATAGATGATCAAAATAGTTTTACAATATTAAAAAATAGGACACCAATATCCTTAATTATACATTTTTATTTAAAATCAATGCAACTATAAAATGTCAATAATAATGAGATCCATGCCTTACATGTAAATCAAAGCTACTATTGAGGATGTATAAGTCTCCAATAGTGGTTCAATGTCACCCAACCATGTGGTACCCTAAGGTCCACCCCACTATCCAAGGATATGGTCACGTGGGTGGAATAGATTCTTACACCATATAATGGAGACAAGGATTCACATATTTCAATCAGACATGTACACCATATTAACATTTACAATCATGAATTAGGTATCAAAATTCATAATCAAATACTATCTATCATAACACAGTTTGAATACAATTTAATTGATAGAGAAGGAAGAGATTCATAGCAACAAGACAAGTTTTGTCATTATGATCACTCAATAACATCATATATTGTAAGTAAACAACCATCTTCCAATGATGTCTATTCTAACATTCACCAAATCTAAGAGTCTTGACATGTTCTTCATGACCAAGACTAGATCACAGACAACAACCATATTTTTCATAGATATCTTTATTACATTATTATTTACCTAATATGATTATGGTTAAATTGGTTTAAAACTCTCCACTCACTATTTCATTAAATCACTTTCAATCATGTCACATAGTAAGAGCCACTCCATTCTTACCCTATACCTCTTACTATATGTCCATTACACCAATTTAATAAATTAGGCATGTCACAGAAAAATAATGCAAATTTTTTGACAGAAAATTAGAACATGCAACATTACAAATCATGAGAGAGACTATTCATCCTCCAAAATAATTCTTTCAATTTATATTTAAAAATCCAAATATTTATTTCTTTGAAATGCCAAAATAACCACAAACCCCCAATTATCCATTAATGATTGCTTGTGAAGATTGGATTCTTTTATTTTCTAAAACAAAAAAATCTCAAAAAACTAATTTCAACCCATTATCCCAATATGCACAACACTCAAAATTTCCAATCAAATTTGGAAAAGATTTTTTATATAAAATTTTCCATGTTTTTGGCTCCATTTACAAGTTGTTTTTTTAAATTTTAAATTCCAACAAAAATATATCTAATAAATACAATCTAAATTAGCTTAATCCCTATCACAATGAATCCATGATCAAACCACATATAGTGGCATGGAAAAGGAAAATAATTTAAAATTTGAAACAAATAAATTGGAGGAGAACTAACTTTCGAACAAGCTTTGGAAATAAAGAAAATGAAGAAATTCTTGAATATAATTCTTTGCCACACACATGAGCAACCTACACCAAGCATTTACCAATCCAAACTTTCACTCCAACAAGAAAGAACCACTCCCAGTAACTCCATACAAAATTCTTTCCAGCAAGCAAGAAAAAGGTTTTTGAGAGAGTAAGAAGTGAAATAATTAAAAATCAACTCTATTTTCAGTTTTTATCATCCAAAAACCCATTTCCTATTCTTTGAATTCAAAATTCAACAAGAATTCCTTCAAAAAGGAATGTGAAATAAAAGTTTCCATCAACATAACATAAATATTACTACCCTTTGTTTTCTTTTCTACAAACCATGTATTTCTAATAACAATGTTCATGATTTAAAATAGAAATTAAAAATATTTTAAATATCACTACATTAATGTTCTTTCCATGTTGAATAAATCATAAAGTAACTATTTATCCAATGGCCATAAACTTATTTAACATTTAAAAATATTAAATATTTGTAATTTAGTATAACATACTTTGACATAATTAAGATGTAAAATATCAATATAACACAATCATGCACAAACAATCATTCAGTTTAGGGGTTTGCACATGAGAAGTGGAATATTGAATCACCATTGATTTAAATTTAAAAGAACATAGGGATATGCAAGGTTCAACTCATGCTTGATTTGAGTGAGAAAAGGATAAGCAAATAAAATCGATGTGACATATCTAATATAACCATCACTGCGGAAATCTAGTAGCTACACTCTCAAGTGAATATATATGACATGAGAAATAGTAGTGAGACCTCGTTGTCAAAATAATGTGTCATTTATAACAAAAAAAGTTGAAAACAAAGTATAAGTCCACAATTAAAAGATAGAATCTCTTAAGGCATTACATAGGGTCTCCCATAGTGTTTCTAGGTCACATAGGTGGCATTGACTAGGAAACGGGGTGATCATGTGTTCTTCTCTTGTGCATGAATTATCTTGTATTTTTATCTTTTCTCCTTTTCTAATCCATTTTAACACCTCTTTTTAGTGGTAATTTAGGGTTTTCCTATCTTTCTTTCTACTTTGAAATTATGATCAAATCTTACCCCTTTTAAATTCTTTCTAATTTCTCTTTAAGTTCACTTTATCTTTCTTTTAATTTTGTTGAGTTCACTTCTTGTCTCTTTCGCTATTTGTGGGTGTATTTTTATTTCTTTTGGAGTTGTGATTTCTTTTGATCTTATCTCTTCTCCTATTCCATCACATTTTTATGTAAAAATTTCTGTCATATCTTCATTACTTTTCATTGAATTCTCTTCTATTGTCATAAGCTTCTTAGATTCTTTTTCTTCATGAGTCTGTCATGCTTCTTTATAGGCCTTGAACCTTTTTATTTCAATTTTAAGATAAGATATCTTCATATAGAAATCACTATCTTCTTTTTTGAATAACACACAAGCTTATTTACAAACTTATTCACAAACTTATTCACATATTTTTCAACCTTCTTCACAAGCCTTTGAGCCTCTTTATTTATTTCTATTTTTAGTTTTTGTAAAGATTCAAATATTTCCCCTAGGAGTTTTTTCCATCCATTCTTTCCTTATCCTATTCTATACATATCATGTCCTCTAGATTCTATGATTGCATAGCAAGAATGCCTTAAATCTTCAAATTTGTCTTTACTTCTAAGCCTATTTTTCAATCCATGATGTCTCTAATTTTATCCATGTTTCCAAGAGGAGGAAACCACTACTTCATAGAAGGAGATGGTTTCCATAAGACCTCTAAGGACATATTCTAGGAGCTAGCACCCATTATTACATTTTTTTAATTACTTTCATAGGATCATTTCTCTTGAGGAAGTAAAATGTTGTTTTGTCTTTTTCTTGATAGGATTTAGAGTTAAAGCATTTTTATTTACTTATCTTAGAATAAATTTCTTATTTTTCTTATAGTAGTTTCAAATTAAGATTAGATCTTAAAACTTGGAAAACACAAAAACATATATGAATTGCATTAGACAAAGCCATTTAGTTTTCATGTGTATTTTCCTTTTAGAGTAATTAGATCATCATTAAAATTGGTAAAGGAAAAAATTACAGTCATTTAGGATTAATTTCACTATCAATGCATTCAAAAATATAAAAAAGTCAAGCCCTTGGTTTCATCATGAGGCATAAAACATCCATCTTCCATTCAAAAATAATTATAAAAAGAGTCGTGAGTTTCAATAGGAGACATATAATTTCAACATTTCTAGCATTCATATAACACAACTCCACTTATATTTGCAATGCTCCTCTTCCACACAAAGACAATAATCATCCCAATTACACCTAAATAGCTAGATTTCCTTACAAAGGTAGCATTGTTTTAGTTGATGCCTTTATAAAGGTTGTAGAATATGTGTTACGTAGAGTTTGGCTCACTCACATTATGTCAAAGTCACATTTTGGTTATCACATAGTGAATGTGTTACTCAGAGTCTAACTCACCCCCTTTTGTTTGGGTCACGTTCTAGTTATCATAGTACTTGCATACTCAAGTCAAACTTCAAGCATAGATTCTTATATAGATATTGTTGGACTCTAATATTTGACCCTCATCGCTCAATAAATTATGTAATACCAGGATATTAATTTTAAAAGAGATTTGTAATAAGAGAAAATATGTAATATATTCATACAATATGTGTGAGTCCAAAGAGATTACAATCTATATATGAACTACTAATTATATAGCAAAGTGGTGAGATGCAAAGGTAGTTGTGGACTCTAACCTCCTTGCATGTACATAGAACAAGTGTGATAAAGGTGTCATGTGTGCATCATATTGGTGTCTCAAAAGGTGAGTATATGTGTCTCAACCACATTAAGTGAGATGAAAAGGTAAAAGTCCCTAAGTGGAGACATAGAAAGTGTGAATAGAAATCTCCTAAATAGGCTAAAATATAACTAGTTGGATGATGTCCTCATTTACACTATCACCCCCTTAAGTACAACTTAGGTAGAATAGATAAAATGATAATGATGATGGGTACTTGCTACAAGGCCACGTTAGGTACACCTGAATGAAACACATTTCTCATTAATAGAGTAAAGGAGAAACCCTAGTCTAAATAAAACTCATTCAAAAGAGAAAATATTCATGATAAATGTACAAGTGTAGGAGGACTCATCTTGAGACCCAAGGACCACTTCTATCATGTATGTACAATAAATGCTTTCTCCTAGTGGAGATGAAAAGAGAGAATGTATATGACGTAGACACCTGAAATTGACCATCATGTAGACATCCCCTTGTAAAACTTTTCAACACTTTTGTCTTAAGAGTCCCCTACACCATATCCCTTACTAATTTAATTGAATAAATTACTTTTATTTAGTTAATTTCCTGCATTACCCAATTTAATTAAATAAATCATTAATTTATTTAATTAAATTTATCCACGATCCCTCTAGTCATATTAATTAAATAAATTTTATTTATTTATTTAATTTTATCCGCACATATCACATTTCTCTCATAATTTATTAAATACTTTTATTCTTTAATTAATTATCTCCCACTTATCCTCATCCTCATGCACTAGCCAGAAACAATAAATGACATGCACAAAATTCAAACTAGCTTTGCGTCTCAACCATCCAATTCAAACTACACCTCTTAATCTCAACCATCCATTGCACCACTTAATCCTAGGCACTCATACTATCAACCAAGCATTTATTACCTCTATCAAACCATTATAAAGATATACATAATTTCAAGAAAAGTTATTCTACTGGAATTAGAAATCAACATACTATCTTTGCAAGAACATAGCCATTGGAGCATGGATGCACTCCATTCTACTGTATCAAATGCGAAAGAGTGATTTGAGGTATAGGTTGTCGATATTGCATTATCTTTCTATTATTTCCTCTATCATTTTTATTTTCTTTGTATATGACCTCTAAAAGGTGAGAAGGAAAGAATCCCATGTAAGTTTCAAATGGTCCTTCCAAAAACTAAGATGAGAATAGAAACCATTCAACCTCCCCTCAAAATGCCTCTTGTAGTGTTGGTAGATGCTTGACACAAGATTCTAAAAATGATCCATGATCACTGAACAACATTTGTCCCCTTGGTAATTGATGAGCTCAATAAGTATACCATAAAAGATAAGTTTCCTATTCTTGTAATTGATAATTTATTAAATGAACATAATGGTATGGTTCATTTTATAAAATTGGATCTCCATTCTGGTTATCATTAAATTAGAATTGAAGATGAGTATGTATATAATGTATACAATGTTTTGAATCCATGAGGGGAACTATGAATTTCTAGTAATGATTTTTCATCTCACTAATAAACCATTGATGTATCAATGTTTGATGAAATCTATATTTAGGCCATTTCTATAAAGATTTATGTTGTTATTAACTGATGAAATCTTAAAATATAGTAAAATTGTAGAGGACCACTTGTAACATGTAAATTAGGTTTTTGATATTCTTAAGAAGTATTAGTTGTATGCTATGCCAACATAGTGTGTGTTTAGAATCAAATAAGTGGAGTACCTTGGTAATATCATGTCACATGAGGGAATAAATGTGGACCATCATAAGATCAAGGCTATTATAGAGTGGAAAATTCCTAGGACCACCAAGAACCTATTTGGTTTCTTAGGGATTATAGGTTATTATCACCAATTAATAAAGAACTATGGTAGCATATAATCACCTCTCACAACTTTATTCAAGAAAAAATCATTCTAGTGGAATAAGCCAAGTCCATGGGTATTTTGGTAACTAAAGGAAGCAATGTGCAAAACTACTATCCTAGCTACCCTAAAATTTATTAAAACATTGATTATGGAATGTGAAATTTTAGGACATGGCATAGGATAAATAGTTAGGAAAGAATGAAGACCTAGAGTATTTGAGAGCCACCAAATCAAGGGTAAAAATTTTAAGTCATTTTATGAGAAGGACATGTTAGCTATCTTGCATGAAATCAAACAATCGAGACATTAACTAATGAGAAGACACTTTAAGCTAGAGATAGATCATGATAGTCTCAAATATTTCTTGGAATAGAGATTTTTGTCTAAAGAACAACACAAATGGATCACAAAGATGTTGCGGTATGACTTTGAGATCATATATAAGAAAGACAGGGATAATATTTTGGTTTATACTTTATCAAGGAGGGACTGTAAGATTTGGTTGAATAGCCACCCAAGAATGCAAATGAATGAAGGAAATCAAATGGAAATGAAATATGAGCCAAATAAATTATATTCAACTCAAGATAATGCAAAGAATACAATTTAAATGAGATGATCATATCAGAGTGAGAGGTAGGTATATATAAAAATTTCACCCAAGAGACTAAAAACACTACCAATGTAGGATAAAGTGAAAAAGTCCTTAAGTAAACTTAACCTACTATGAAGAGAGATAAAGAGAGGAATAAGCTAATAAAGAACTAGTGAGCTATATAACCCTATTCAGACTAAACACCCCCTTAAGTGCAACTTAGGGTGACTAGTAAACAAAGATGTAAATATGGGTCCCAACATGTAGGTCTAATGAGGTACGCATCTACAAAAAATCTCATCAACCATAAATAGAAGTAGAAAATCTAGTGGGAGAAAACTCCCCCATGAGAGGATAAAGTAGGTAGGGCTATGTGACCCCCAGAAGAAATTTCTCAAACTCTGAAGAGAGACTGAAGATGAACATGCTTTCTCTAAGTCAATGTTTTGGTGAAGATATATGCAACCTACTCTACTATGGAATAATACTAAAAATCAACGACCTTTTCCTGAATTAGTTCTTTGAGAAAATGCATGTAGATTTTGATGTATTTTATCCAATGCTAATGAACCAAGTTCTTTGAGATTTGGATGGCACTCTGGTTGTCATAGTAGATGACTCATGGATGTTGAAAAGTGACGCCAAGTTTAGTGATGATATTTTAAAGCCAAATAGCCTTAGTGGTGGCATTGATAGCCCTCGATACTCAACTTTAGTCAAAGAAAGAGAAATGCTATACTGCTTCTTGCACTACTAATAAATAGGACTAGAACCAAGGTGACAGTTGTAGCCTTATGTGGACTTGTGATCATTAAGATCACCATCCCAATCATAATCTTTGTATACAAAAAATTACATCTAGACCTATGCTCACTGCATAGTGAATCCCATACATATGAGTTCCTTGTATGTAGTGTAAGATGCATTTGGGAGCCTTTGAATGAAGCTCATGTGGCTCTATCACGAAGTGTGAAATAATTCTAGTTGCAAATGAAATGTCAAGGTGATTATGAATTAGGTAGATGAGGATACCGAGAAGATAATGATACAAAGTGGTATCAACCAGTGGTGTGGAACACTTTGCCTCATGTATAACTCCTGATAGAAAGGGAGTTAGTGCAGGCTTACAATCAAGCATATGAAAATGACCCAAATGATCAAGAGCATACTTGGGATGGACAAGAGAGATCCGAGAAGAGGTTTGAGTGATCTCAATCCTAAGAAAATAGTGCAAGAGATCCAAGCCAATCACGGAAAATCTTTTGTACAAAGTACTCTTGATGATCACAATCATGGATGAGGTGCTCCAAGTGAAAATCAATTCATCACCATAGAGAGACAAGAAAAAAAGAGCATCCTCCTATCTCAAGATGTAGACATTCATATCTAAGTGTCATCTGAAAAACTTCACTAAGAGAAGAAAGGAGTCCATCTTGGCATAGCAAGCCTATTGAGCTTATTTGAGGCCATAGAGAGACATTTACAATCAGAAAACCAATGAATAATCCTAAACAAATACACATGGCTTCTCCATGTAAATATCCTCATGTAGATCCCCATGAAGAAATGCACTCTTCACATCCATCTCATGTACAACCCAACCTTTAGTTGTAGCAATAGTAGGAAGTAGGAAATTGGAGTTTGTATTGGTGACATGGGCAAAGGTTTCAGTGTAGTTAACAATAAGAGCCTGGGAGAGACCTTTAGCCACAATACATGCTTTGAACTTGTCAACTAATCCATCTACTACAAATTTGGTCTAATAGATCCACTAAACTGAACTATTTTTCTTCCCTTATGAAGCAAAACAAGATCACAAGTTTTGTTATGAATCAAAGTTTTGTACTCTTCCTCAATTACTAAATCCCACTCAACAATAATTATTGGTTCATGAAATGGCCATGGATTTGAAGCTGTGGCAATGTAGGAATACAAAGTATCTTGATATTATGGCTGAGTCTTCCATGTATCCAAAGGATCCCCAATAACAGTTTCTACACAATCAAGTGTTTAACAACCCCAGTAAGGTATCGTAGGAGATGGAGGAGGAGACTCCTCATCCTTAGAAGCTAAAATATATGAAGAGGAGGATGAAACCCCATGATCAACTCTACTAGTAGAGACAATAGGAGGAAAATTAATTGAGTCACTATCTGAATCAGTAGTAGAGGAAGGAAGATGATAGGATGCGCTAGGAGAGATTTCCTTTAATTGCACACCTTGCTCAATGAAGAGCTCATGTGTATTAATATCCACAAGATGATATACTTTTACACCATCTGAGTAACCAACATAGATACAAGTTTGAATCTAAGGTTCCAAGGTTGTGTCATCCTGTGTAGGAATGTGAGCCCATGCTAGAGAGCCAAAAACTCTGAAGTACCACACAACATGTTTCCTACCACACTAGGATTCAAAGGGAGTGATGCCCTTCAATGCCTTATGTGGAACTCTATTATGGATGTGAGAAGCACAGTTGATAGGTTCTACCCAATACTCAGGTACAAGGGAACATGTGTGGATCATGTAGCCAATCATCTTCTTTAGGTAGCTATTTTTCCTCTCTACCACACCATTTTGTTGAGGTGTATAGGCAAGAGTATGCTAAAGATCTATCACTTCAAGAATACAAAATTGTTTAGAATGATGGTTCACGTATTCTCTAACATTGTCACTATGAAGAATCTTGACAACCTTCCTAGATCATTTCTCAGCATGAGCTTTGAACTCCTAAAATATTTCAAAAGATTCTCCTTTTTGTCAAAGAAAGTAGACCAAGGTGTATCTTGAAAATTCATCAATAAAGGTGAGAATGTAGAGGGCATTTCTGAAATACAAGGATGGGAATGGACATGCCACATCATTGTGAACCAACTAAAGGGCTTCTAAAGAACTCCAAGCCTTCCCTTTGTCTAACCTATCCTTAGGATATTTTCCCAAGGTACAACATGAAAAAAATCCATGATCTAAGAAACTAATCTTACGAAGACTTGTGACCATATATCCTCTTTGCCGAGCTATTGAGGATAGTGGAAGTTGAGTGGGCCAAACTACTCATGCCATAGTTTTCTTACAAATTTTGAATAGGTGAGTAAAGTAGTAGAATGTGAATCATGTACAATATGAGAAAAATCATATAGTCAAGACTCATGATTAGCTTTTCCAAAGTTATAAGAATTGGATTGTCTTTAAGATTCTTGATGGTCACAAAATTTGAGCTGAAGTCAACTTTTTTCCATTCTAGAAAATTTGATAGATGGAGAGAAGGTTAGCCAATAGATTAGGAACACATAGGACATCTTCAAATATACCTGTGCTAGCATCAAAAGTACCTTTCCTGATGACTTTGATAGGAGATTCATTCCCAATGAGAATGTGGGGCACCTAACAAATCATTAACTTTTGTTACAAAGTCCCAGTGTTGTCAAAAGACTTTAGATCAAGTGCCATTAGTTGATTATCAATTTGATATCCCCTTACTTCATCAGTTGTCCCATAGAGAATTTTATGTTTGTCCCATGCATCTTGTGAATTTTTACATCCGTGAAGTTGAAATATTCTATCAAGAGAAACTAAATTCTTAAGACAACCTAGAGATTTTCTTTGTTGAATCCTCTAGAGAAATATTTCCTTAGCATTTGTAGGTTCAATTATTTTTTCTTCAACATAGTGTGTATAACCTTTTTGCATTAAGAAGTTCCGTGCATTTTGTTTCCATGCATTATATTTATATGGTGTTAACAATGGAAACTTGACATTACCCATCTGGGAAAGGAAAGGACAACACAAGCAGAAAGAGATACAAAAGAACAATCACACTAAGAGACACCCTTGAATCACTCAGTCAAAGAGCCCCCCAGAAAAATAATTTGGCACTTTATAAGTAGTACAACTACAATTTTGACTAGCATGAGAACACTTAGTGGACTTCACTTTAATATCATTACAAATCCTCAAAATAAGAGTACATTGAAAGTACAATGTAGTTACAAAACCAAGTGAAATTTCTAACACCACTATGAAGTACACAAAAAAACATGCACCTTCAAAACAAGAATCACCCTAGCCCGAGGTCATATGCAAAAGATATGCAGCATTGAAGTTACTAAAATAGGAACTACATAATGTCACCTATGAGAATCTAGAAAATTTAGACAATCCAGATACAAAGATCAAGAACCATATCTATCAATGTGAAGAGCACAAAAAATTATCCTAAATAAAAAATTTGATCAAAAATTGGAGGCTTGGAGCCCAAGTTATAGCCTTCTAAAGTTCAATAATAGTCTTCAAAATACCAATAGAAAGGGGATAAAATGCAAAAAATCACATTCTACCAAACATAGTTGAATTGCCACTAAATTTAGTAGTTCTTCCGATATAGAACCTACCAGTTAAATATGGAACACTAACAAGGTTAGTGAGACTGCTAAAACTAGAAGAGAAGACATTATCTGCCAGAAATGGTAGAACCACCAAAATCACTGCAAACTATCGTGGAATCTCCAAAAATAGAAGTCAACAGGCTCAAAGGTCAAGGCACAAAATATTAATTTTTTTTACAAAGGCCAAAAGGGTGAACTTGATGAAACAAGGCACAAGGCAAATATTTGAAAAAAAATGTAGACGGTAAAAGCCTCAATGACACCCCACATTAAAGTGGGGAAATCTCCATAAACAGGACATGACCTCTAAGTAGAGGCTATGACCTCCTTAGAGGTCCATAGAACTCATATGGGATGTACACTCCCATACAGTGGTGATACATCTTGCGTAGGTATAGTGTACCTCACAAGGGTTAAACCCCTCTAAATATTTTTATATTTTTGAAAAAAAAATTATAGCGAATGTGATTTTAATATTTTTTTTAGATTTTATGAAAATATTAAAAAAACCATAGAAAATTATATTTCTGAAATTTTGTAAGCTTTCACCTCAAACTATGTCTTGGGGGGTCGTATGACTCCCTAGCCAATTTTTTTGTCTCTCTAAACAACTTTGTCCAAAATTGATGAATGAACAGTCAAACTTGGAGTTTTCACACCTTCTGAGTATGATAGAAGGGTTATTTTTGAAACCAAATGCTCTGAAATTCCCTGCTAGATCTGGCAACAAACCTTCAGCTTCAAGCCCTCACAAATCTAGATTTTGGTGTCCAACTGGGATGAAACAAAAGACAAATCTGACTATCTTAACTCCTCTAGACTCAATGGTGAACTTATAATATCTCCAGGATGCTTTGAAAAAATATAACTAGAATGTCAAAATTAGAACCCCCCCAAAACAAGGGCTTTCCCCATAGTTTTTTAATTCTATAGATCATCCAAAGATGCAAGAGAAGTGTGTACTCATATGCTTTGAAAAAAATAGACCTACACTCTCATATTTTTAAATAAAAATGCTAACCCACAACTCACAACAACTCTGATACCACGTAAGATTTGGCTGAAAAGTCACCAGAGAATCCAAATGAATGAAGGAAAGAAAAATAGAAATAAGATATGAGCTAAATAAACTATATTCAACTCGAGAGAATGAAAAGCATACAATGAATATGAGGTGTTCATATGACAACAAGAGATGGGTATATATAAGATATTCCATCCAAGAGACTAAAAACACTACTAATCTAGGATAAAGTAAAAAAGTCTCTAATTAAACTTAACGTTGTGTGAATATAGCTAAAGTAGAGAACAAGCAAACAAATAACTAGATAACTAAAGAATCATATTCACACTAGTTGGGGTGAACCCACTAAGTCACTATTATATGCCATTTTCATATTATAAGAAGATTTGGTAAATGAGGGAAGGGAAGAGTGAGAGGACATTAATACTCAAACTCTCATTGAGAAACTCAAATAGGATTCAAATATTTCAGATAAATTTGCATGGAAATAAATTTTTTTATCCTATAAGGATTCATGAAGGGAGGTAAATCATAAAACACACAACAATAGAAATTGTACACATAAAATATGAATGTTCTTTATTGATTTGGACAACACATTACATTACAGAAGCTCAAATAGAATCAGAGGACGAATCCTCCATAGGCTCAAACACATTACAACTTCCTATCTCCAGACTCTGGAACCTTCTACCTTCTATAGCCCCAAATCTGCTAGGGCTTACGTTTTCTCACCTTTTCTTGACTCTACACTTCCCTCCTTATCTCTACTACTACCAAGGATTCCTCAAAAATGGTTATAAAGACCCTTTTTTGGTGGCCTCCAACAAAATTTCAAATTTTGCATCTTCCTTCAAAAATTGGTCAACTTCTAGGAGCCATAACTTTTGATATAGGTGTTCAATTGACAAACATTTTGAAGTATCAGAAAGTTCATGGAGTTATCTACATGCTAAGAATAGGCTCTTCCAATTCTACCCATTTTTGGGGCCGTACGAGGCCATTTAGTGCCTCAAACCTGACTTCAAATGAATAATTTTTAGGGGTTTTTCGAGAAACAAAAACTTTAGTAGCTTTTAGCCCACAAACGATCTTTCCCTAATTCCCTCACCAAAGGTCTTATTTTTCATTTATGAAGATTCCAATAAATTTTTTCTTACATACGTGCCAAAATGAAAACTTTCCAAAAATAGTAGTTGGTTATTTTTAGCATTTTGGAAAAACTAAAGGTTCTACATCATTATTCAACTGATTATGGAACTAGAAACACTAATTTTAAAAATAAATGAAAACAAGTCATCAATTTTGAATTAGTATTGTTTTTGGGTTATATAAGATTGCCCTTAGACCTTTGGATGCTCCTGAATCAAGCGTATACTATACCTATTCAAGAGTTGAACTCTTAAGTTGGAGGTGTTGGTATAACTACATACTTCTCCCATAGATGGTAATCTAGATTCCTAAAAACTTATCATAGAATCATGCAAGAAATCTTTTGGGAATGGTTAAAAAGGGTTGTTTAAAAATTTCAAGAAGAATTCATGGTATTTCAAAAGAATAAAGGAGAGAAAATCAAGACCCCATGTTTGTTGAAACCCTTATCTATCCGAAGTCACTAGTGGGAGGAGATATCTATAGATTTCATCATACATTTTCCCTAATCTAAAATTAAAAAAAATTCATCATGGTAGTTATGGATGATCTCACTAAATATGCAAAGTTTTATGTTTTAGTACACCCATTAATAGCAAGTGTTGTAGCAACAACCTTTATGAATACTATTCAAAAGCTATAAGAGACTCTAAAAGTCATTGTAAGTGATTGTGATCCTATATATTAGAAGTAATTTTTGGACTAACTTTTTTCATATTTGGGAACCTAGTTTACTTGTAGCATGTCATATCATCTCTAATCTGATGGACAAATTAAGGTTGCCAAGAAATTCTTGGAATGGTACACTTGATATTTTGTTTCAAATAAACAAGAGAGATGTGTGCAATGGCTGCCACTAGTAGAATGGTGGTATCACATGTCCTTCCATACTTCTTCCAAGAGGTCTCTATTTTTGGCACTATATGGGTACTAGACACCATCAATCACCTCTTAATTACAAGCACAAACAAATGTTTAGATAGTGGAATATCACATTCAAAATCAACAAGGGGTACTTGCTCATCTTCAAGAGAACCTAGTGATGACACAAAATAGAACAATGCAACAAGTTAAACTACACCATATTGAAAGGACTTTGAAGTGGGAGATTGGGTCATTATGTGATAACATGTATATAAGAAAATGTCACTAAAACAAAAAATATATAACAAGCATGTACCCAAGTACTATGATCATTATAAGGTGTTGCAAAATATTTGAACTATAGATGCATACAAATTTGAGTTACTTATGTCAACAAAAATACATCCAGATTTCCATGTCTCATTCTTGGAGAAGGTTACTGGGAAAAACATTATAGTATAGACTATGTTCCCAAAGCTTGATGAGGGGGGAATAATAATTTTAGATCCTAAGAGAATTCTTCAAACATGAACCACGAGGTTATAGACAAGGTCCATCATTGAGTATTTGAGAAAATGGAAGAATTCACCAGTTGAAGATGCTACATTGTAAAATAATGATTTTGTGCAAAAGCATCCATAGTTGATCAACATAGAGGATACCACTTCTCTCAAGAGGGGGGTATGTTATGCCCGTGATCTTATAGATATAATATTAATTTTATAGTGGTATATAGTAGTGTGTAGTTAGCTTGTGGCTAGCTTATCTATTAATTAAGTTTTATAATCATTATTATAGTCTCATCCTGTATTTAGATCAGTCTAAGTGATATACTTTGGTACCTAATTCAACTTAGATGATATCTTAGGCATGAGTATGTTATATATGGGAGGTAGAGGTTAGTTATTTCTAGGACATTTCAAATTGTGCTCGTAATTGGAAACTTTTAGAAGTTGTCATCTCAAAGTGGAAAATTATTATCAAGTATTTGTAGCATATTTCTTACTATATTATTCTATTGTGTAATTTATTTCATTACATTATGTTTATGTATAGAAAGAACAATTATTTTGTTTAATACTTTTTATCAAAATGGTGTACTTTAGAAACACACCAATCTCATTAAGTAAACTTAAAAACACTTAATCATCATACATGCAAATAGTCTTTCAATAATCATCAATTAAGTATGGCCCCTTAACTACATCAACTAAGATGTTCAACAATCACAAAAAGAAAAGAAAAATCCTAACACATAAAAAAATAGTGTATCTAGAAGACAATATTGGTTTATAGTTTGGTCTTTTGGCATGGACTAAAAGAATAGCTATACTAATTCCTACAATCTAATTGATTTTGATGTATCTTCTTTAATTTAATTTTCAAAATTATTCACTTAAATATTAACATGTTATTTCTTCATATACATAAGATTTAAAATAGTTCAATTGTGAATAAGTGAAAACATAGGAACTTACAACATCTTCCTATATGAAACCAAAGAAAAAGGAAAAACAAAAAAAAAAAGTTATGAAGTATTTAATTTGAAAAAACAATAAAACTAATATCCACACAATTAAAAATGAGTAATAAAAAAATACAATTTATGGAATTCATATTAAGATGCTAATTCCTAATTAAAAACTAGCATATTATATAAATTTCAATTCTATTGAACTTTTAATGTTAGTTTCAAAAACTAAAAGAAATTCTAAAATTCTAAAATTTAATTTCATTGTTTGGAAAGAGATAGATACTTTTAAATTATAAAATTTAGATTTAACACACAATACAATTTAACTGAACATTATAAAATACCTTTTCTTCACATTCCCATAAACTAACATAATTGTGAATTTATAAGAAAATAACTGGATTATAGTATATTGTTTGACATACATTTATATTATTTATTTATCACGCTTATAAAAGCAGTGGTTCATGAGGTTAGCTACCTCGTAATATTTCTAGTCTAACAGGGATGAAAACAGATACAAGCGAATTCCTGGCATTCTCCATACAGTCCATATTCTTCATCTGTGCACGCGTCGTCGCACTCCTGGTCCCTCCAAGGGAAGCATAGCCCGTGAAATGCAGCGCTAAAGCGGTCACCTTGTGATCATGAACATATCACTAATCAGAAACTATTTCAGAATTATCGTATGTTTTCATTCCTATCAGTAATTAAAATCCATACTAATATTGAAGAGGAAGATTATAAATATTACCAGAAGCAAAAGGCACTATGAGCAATAAAAACACCAGAAACACATATATACCCTTCGCCATCTAAGCAACTCGATATGTAATTTGTGAGAAGAAGATTCCTACTTATAGCTCTCACAACTAATCTCAACATCTTCACAGCTAATCTCCTTCGTGTATTCCGTACAATTTTATTTATTTCTTGTTGCTATATTGTTGCTTGCATTGAAGCTTTATTGCCTGGACAAACCCGATTCAAAGATTCTTTAGGAGTACTTAGATATGACAAAATGAATACATCGATGCCAAACAATATGAAATGATATTCAGCGTTAAAACCTAAATGGCCATTAGAAATAATTCAAGATCGTGAGCTATTTTCTAGGTGGTGGTAAATTCCTTTTTATTTTTTAATTTAGTAGAATTACTAGAATACCAACATGTTAGAATGTTAGCCGATTCCACATTCATAGGGATCTTCAAAACAATTTTACTGTAAAACATAGAACCGAAACCCAAATATGTAAAATTTTATAGAATTCTCAAGTCCATGGTACTATTTGAGGACTATGTGTGGTTCAAGTCTAAACCATTCAAACCTCACTAACTATCATCACTATCACAACCATAGAGTGTAGTGAGAGAGAAGCCCAAGTAGCCATGTTTAAGCTGTAAAATTTTCTAAATAGATCAATTTTTCATCAATGGATTCAATTATTCAAATAGAAGGATAATTTTGCATTAGTGGGACTTTCACTAAATGTTTAAAAAACCTAAAAGTGTTTTGAGAGGCCTTGATGTTTCATGGAACCAAAGCAAAATTTAATCAAATTAAGTTCATTTTTAGTTCAAATAAACCTTAGTACAATGTCAATGTCATGCTAGTGATCACCAACCATGAATTAACTATCATATCTCCTAACAAATAGATAATAGCCTTTGAAAATTGGGACTTTTTCTTTTGTTGCTTACTGGAGCACTAATATATGGAATTAGATCATGATTTTAAAACCAAAGGCTCAATTTGTCATCAAATGTAAAAATTTTGTATAAAAGGAGATTTATCTAACCTAAATTGACATTACAACTACTCTATCAATGGATATAGTAATGGTTACGAGATCTAAATGCAACAATTGAGATTGTAGAAAAAGGATGTAGACATTTAGTAGTTGAATTACAAAGTCTTGAGATATATGTGTAAGATTAGATGTTCTCAAAATAATGCAATCATGGAAGAATCAAGGATGAACTGCCATAATTAATCACAAATAACTACTTCTCACTCTACAAGAACTATGAAATGTAATGCTACCATGGCAACACAATGGGAAGGAAGAAATGTAGCCTGATGAAGTCTAGTAATGTGCAGTCAGTCCCTGATAGACCCAAGCTAAAGTTTATTAAATTCTATAGAAGGTTGGACGTTCTACGTAAGATCTCAAAATATTGCACAACCAAAGTTCAATGAGCATAGCTGTGGAATATAGTTCGAATATTGGTTTGTTGTAGAGTAAATGTGTTTTGATCTCCAAAAATAACTAAGAAAGAAACACTATGGTGGGACGACTAGGGGAGCATGCTATCCATTAATAGTTACATAGTGATGCCATGTTTAGTGAGGATATTTTGAATCCAAATAGCCTTAGTGGTGGCATTGATAGCCCCTAATATCGAGGTTTAGTTGAAGAAAGAGCAATGACATGCTCCTTCTTTCTATGCTAGCAAATGGAACTAGAACGAAGTGACAATTGTAGCCTTATGTGGGCTTATGATCATCAAGGTCACAAGCGAAATCAAAATCTGTGTATCCAATGAAGTTTGAACCTGTGCTCACTGGATAGTGAATCTTGTACTTGTGAGTTCCTTGTATGTACTACAAGATGCGTTTAGAAGCCTTCCAATGAAGCTCATGCGACTCTATCAAGAAGTGCGAAATAATTCTAGCTACAAATAAAATGTCACAGTGAGTATTAATCCGGTAGATGAGGATACCAATAATTTAACGATACAAAGTGACATAAAACAGTGGTGTGGAACACTTTGCCTCAAGTTTGACTCTCGATAGAAAGGGAGTCAATGTAGGTATAATCAGCCATGTAAAAATGAGCTAAATAATCAAGAGCATACTTGGGGTGCACAAGAGAGATCCCATAAGAGGTTTGAGTGATCTCAACCCTAAGAAAATAGTGAAAGAGACCCAAGTTAGTCATGGAAAATATTTTGTATAAAGTAGTCTTGATGCTTGCAATCATGGATGAAGTGCTCCTAGTGACAATCAATTCATTGACATAGAGAGCCAACAAAAGAAGAGCATCCTCCTATATCAAGATGTAGACATTCAGATATAAGTGACATATGGAGAACCTAATTGAGAGAATAAAGGAGTCCATCTTGGCATAGCAAGGCCATTGAGCCTATTTGAGGCCATAGAGAAACATTCACAATCGGAAAACCAATAAAGAATCGTAAAAAAATACTCGTGGCTTCTCCATTTAAATATCCTCATTTAGATCCCGATGAAGAAATGCACTCTTCACATCCATTTGATGTACAACCCAACATTGAGTTGTAGCAATAGCAAGAAGTAGGCAAATGGAGTTCATCATGCTAACAGGGGCAAAGGTCTTAGTGTGGTCAACACTAGGAACCTAAGAGAAACCTTCAGCCACAAACCATGCTTTGAATTTGACAAATAATCCATCTATTGCAACTTTGGTCTGATAGATCCACTTACACTGAACTATTTTTCTTCCCTTAGGAAGTGGAACATGATCCCAAGTATTGTTCTGAATCAAAGTGTTGTACTCTTCCACCATTACTAAATCCCACTCAGTAATACCTTTTACTTCATCAAATAGCCATGGATCTGAAGTTGTGGCAATGTAGGTATGTGGAGTATCTTGATGTTGTAACTAAGTCTTCCATGTGTCTGAAGGATCCAATACAAGAGTTCCTATAGACTCAAGTGTTTGATGAGCCTAGTAAGGTATGTTAGGGGATGGAGGAGGAGAATCATCATCCTTAGAAGATAAAATATATGAAGAGGAGGATGAAACCCCATGATCAACTCTACAAGTAGAGACAATGGGAGGAAAATCATTTGAGTCACTATATTAATCAGTAGAAGAGGAATAAAGATAATAGGATATGGTAGGAGATCTTTCCTTGAATTGTACACTTTGCTCAATGAAGAGCTCGTGTGTCTCAAGATAAAAAATCTGATATCCTTTTATACCATCTAGGTAACCAACAAAGATACAAGGTCAAATATGAGGCTTCAAGGTTGTGTGCTTCTTTGTAGGAATGTGAGCCCATGCTAGAGAGCCAAAAACCCTAAAGTGCCAGACAACATGTTTCCTACCAGACTAGGATTCAATGGGAGTGATGCCCTTCAATGCCTTATGTGGAACTCTATTTTAGATGTGAGAAGCACATTTGATATCTTCCACCCAATACTTAGGTGCAAGGGAGCATGTGGATCATGCAGCCAACCATCTTCTTCAGGTACCTATTTTTGCTCTTTGTCACACCATTTTTTTGAGGTGTATAGGCGAGAGTATACTGAAGATCTATCCCTTCAGAAGTGAAAAATAGTTCAAACTAATGACTCACATATTCTCTACCATTGCCAGTGTGAAGAATCTTGACAACCTTCCTTGATTGTTTCTCAGTATGAAACTTGAACTCCTAAAATCTATCAAAACCTTCTCCTTTCTGTCAAAGAAAGTAGAGCAAGGTGTATCTTGAAAATTCATCAATAAAGGATACCACTTGAGTAGAGACCCTTTCTGAAATACAAAGGACGGAAATGGACATGCCACATCACTATGAAGGAACTAAAGGACTTCTAAAGCCCTCCAAGACTTCCTTTTTTCTAACTTGTCCTTAGGATGTTTTCCCAAGGCACAACCTAAACAAACTTCATGATCTAAGAAACTAATCTTAGGATCTCATAACCATATCTACCTTGCTGAGCTACTGAAGATAGTGGAAGTTGAGATGGCCAAACCATTCATGCCATAGCTTTCTCACAAAATATAAATGGGTGAGCAAAGCAGTAGAATGTGAATCAGGTACAAAATGAGAGAAATCATATAGTCAAGACTCAAGATCAACTTTTCCAATGACATCAACCTAACATATCAATTTTTTTTTTGTATAGTACTAATGTTGTCAAAAGACTTAGGATCAACTGCCATTAGTTAATTATCAGCTTGATATCTCCTTACTTTTTCAATTGTCCCATAAAGAGTTTAATGTTTGTCCCATGGATCATGTGAATTTGTACATCCATCAAGTTGAAACATTCTATCAAGAGAAAGTAAATCCCTAAGACAACCTAGAACTTTTGTTTGTTGAATCATCTAGATTATTTTTTCCTTAGCATCTATAGGTTTAGTTATTTTTTATTCAACATAGGGTGTATAACCTTTTTTCATTAAGGAGTTCCATGGATTTTGTTGCCATGTGTTGTATTTGTATGGTGTTAACAATAGAAACTTAACATTACCCATTTGTGAAAGGAAAGGAGAGCAGAAGTAGAAAGAGATGCACAAGAACAATCACACCAAGAAACCTCTTGAATCACTCAATCAATGAGCCCCCCAAGAAAAATAATTCGGCACTTTATAAGTAGTGCAGTTACAATTTCCACTAACAAGAGAACGCTTAGTGGACATCACTTCAATGTCATTACAAATCCTCAAAATGAGAGTACACTAAAAGTACAATGTATTTACAAAACCATGTGAAATTTCTAGCACGACTATGAAGTACACGAAAAAACATGTACCTTTAATAAAAGAATCTCCTTAACCCAAGGTAGTATGCAAAAGATATGCAAGATTAAAGCTTCTAAAATCAGAACTACACAATGTTATCTATGAGAATGAAGAAATTCTAGATGATGGAGATACCAAAATCAAGAACTGTATGTACTAGTACAAAGAAGACAAAAAATTAGCCTAGATAAAAAAATTTCTCAAAAATCAGACGCTACAAGCCCTAGTTATAGCCTTGAAAAGCTGAATTGTAGTTTCCAAAATGCAATCATTTGGAAAAGGGATAAAATGCAAAAAAATCACATTCTACCAAAAATAGTAGAACTGCCACCAAATTTTGTGGCTATTCAAAATATAGAGCCTACCAGTTACATCTGTAACACTGCCAAGGTTGGTGAGACTGCTAAAGCTAGAGGAGAAGACATTGTCTTCCAGAAATGGCGAAACCACCAAAATCACTGCTAAGTGTGGTCGAATCTCCAAAAATAGAAGTAAATAGGCTCAAAGGCTCAAGAACAAAATATTAATTTTTTTACAAAGTCCAAAAGGGTAAACTACCTAAATCAAGGCACAAGGAAAATATTTGAAAAAAATGTGGGTGGTTGAAGCCTCAACCACACCCCATATTAAAGTAGGAAAATCCCAACAAAAGGGAATGACCTCTACGTAGAGGCTCTGACCTCCTTAGAGGTCTATAGAACTCATGTGGGATGCAAACTCCTATATAGAGGTGGTATGCCCTACACAGGTACAATGTATCTCACAAGGGCTAAACCCCTTAAAATATTTTTATTTTTTAAAACTTTTATAACAAATGGAATTTTAATATTTTTTTAGATTTTATGAAAATATTAAAAAATCATAGAAAATTATATTTCTAAAGTTTTTTAAGCTTTCACCTCGAACTATGTCTTGGGGGGTCGTACAACTCCTTGGCTAATTTTTTTTGCCTCTCGAGACAACTTTGTCCAAAATCAATGAATGAATAGTCAAACGTGGAGTTTTCACACCTTTTGAGTATGATGGAAGGGTTATATTTAACCCAAAATGCTCTAAAATTCCCTGTTGGATCTGGCAACAAACCTTTAGCTTCAAACCCTCAAAGATCTGGCTTTTGGTGTCTGATTGGGATGAAACAAAAGGAAAATATGACTATCTCAACTAGTCTACACTCAACAGTGAACTCATAATGTCTTCGGGGTGCTTTGAAAAACCTATAACTGGAAAGTTGAGAATAGAACCCCCAAAAACAAGAATTTTCTCCACACTTCTTCTAATTCTCAATATCATCCCAAGATGCAAGAGAAGAGTGTACTCATGTGGTTTGAAAAAAATAGACCTACACTATCATATTTCTAAATAAAAAATTGTAACACATAACACAACCACTCTCATACCATGTAAGTTTTGGCTGAAAAGCCATCTAAGAATGAAAATGAATGAAGGAAAGTAAAATAAAAATAATATATGAGCTAAATAAACTATGTTCAACTCAGGAGAATGAAAATCATACAATGAATATCAAATACTCATATGAGAGAAAGAGGTGGGTATATATAGGATATTCCACCCAAGAGACTAAAAACACTACCAATCTAGGACAAAGTAAAAAAGTCTCAAAATAAACTCAACCTAGCATGAAGATACTATAAAATAGGGAACACACCAAGAAATAACTAGATAGCTAAAGAATTCTATTCACACTAGTAGCGATGAACCCACAAAGTCACTATTATATGCCATTTCCATGTTTTAAGAAGATTGGGTAAATGAGGCAAGACAACAGTGGGAGGACATAGATACTCAAACTCTCATTGAAAAAGTCAAATACAATTCAAGTGTTTCATACAAATTTGCATGGAAACTAAATGTTTTATACTAAAAGGATAGGCTTTATCTACCAAAGAGTTGAACCCTTAAGTTAAAGGTGTTGGTATAACTACATGCTTCTCCTATAGATTGGAATCTAGATTCCTAAAAACTTATCATAGAATCATACAAGAAATCTTTTGGGAATAGCCAACAGGGGTTGTTTAAAAATTTATAGAAGAATACATTATATGTCAACAAAATAAAGGAGAGAAAATTAGGACCCCATGTCTGTTAAAACCCTTATCTATCCCAAGTCACTAGTGGGAGGAGGTATCTATAGATTTTGCCATACATTTTCCTAGATTTGAATGAAAAATTTCATCCTGGTGGTTATGGATCATCTCGGTAAATCTGTAAAGTTTTGTGTTTTAGCACACCCATTGGTAGCAAGCATTGTAGCAACAACCTTTATGAATACTATTCAAAAGCTATACAAGACTCCAAAACTTATTGTAAGTGATTGTGATCCTATATATAATAAGTAATTTTTGGACTAACATTTTTCATATTTGGGCACCTTAGAGTTTACTTGTAGCTCAACATATCATCTCCAATCTGATGGATTCTAAGGCCCGCCCTTGTCTGACTGGTGTGTATCCTATTATTCACCTAGCTCTAGATTAAAATGATAAAATGATTGATTATTATATAATATGGTTACCAGATGGATATAGGTAGTGATTGATTATACATCTTGATTAATATGTTTAATTTTCTTCGGCTATGATATGCATATGTGGAATTAACTTTGAGATTGAGTGTGCAGGTATTTCTAACAAAACCATAGATACTGGAGATCATTCTGCACCTTATGTTGTAATCCCTTGTAAAGCTGATCTAGTTCCACGAGGAACCAAGATCAACTCTGTGTTTGGTGCAATGTTGTAATGTTGTAATATTGTCTTGCATGAGGTTGAATGGTTTACGTCTACCCTTTTGTAAAATTGAATTATGATTTGTGTTGTAAGAATTATATTTAAATTTTTGAGGCCCTTTTCTTGTGTCTTAACTTGACCCTGGGTGTCCTAACTAAGTTTAAATTGACCCTAGGTTATACCCCATGGGTCTAGGGTCACTTTTGACTTGGGTAACCCTTGGTTAACCTCTGTATGGTCACATTAACTTCACAGTGAAGTTAAGTGATGAATTTGGAGGCATGGGAAGGATAGGATGAGTGGGAACAACACTCAAGCCCATCCTTTCTCCATTTTCAAGGCTTGAAATGACTCCATGGTCCACCAATAATGGAGGGGCTTATCTTCTTGTTCCCTCACTTTTGGTGAGAGTCCCCATGAAGTGGTGTGGTCCTTCATGACTGGGGATATTTTATTAATTCCACTTGGGATAGTGGGGATATTTTTTTAATTCCACTTGGGATAGTGGGGTTATTTAAATATTACAATCTTAAAAAAATAAATTTTTAATTCATCCACTATGAATTTAAAATTCACAAATAATGTGAGCCCTTGATGTCATAATCCACTCTTCCCAAAAAAATAAACTTTTAATTCATCCACTATGAATTTAAAATTCACAAATAATGAGAGCCCTTGATGTCATAATCCACTCTTCCCAAAAAAATAAATTTTTAATTCATCCACTATGAATTTAAAATTCACAAATAATGAGAGCCCTTGATGTCATAATCCACTGTTCCCAAAAAAATAAATTTTTAATTCATCCACTATGAATTTAAAATTCACAAATAATGTGAGCCCTTGATATCAACTCTTGATCCTCACCTTCCATTCCCTTTTCAGAAAATCTATAAATAAGACCCTTCTCTAAGCAATTAGAAAAGACTGGATTTTATAGGGGAACTTGATTCTTGCAGGGGAACTTCAATCTTGCAGGGGGACTTCATTCTTGCATTCTTATCATGCCTAATTTCCTCTAGGAAATCTTCTTCTGGCATCCTCATAATGCCCAATTCCTTCTCTATTCTCCTTGTCATAGCCTCATAATGCCGAAATTATTCTAGCCATCCTATATCCTCCATTCATTATCCCTTGCTTGTGATCATAGAGAGATTGTTTTTTTTGAGAAGGGAGATTTGGAGAGGAGGCTGGAGAGAAACTCTACATCAACTTCATCCATTAAAGGGCTTTTTTAAGGTTGTATTTCAAGGCCTTTCCTTTGCATTTTCTATTTCTTGCATGATGGATTTGTGAAATAAAATTTGATTTGTTGTGTTATAAATTATGTAATTGTGGGGAAATTTATTTGGTTGCTGATAGAGCTTCTTCCACTTGGGAGAAATGCTCATCAAGTGTGGGGTACGGGAGGAGTGATCCTCCTTGAGTGCATGCCTTGTTTCTTTGGAGATGTTGAAAGCCTTGATGACATTTGTGTGACTTTGGGAAATTGTGTTATTTGACTTGAGAGTCAAAATATGAAATCCTTGGAATCTTTGTTGGCAAGTTGGTTTGAGGCCATGAGAAGGAAACTATGTTGAAATTTAATTGAAGGGTGACACTTTAGAGTTGAGTGTGTCCACTCTCCTACCCCTTTTTAAACTCACAGCGGATGAGTTTTGTGTTGTGTAAATATCTATGGGTGTATTTGTGTTTTGGTGTATTGTTTTTATTTTGTTGTGAAGTGGTATTGAATCCCCTAGGTGTGTGGATGATCTCCCTAGCTTGGGGGTGACCCTCTTGTGGGTCTATGGTAGGGAGGAGAGCAGCTTGTGTGGTGTTTCTTCCCTTGTGTGATAGGCAGGTTTTCTGGGAGCTTATGGTGAAGCTTGGAGAAGATTATTGGATCTTAGAAAATATTTTATTTTTCTTTACTCTTAAGGGAGCTTGGTCTTTTAATAGCTTCATCCTTGTTGATTTTACAAGAGGAGAACATTCTCTCTCTTTCATTGTATAATTTGGTATTTTGGAGTTGTGAGGAAATTACTTCCTTATTGTATTGATAGTTGTAGTTTTAATATTCGTTTAGTTTTTCCATTTGGAAAGGAAATAAAATTAGATAAAAGTTGTGTAATTGAGTTAAATAGAAACTAATCTCATATTAAAAGTTTGCCTTAATATGAATAGTGAATAGTAAAAGTGAATAGTGAATAGTAAAAGTGAATAGTGAATAGTGAATAGTAAAAGTGAATAGTGAATAGTAAGAGTGGGATTTATTTATGCATATTGTATAATACGAATTGAATAGATGCTTAAACTTAGAGTTGCAATTTGGAAATACAATGTTTATATTTGTAAAAAAAAATAAAAAATTAACTCTTTGCTCTATTTTTAATGATTTATTGGATAGTAATCTGTTTTAACAAATTATATATATATTTATTTATTATATATATATTCTATACTTTCTTTAGAATTAAGGAACTTATTAATGAAATTGTGAGTTAAAGTGAATTGAGATAATGGCGGTATATATATATATATATATATATATATATATATATATAGAGAGAGAGAGAGAGAGAGAGAGAGAGAGAGAGAGAGAGAAACGGAAGAGAGGACAAATGATCGTGCTTTGTTGAAAAATGATCTATCACCTAAAACAACTACTGTACAAATGTAATTCATGAGTGTAATACCCCGCTAACAACTTCTTTGTTTACTCCTTAAGCATACACCACCGAGCACGCTTACGCGTGCAAGGGGGTTTTCAGAGTAGTAAGAGAAAATTTTTGATAGTTCGTATCATAACCACATGAGGCATGTGGACATGACACGCATGAATACGTGTTGTGACCCCATGGGAAATGTGGGCATGACATGGACAAACTAAGGTTTTTAAAAAATTCTTGGAATTGTACACTTGATATTTTGTTTGAAATAAAAAAGAGAGATGTGTACAATGGCTACTCGTCATGCCCACATTTCCCATGCGGTCACGACATGTGGTCATGACACGAAATATCAAAAAATTTACCATGCTTCCCTAGAAACCCCCTCGCATGCGTAAGTGTGCTCGGTGGCGTTACGCATAAGGCGTAAACATGACAATTGAATGTGTGGTAATCTGTTCACTTGTGCATACCATTTCATAATGAAGGCCAACTAGGGGGTTGATACGACGTGGTTAACGTCACCTGTAGGGTTAGGATCAACGATCGAAACCCTAAGTTAACCTATGTGAATGATGTGATTTTGACGTAAGTCAAAATCAAAAGCCAACTCTAGTGCATGAGAAAAATATGATTTATTATCAAAACCTAATGGCGTTAACCAACAAAAATAATAATTTAATCTTAAACAAGGTTAAAATTTCACTAACCTAGCTAAACCCTAAATTTGGGAAAAATCCAGCAGCATAATGCCTCACGAGTGTGATTAGGGTTTATTGAAATAAAACTAAATTTGATCAAAAGTTTCCTGGGTTGGTTTTAAATTACCTACGTTACACTAGTTAAATTGGTAGATCAGTCAAATAGATTAATTGTACATTTTTCAACAAAGCTCAATTAATTTGTTATCCTTCATGTTATCTATAATTTAAACATTTTTTAACAAAGCTTGATCAATTTGTTCTTCTTCACGTTTTCTATAATTTAAAACATTTTTTTTAACATGGCTCGATCAATTTGTTCTTCTTCACGTTTTCTATCAATCAGAGTTATCACTGTATCCTTTACATTATTCCTAATTTCTTGGTAGATCATATCATGGAAACATG